>JAEVFN010000059.1:936385-1045611 GCA_030449075.1 Murraya paniculata | reverse complement strand
CAAATAACCAGAGATTGTCCATGAAAGTACACCTACAAAACTAATAAAAGTACAGTAAAATAGTTTGTATAACAATACCAACACCAGCACAAAATACCGTTTCCCAAGTCTAAAAAACTTCAGTTTCAATCCATAGACTTTTACATCGCCAAGTGCGAGGGAGAGAAAAAGCTACAGAGATATAGAGAAATTACCTACTATGGCTTACGGGGTGGCGAACTGCTGCTGCTGCTGTTGCTACTACTTCTTCCTCTCAAAGGCCTACACACATAAACCACCATTTCCGTAAGCAAAAGCTGAATCAAAACTGAATAATCAAGTCCAAGCTGCAAAGAAACCAAGCTTTCCTATTATACCACTGAGCAGGCAAGTTTTCCAGATAACAATGTCAAACACGGGAAAATTATTTTTTCTAAATTTCTTCCGATGATATTGGATACATATGATATTGCCATTGGAGATAGACAGTAAGCCTAGTAATTATGAAAAAAAAAAAAAATTCAACCTGTACCACATTCATTCAATGAACCATGTCCATACCTAGAAACAGTAGAGCAAGCCAATGCTTCATCCCTGGATATAAACTAACATATAATGACAAATGCGCAAATCCAAGTTTCAAATTTTTTTCCTTTTATCCTCATCTTGGGCAGGGAAATTTTTGCATAAACCAACAGCTACTTATTGTCATGAATTCAAACTCCTACTTTAATACTTCTGTAAACATAATAATACTGAAAAGATATCTTTATAATCAAGAATTTCTACAAAATGAACTTTTAAGAGAGGATGTTGTTTATTACACAGTTGTTTCGCATACCAAGCCTACTGTTAGTAAAACATAGATTCCACAGATTTAAACCAATCCCACATTTATATCTTCTCTCCTTTCTCCCTACCACATCCCACCCCCAATTTCCAAAATTCTACTTTAAAGCAAAACAATGTGGTATTATCAAAGCCACACAAACATATAGGAGTAAACGCTTTGGAGATGCATTGTCCTGGCTCTTCTATGAGTTTATCGTTGGGAAAGAGAAATAAACCTATTTTCCATAAAAATAGAAGAAAACTTGTAGCTTGCAGCAGCGAGTTCGTCTTTCTGCTTCACTTTGGGCTTCAACATCAAGGGATTTCAAGATTCCTTGTTTTCTTCATACATCCAATTTGGGAAGGGGTGTTGAATTTTTGGTAGAGAAGGGTAGGATATACTTGGTGGTCACATATATGGTTTCAAAGTTGTATTTTATATAATAGGTTCATGTTTTTTACCTTCTGTTTTAAATATGGAATCCCCTGCCCCCAAGACCAACCCAAAGAGGGGGGCCGGGGGGACGGGACTTCCATATATACATCTAATTGTTTTCAGAATTAAAAAAAATAATAATCCACATAATCATTCAAAAAGGAGAAAATCAGTGTTATTTAACAAAATAAACAGATCAAGATTCTTGTAGGTTGCAAGGTGTAAAACACACAAACACACATGTAGATGGACAGGAGAAGGGAGAGTGGAAGAGAGAGAGAGAGACCTTCTAGGACTACGACTCCTTGATATCCTTCGAGGTACCTGCTGCAGTGGTAACAGATGAAGCCAAAGATTATCTTAGTAAGGTCAATTTTTTTCCCCTTTTTTAAAAAAGGCACAACAATAAAACACATACCCTGCGTGGACTAGGTGATGAAGAGTAGGATGATGATCGCCCACGTCTTGGAGCTGGCCCTCGCCCTCTTTTGGACACAATCACACAAACATACATCATTAGAAAGGTTAGAAAGTAATGATAAAACTGTTATGAACATAATAATGGGCAAGTTTCACAGTATTTTGCAGTATAAGACATCATAAGTTGGGACAAAACATTTTTAACTGTATAATGTAACCATGCTATTCAACTTCATTAGCTACATAAGCTGAAAATCCAGAAGGCCAAGGCTAATAATACAAGAAAAATACATTAAGCATTGGTGGAAAGACTAGGGGTGCATTGGTCGAAAGACCAGGGTTTTGCAACTAAGCATCGGTCATAAGACTAGGGTTTTGTAACTAAGGACTGAAGCATAAAACTGAACTAAATTAAAATATCTTCTTTGATTCAATTTGTTTGTTTCTGCCGGCAATCACAAATGTTTTGATTAGGGGAAATAAACACACATGCTCAGTTAGGTCTTTTTAATTTTCTATAGATCTTAAAGACTAAACTAACCATCAAACCAACATCTTTATCTATTAATCATTTATAAACCATGGTACACTTGTCACAAATTTAAAGGTGGTGCAGCATCAAGTTGTCAACAGTAACATACTAACTTTCAGTTACTCGTACCAAAACAACCGAAACCATATACATTCTGCAAGAACTGATAATCCAAACTGTTCATTGTTTATGGGCGCTTGTAAAAGTTTTGGTTTCTACTTTTATGAATTGATCTACTTCCACCTGGCTACAATAATCTCTCAGAATCTGGCCAAATATACAACTATTTATTTTATAATTATAACTTAATTACAATGAATATATCTTTCCTGCCAGGTAACCTTCATCTGGATCCCTTTCAATTGAGTTATATCTTCCATTAAGCAGAAGCAAAAGGAGGTCAAGACAGAAGACCCAAATAATATTCTGAAGTAGGGTCAAAATGAATATCTCAAAATGAAAAAGTACAGCCACATGATTTAACTAATCAGATCTCACCTCCTTGGTGAAAGAGATCTTGAACGAGAGTGCAAAGGCCTGCGAATTGGAGAGCGAGTGCGTCTACGGAGTGGAGACCTTCTAGGAGGAGAACGGGCTCGTCTAGGGGGGGGTGAACTGAATGAAACAAAATTGATAGTAAGAAAAGCACCAATTTACATGAATATATGAAGCATAACAATTTATAAGAAAGTAATACATGAATGCTAGAATCCATCTATTTCGACTGCAACGAGCAATAGGTCACAGCAAGCCAGACAATTTAAGAGTACCAAGTTAAATTCAACCAAGGAGTTAGGCAACAAGAAACCATTTCCTTGCTCCTGCCCACATAGCAGAAGGTGGAATCAAATTTTATTTTAAAACCAGTTGGTTCACTCATTTTAGCCAAGTCAGTGTCACAAGCAATGCAATCTTCTTGTCCAAGACAATTTCACTAGCAACACTTAACATGGTGTATTAAGTAAACATAGTTCACAGTTTGCAATGACCTACTTCTAAACGATCCAAATTTTTAAATTTTACAAATTTAATCAATCAATATATTACCGGCGCCTTGGAGGAAGAGGAGAACGTCGTCGGACAGGACTACCACGCATTCTTCGGGGAGAGGCCCTACAAGGACAATAATAATGTCAAAAACTTTAACATTACTCAAAGCTAAACAAGCAAACATGTAATGAATGAAATTAGCAACCAACCTTGCAGGAGATCTATACCGCCTAGGCGGAGAGGAGGGAGAGCGACCCTTGGGTGAAGAAGCAGGTCTCCGCCTCGGAGGGGTCTCACCTCGGCGATAAGGAGATCCTAATCGACGACGAATGGGAGACTCGATGCGTCTACGTGGAGGAGAATCTGGTGGTCGTCTAGGAGATCCACCTCTTCTAGGTCCAGGAGATCTTCTCCGTGGCGAGGGTGGTGGCTTCCGACGGGGAGAAGCTGTTATAATTTAATAAAAAAATATCGTTAAAGGTGCTCCAAATAGATTTAAGTATCATAACATAAATCTAAAGTAAGAAGATTACGTTCTCTTGGTCGTTTTGGCCCATCCTTCTCAATATCAGCATTGACATTATCAGTTCTGGAACTTTCTCTCTTTGAAGAAACTGAAACAGGCTTTGGAGGCGGTGAAACTTTTTTCAGCAATGACAATGTGAACGTTGCATGAACGACATTCCCATCAATTTGGGCCTGCAATAGGCAATTAGCATAAATTTCCAAACAATCTAAACTGTCAGTAGAACTAATTTACTCCCAAATCTTAGATAAACCTACACCATCCATGTATAATTGTGCCTTTTCAGCATCTGCCCTTGTCTTGAAACGAACATATCCACTTCCTCTTGGAAGATTAACCTAGTAATTTTTACCAATAATTAGAGCAGGGGAAATGTAAGTATTTCAACAACATAACAGAACTTGTATAAGCTTACAGCACGGTCCATAACCAACTCGACATCCACAACTTCACCAAAGTTACCTGCAAAGTAACGGATGAAAACAGCATGAGAACGATCACAAAGAAACAGCACCAAAATTACTAGAATATTAGCTTTCAAATAAAAAAAAAATATTAATTCTTTTAAATGATAGAAGCTTCCTTCAATAACTGCCCACATATTCACAGAAAGATGTACATGCTCTTTTTAAAATAAGAAACAGGGGAAAAAATTATATTCATATTTAAAATTCACAAAAAAGTGAACATGTTGTCCACGGTTTTGGCAATACATGTATAGATCAAGACAGCTCAAAACAAACTTAATTTATATCCAACAAGCAGGCATACTAATTTATCAATTATTGAACCGCAAAGTTATCTTATCTTTCATCTGCAATCTACTATTTAGTCTGTTGGAGAATTTTTCTATAACTAGAAACCACTGTAGTGCATCAAGAGAGAGCCTAAAACACCAAATATTTGTATATTTCAAAAAGGAAAAAAAAAAAGTCAAAACTGTCAATGTTTGCATCTTCAGAATATGATATCACAACTCCTATTTCATATTTCATTTACCTTCACTAAAAAGTTATGTTGAATCAAGATCGAGGAACCATGAATATGGATTGTGGGAAATAGCTATTCCAATAGACATAAATCATTGCTCCAGCATAAGTCCTAAAAATCAATCCCGCAATCGAAAGTTTCTGTGTCATTTAATGGTTGTAGTGAACAAATTGTCCTTGAAACAACCGGTTATTTGATTGTCTACTGGCAGAATTGAACCATGCAAGTTTTCTATACGTGTCAGAGAGTACCATTTCACTCAAGAGCACTTTCCAAAATTAACTAAATTCTGCATACTTAACCACTCCAAGAAACTAGCTAACCAGCAGCCCAAATCCAATTATGCTTGATGGTATACTTTTATTTATTCAGAAGAAATCATTGTGAAATGATAAACAAACACTTATTCAAGTTATAACAAGGCAAGCATAATGCTACCCAAGATACCAGGTATCAAAAAGGACCATAATGGACCAAGGAGAGTCCATCATCAGAGAGATTACACTTTCTTCAAGTGCAAATATTAGAAAATACGTGGATAACTTACTGAATATTTCTCTCAAATGGCCTTCATTCACATTCCTGCTGAGTGAGTCAACATAGAGAACAAGAGAATCATTTTCGGTGGAAGCTTTCCTGAGATCAATTCCAGTACAGACAAAACGTAAGAACTCAAGCGACAACATTGAGGGGGATGGATATTGATCTCATGGTAACTCAAGCAAAAAACTTGATTGCCAAAGGATATTGAACAGTATCAATAACTCCCCTGGACAATCTAGGGGCAGCAAAACATTTTTAAGAATAAAATACAAGTTCTAGCATATGCACAATCTAAATCTAAACTCATGAAAACTATGCAAAGAAACAGTAACCCACCCATATTGTATGAGAAAATATATTGCATAGGCTAATAATTAATTCAAATTTAATGATTAACTGAATAACTTAATAGAAAATGACACAGTTAATAGATGATGACACGGCATGTAGGAAAGTGAATCACGCCATTAAGGAATTTTTAAAATGCAGTAAAATGTCAAACTTAACCAACTGACAATATGTTTAACAAGTAGCTAGTATCTCCTCAGTCTTACTCCTAAACTATGAATATGAAACTCTCAAAAAAAAAAAAAAAAAAACAATTTAGGTGAAAAGACTTATGCATCACTTGATTACCCTCTGAAAGGTTTCTTCTCTTAGAAACAAAAGGGAAAAAAGCACCATTTGATTTACAAGTACTAATCTAGAAGTGAAAGAGCATCATTTTTATTTATAGCAAGAGAGGAAAAATAGCTGCTCGCAAAAGATTTGCTCAGAAACCTCACAGCAAATTTAATAAGCTTCCAAGACTACTCTAATAATAAGGCCTAAATTAGTCTATTCTTCAATTTTTTTTTTTTTTGTGATATTTACCCAGCATACTTCCTACAAGTAACTCAAAAGCACATGTTAAAACATAATAATAATAATAACAACAACAACTAGAAAGCTAAGCAAAAACTGCCTTACTTAACACCTAAAGCTAATTAAAAAAAAACTTGAAAACCAAAGTTTAAAATCAACCACACAATTCTGGATGACAAGATCACCTTGGGGGTGGAGAAGCTCTTTTAGATGGAGGAGCTGGGGAACGACCACGCCTAACTGCCACAGCAGGACTGTCCCAAAAAAAAAATAATAATAATAAATAATATCTTCATATCAAATACACACTTTTGATTAAACTTCAAAAAGTTGTAAATATTTAAATGGAAAGCCCCACTGCTAAAACCTAGATCAAATCCAATTGGTTGCATCGGCTATTGATTCTAAATGTGGCTGTGAATTTGTTTTTGAAAAATGAAATTAGAGTTTCCAGTGCAATGTTTTTAGATTTCAAAAGGCTTCAACTAGCACATTTCGAAAATAATAATCTAAAAATGAAAAAAAAGTGTGTAAAATTCTTTATTGATAATTATTTTCAGTTAAATAGCATTATCTAATATATATAAAAAAGAAAAATCAATTCTTACACTTAAATTTGTTCGATTAGAGAGAATTTAAATTTAAAAGTAAATATACAACAAAATTAAAGCAAATTAAACAGAATTCATTTAGGATTCCTAATCTTATAGAAACAATTAAGAAGTGCAAAAAGGTAAATTCACCTCTTATTGCGTTGAGGCGGGGGGCTGCGGCTGCGAGAGCTGGTGCTACGAGAAGGAGAAGAAGAGGAAGATAAAGAGCGCGAGCGAGAGAGGGACCTAGAGCGGGTGGAGAGAGAACGGGAGCTGGACCGGGAGTCTGAACCGGAGTAGGAGCGTGAACGGGACCGGGATGATGAGCCGGAACGGGACCGGGTCGGTGGCGAGCGTCGGCCTCGCTGTGGATTCGCCATCGATACTAGAATGAGTGACGAGTGCAGAGATGGAACCCTAGATAAACCCCCTTAATTTCTTTTATTTTTATTTTTTTTAATTTTTTTTATTTAGCTGCGATATAATAAAATTTGCATCAAAGGTATAAAAGTAGAAAAGTGGGCCTAATTGGGCCTCATTTAACGATTCTGAAGAGTTAAACTACCTAAACCCCTCATTTTTTCCTTTGGGCCCTTACTTTTTGGGCGCGATTGGTTGACTGTATAAAATTAGACATTGAATTATTTTTTTCCTTTTTTTTTTAAATGGTGTTTACTCGTGGGTTTAGAGGATCGAAATTTAGAATGAAAATGATTGATAGTATTTATTTATTAAAATTAAAAAAATAAAAATAAAATATATTACACCAACATATTTTTAGAGTTAAAAAATGAGAATTTATGTAGTGTTTACTTGCTGGAGTGAGAGTGGAGAGTGTAGAGTTCTCCCACTCCAGTATTTACTTACGTGTTTAAAGGGGGGAGTGGGAGTGAGACTCTCTGGGCCCCACTCACTTTTGGAGTGTGGAGTGGGATTTCCACTCCTATAGGGGGAGGTGAGAGTGGGAATCCACTCTCATCTCTTTTTTTTTTACTCATTTTATTAATATTATTTATATTTATTTATTAAAAAATAATAATATTATATTTATTTAAAAATAATATTATTATATTTATTTAAATAATATAATTATATTTATTTAAATAATATTATATATTATTTAAATAATATTATATTATTAATAATATTAAACTTATTAAATAAAATATTATTATATTCATAGAGAATTAATAATATACCATGTACTATCATTATTTGAAAATATATTATTGTTATATTTATTTAATTTAATAGTATTATATTTATTTACTATTAATAATTAATAATAATAAATAGTTTATTAAAAAAATATTAATTTTGTACTATATTCTTAATAATAATGTTTCATTTGTGTTGTTCTTATTAATAATTTTTAATTTACATAATTACAATTAAAATTAATAAAAATTTATGATTTACATAACTAAAATATTAATAATTCTTATTAAGTTATATAATTAAAATTAATAATAAAATAAATATTTTATTTTATAAATATATTTTTTTATTAAAATAGAATTTTTTATCAACATTGTAATTAAAAACTATGATTTTTTAAATAAGGGTAAAATTATAATTTGAAACTATCCACTTCCAATCTAAGACAATGTAAACACATAAATAGGATTCTGATTTTTATTCCACAATCTCATTTTAGTGTAAGTAAACAACCTACTCTCACTCCATACTCCCAAGATTCCCACTTATCAGGATTCTCAATTCAATCCGAAAAGTAAACGCTATCTTAATTCCTTCCTTGAACCCCATTTACTCCCTCCAAATTTTATAATTTTACTTTTATCCTCAATTAAAATATTATTATATTATTGTATTAGTTTTATTGTTATTATTCTTATTCTTGTAATTTTTGTTAACAATAATAATAATGATGATGATGATGATAATTTGTGTGGAACTATTTGTATTCTAAAATTTACTTTGAACATTCTAATTTTAATAAAAGGGTGAGACTATTGGAATACACCAAATTCCTTTTTATTATACCCATTTAAAAAATTAATTCATTGATAAAAATTTAAAATTTCAAAATTTCAAAATTCCCTTCACTAATCACTTTCTCTCTTTACCATACAATTGCATATTCTCACTCTACTCTCACATTTTACAAACTAAACACTCAAATTTTCTCTCTTTTGAATTTTTTTTTTTTTTGCCTTTCTTAGTAAATGATGATTTATATTTCATGCTTTCTATATATAAGAATTTTTTTTCTTGATATTCATTAGCTCTTTTGTTTGATGAAAATTAATTTTTTGATATTCTTTGACTTTCATGGTTGATAGAAATTTGTTGATATTCATTTTTAAATGGTGGGTTTTGTTCCTCTTGGTTAGTGATACTAATTATTTGTAACTAAAATAATATATTTAAATAAAATGACGAGAATTGTGAAATTGAGAAGAGAAGGGGAAGAAATGGTTAATTAAGTAATTTTTTCAAAATTTATTTAGATAGTCAAATTTTTAATTGAAAAGAGGGTGTAGCGAGGAAATTGGTGGAATTAAATAGCCTCACCCCTAATAAAAATAGATAATACAAAAACATTCATCATGTGAATTATTATTAAGAACAATTTATTATAAGTTAATTTATATAATTGTTTGAATACCCATGTAGCACACCCATTATTTAATTTATAATTCTCATATCTTAAACCCTAAAAATTTCTATTTCTAATATCTTAGTTAATATTTAGATGAACAATGAAGAAATCAATTTGAAAAAAAATTTTGACTACAAAATATTTGTGATGCTTTTTATTTTTAGAAAATAAAATGAACAAAAATACTGTGAAAAAAAAAACTACTTTTTTTTTTATTTGGTCCTTCTTCTTTATCTTCTTCCCCTTTTCGTCGTCTTCTTCTCCTTCTTTTTCCCTTTTCTTTTTGGGTAGTATTTAAGGAGTATTTTTTATTATTATATTCTCATTGTAAGTTATTTTAGGCATTAAATTCAATATTAAATATAAATTAATAAAAAATTAATAATTAAAATAATGTTAAATAATTTATTTACAACCCGGCTTTATTATATTATTGTGAGTATGTATTAAATCTCTTAAAGTTAGTGTGCAAAATAATTTTATTAGTGTTTTAAATAAATAAAGTTAAGTAACTAAAATCGTTTAACTAAGGATATTTTTAGAATTTTAAAGAATGTACAAAGTAAAATTTAATTTTTTATAAGGGTCATTCTATGATGTTGTGATTAAAATTATGACATCAATACCATAATTAAATATAAATTATATGAATTAAACATAAAACTTATAAATTTAGTATAAAGCTTATAAACCAACATTAACTGTAAAATAAAACTTAAATTTTAGAAATGAAACATATGACTTGTAAATAGAAGATAAAACGAGTAAATTAATATAAAACTAGTAAGTTGATATATTATTAGTAAATAAAACAAAAACTTGCAAATATAAATGGTCTCTACGTATAAGTAAAAAGTTTGAAACTACATAAAGTATGTATAAAACTCAAAATTATATCTAATTTTATTGATATATCATATATGTGTCTAGTAATATAAGAATTTTTTTTAATTTTGTTTTTGCTTGATCCACATCAAGATGTGTAGTAAATAGATATTATTATAGAAAATGAGAAAACAAGTACACAAGTGACCTAAAATAAACATAGAATTTATGGTTAAACCAATTAAATAAAACTTAATTCACTTTTTTCATTATAATTTTTTTGTATAATTAACAAGTAATTTTTTCTTTGTTTAATTAAAGAAAATATTTTTTGCAAATGAATAAAATATTTTTCATTGAAATTTTGTAGAAACAATGTTAATTTCTTTAATAATTAATAATCTTGTATGAATTTGCTAGTTTTACTTTACATTTACTAATCTATATGTAATTTATAATATTTACGTCTATTACGGTATTGATGTTGTAATTTTCATTATGGCATTACATAATTTTCTTTTTAGTAATTAGTATATCATTGTATAAAGTAATAGAATATTCAAAGTAATATTTAGATTGCAACGATAGTAATAATGACAATCATCAGTATTATTATTGTTAAAATTATTATCATCATCATCATTATTATTATAAAAATAATAATCATAATTATTATAATAAATAATAATAAAAATGACAATAATTAATTAATGCCATTTTAGAAAGTTAAAACAATTAGTTACGATTCTTAAACAAAGTACATACATCAATGATAATACAATTTATTCCGATTTTAATTCATACAGTTTAAATAAACAACTTCTTTTAATTATCATTCCAACACATTCCCATTCTACCAATTGGTAAACGCATTGTATAATTATTATAATTTTTGTTTGATGCATCAAGATAAGTCAGGATTAGTTATCTTGGGACCACAGTATTTAATATTGAGCCCATAATTCTATGAAGCAAAATAAAGAATTTTTATCCCGTGGGGAGCCTCGGGATAACTTGGGATAAATTTTTTGATGTTTAAAAGTAATTGTAAAATAACTACACTATAAAATATCGATAAATATTATTATATTATATTATCATATTGATATTTAAATATTTATTTAGTTTGATTTTTTATTTTACTTAGCTATTAATATAAATGTTAGAATTTCTAGTGTGTGTATATAATGTACAATAAAATAAATAACTTAATTAATATTTAAGTTTTTTAATTTAATAATTTAATCAATTAGTAATTTGAATAGTTATATTATAAAATTTATATTTGCAAATCTATTCTTATAAATAAAATACTTTAAAATATTTAATAATTAATAAATCAATGCTAATATCCTTTACTTTCTTCTAAATTAGTTTAATACAATCATATAGTATACCAAAACATAAGAAAATAGTAAATACATTCTAATCCAATCTTATCCAACCTACCAAACACATGATAATCCTATATATAATTCAATCATATCTCATTCTATCCTATATATGAAACGCACCCTTTTATTGTTCATAATTTTATCGTCTATGGAGACAAAGAACAGGTCCCAAATCCTAATTACCACCTCCTCAATCGCATATTTTTAAAAGTACTAATTTAATTATATGTTCTCAATTCATGTAGAAGTCTTATTTAAAGAGATTAACTGAATAATTTTAAGTAATTTTATTCAGTTGTCCACTCAAATTCTAGTGAGATCAAGGTTTGAAAAAATGATTTGGGCTTTGCCTTTTCCTTTATCTTAAAAAGATATATAAACCTGCCCTCCTTCTGTCATTAAAAAAATCTAGAAATATACTCCAAAATTGATGCAAATTCTATTTTCACAATTACATGAAGAGATTTTTCTATAATGAAATGAGCTGCTTCAAATTGATTCATTACTTCGATTAATCTAGAATAGATTATGTCCAATAGTTTACTGAATAAATTGATAAAGTGAAATCAATAGTTGACATAGTCTAGGATAGACTATGTCCAACAATTTACTCAATAAATTGTAAAGTGAAATCAGTGGTTGACCATAAAACGGAGACAATGAGTTGTCAACCACCAGACCTAAGATTAATCAATTTTAATTTTAAAAAATATAACAAATTTCAAATCCTATTAATGCCTTACATAAAGTCATAAACATAATATGTTATGCCAACTATGCTAGATAGGGACGATAGAATTTTTATAATTTGACTATCTAAATTCAAAATACTAAGGTATTATTTGTTAAGTGTTTGAAGTTTAAAATTTTATTCATTTCAAACCTTTTGTACATTTATTTGTTTATTTTTTGTAACATATATATGGTTTTCAAATATTCACATGTAAATAAAAAAGTAAATTTTTGTGACTTTTATTTTGATGAAAAAAAGGTCTAAATGAGAAATAAATATTATATTTCAAAAATATTCTTATAAAATATATTTATTTCCTAAATTATAAAATCTAATCCATTTTTTGTTTTGATTTGCAATGACATAAATGTGAAATAATTTATAAAATGTTTAAGATTTTTTTATTTATAAAAACAAATAAAATGTTATTTATATTCAGATATTAAAAAAAATAAATACGTGATTCAGATATTCATATTGAGACCCATTCAGAATTAAAAAAAAAAAATCAGACTATTTAAGTTATTATGAATGAATTTTTTTGTTACGACAACATTTAAAATATATCACATTACATGAAAACCATACTTTAGTTACATCTACTATGAATTGAAATTAATCTATATTAGAATATAAAATCTTATCGATATAAATAGTCTATTGTACCTAGATTCTCACTAATAATTAGCATGAGTATCTACACAAATTAAGAAAATGACGGTCTCAAGAATTGATTAATGGGTTTTGAAATAGATTCTATCACCAAATTTCAAATTATAGAGAAATGGAGTTAAAAAATCGATTTGAGAAAACCACCCATACAGTAAAAATTAAAAAAAAAATCAAGTATTATTTTAAACAGTTTAAAATTGTTCACATGCAATATTTTGCTTATATTGTAAATAAAAGTATATGGCCTACCAGTTCTATCAAAGACTTGCTGAAAATAGAGGTAGCAATTTGGGTTAATATTCATTTATTTGATTTGATTTAATGAGAATTACATGAATTTGGGTTTGAAAAAATTAATTCGTTTAATAAATAAATGAATTCAATTTAATTCGCTAATTAAATAAATCGAATTCGAGTTTAAGGACATTAGTTCATTTATGATTCATTTAATAAATGTGCAACACTCACTATTTTTTATTAATAATTATAGAATTCTTAATAAAAAAAGAGAACTGTAATTTCTTTTAATTGGTTTATTAGGAGATTTTAAGGAATGATTTTAGTTTTTCTAAATTTCTATGGTTTTCCAAAGATTCCCTATAAATTACCTCATTTTCTGATTCCTCTCCCTAAACCCTAAATTCTTAAATACGATCTCTATGCCTTAGCAAACTTCTTTGCTTCTACAATAGGGTTAGAGACCTTAGTTAATTGGAAGCTTCTTGATTGGTGAGTCCTTATTGCTTATATTTTATTTTTGTGGGTGACAAGATGAGTATATCCTTGGTTTGAAACTGTTGGTGTAAGAAATATATTATAGAATTATTTCTGTACAATATGAATATTTTGTCTTAAATCATGGTCTTTGACAATGATTTTTGAGAAGAATATTATTTTTCTGTAAACTAGCCATTTAGATCTTGTTAAAAAAATTTTACTTCGTAAGAATTTGACTTTTATTTTGAATTTTATTTGATTTTATATAAATTTTTGAATCAGACACTATTTCACTAAAAAACTATAATTTCAACAGGATGACCAAATTTACAAAATTATTTTTAGTGCCAAATGAACTCGAAAAATTCTGAAAATTTAATCAAAACTTATTAGGTGTGTTTAGTACTACTAGTTTTAATTTCATAATTTTTTTTATTAATATATATTTTTATAAAAATCTCGGAACCTATACTGTTTAATTAAGGCACTGTGAGACAGTTTTGATCTTGTCAAGAAACAAATAATTTTGAAAATGTTTTTGGTATCGGATGTCCTAAAAATTTTATGAAGATACTAATGGATGTCCAAAATAGTTCTATATAATATAGTATCGTTTTGCTCACTATATTAAGAGTAATAATTCAATTAGCTTTGTACGAGTATGAGTTAGAAAATTAAGATGTTGAAAGAAATTGTTAATAGTTATATCTTGTATTTGTTTAAGGTGTTTGAGGCTAGTAAAGGCTTACAGATGTGTTTTGATCACTGCTTTTGTTGAGGAAAGTAATTTTATTCATAATGTACTAGATGTGTATGATTATTTTGATACTATTACACGTATATGTGTTCTCATAGATCTTTAAAAATTCATTGATTTTTATAACAAAATTAGTTTATATAAATATTTTCAAATCTAAAAAATTATATTTTTCTTATGATATTAACAAAATATTCTAATTTTTTTTAAATATGTAATTTATTTTGTCTAAATAATTATCTTTTATGAAATCATCTATAAAATGTTAGAATGGCATTCGTTTTGCAAGCCTAAATTATTGTTATGACTTTTTATGAATTCGATATAAATGTTTTTGTTCACATATGCAATTAAAATTATTTATGAAAATTTGTGTAGGAACCATCTCTTGAAGCTATATGGGGGTCACCTCTCGAGGTCAAAGTGCCACAAATGTCACATATAGTGCAAAGTGTCACGTGAAAACCGTTGTGTATGAAAAATGAATTTAAACATTTTAGCTCATTGTCCATGGTCATTCTGATCGTTTATACGATATATATGTTTTGGACTAGTAAGTGTGCACATGATATTATGATTTTGTTTCT
This sequence comes from Murraya paniculata, assembly GCA_030449075.1. Classification (NCBI taxonomy): domain Eukaryota; kingdom Viridiplantae; phylum Streptophyta; class Magnoliopsida; order Sapindales; family Rutaceae; genus Murraya; species Murraya paniculata. The sequence continues at coordinate 1,030,599 of JAEVFN010000059.1, read as the reverse complement.
GGCCAGTTCACCAAAAATATAAATGACATTATGTGGCATGAGTTAACATTTTGTCTTTTGTATATTTAAGTTATACGATTTATTTTCACGATTAATTATAGTTTTGATATTTTAGATTACTTTTGAATTTATGTCCTTTTGTTATAATATCATTTTGTAAAATTTATGTTTTTAATATGTGTTTCAATAAAGATAAGGCTTGCAATGCCTTTGGTACCCGATAATTATAGTGTATTGGAAATTGTTTTAATTACCGAATTGATGGCACACCCCTCGTCATTTATGTTTATAGAGTAGCTTATTGCGATTATGCTTACATCTAGAGAGTTTTGTTTATATATATTTGAAATTGGGAGACAATTTTTAGTATTAGAGTTGTCCCACAGATATTTTTGGATTAATTTAAATAAAAATTTAAGGTATTTCAGTTGGAGATTTTCTATAAGGACTACGATTTGTAATTAACCCCCTTTTTTATCACTTGCTCCACATGTATTAGATTAGAGGTGTTATAAAATGGGTCATAAATAAATTAAATACGATCTATTTGTTTAAAATTTATTTATTATTTGTTTATGTAAATTACTTATTTATCTTTAAATTTATATGAAAAAAATTTAAAGTTTGAAGGATAATATAATAATTATAAATTATAATAAGGTTGTATTTTGTAATATATTAAATTTGTGGTTTGTCTATTTTATTTTACTTAATTTTTATTTATTAGTTACATTTTTATAAACGAATTCATATTCAATTCGATGCGTTATAAAATTCATTATACGATAAATAAATAATAAATGAATTCAGATTCGATTTGATTTATTTATTAATTTTACTAAATAAATTTAATAAATCGAACCAACTATTTATTTAACAAACAAATCAAATTTAAATACTAAAATTTTAATTTATTTAATAAACGAATGGGAGTTTTGAACCAATTCCATTACCCACCCCTTGCTGTAAAGTGCAAATCGCATGATCTACTGAAGGGAAAATTGCATTAAAAACATCTAATTGGACCTCACAGCTCTTAAAATGAACTCCCCCACACAATAAAAATTTCCCACTACACACATTCTTCGTAAACTATTAGACAACATTAAATTATGCAAAAAAATGAGACCACTTTACCATATTACGATGTTATAACTCTTCAACTAGCTTTGGCTGTTCATGGTCTTTGGACAGCCAAAGCCAATTGCATATAATGCAAACCTGACAGTCTCTGCAACTTTACAACAGTTTGTTGCTGCAATTATTGACGTGTTTTTATCACTCTTCTCAAATTGGACCAATATTGGGGTTTCATTTTCATTTCATTACTCTTCTGCTTTACCAACTTTTTGTCGTCTGGTTATCAGTGAGTCTTCTTCTTCTTTTTCTTCACTTTTTATGTTTGATTTGTTGTGTGATTTTTTTCGTGCATGAATTGATAGGGTTAGTGCAAATCTACTGAAGCATGTATTTTGCTTTCTGGGTTTGATTCTTCTTGGAGTTTGTTGTTCTGGGTAGTTGTTAATTTGCATTTTTTTTTATAAATTTTTTGTGAGTGCTTCCTGAGTTCTTGTTATCTGTTTATTTACTTGATTAGTTCTTTTGATACTCCGTTTCAATAAATGGAAGCCATTTTTTTTAATCTTGAATATCCTCGGAAATAGATTCTCAATTTAACCCAAAAATAAAAAAAATCATTTACGTATATGTAACTTTACCTTTCAGCATCAGGTGGGAGTAAGTGTCAGCTTCTTTTAAAAAACAAAATTATTTGTTTCCCCTTCCTTCAACCTCTTTTAGAGTGAAGTATAAAATTTTGCTTATTTTTGTGTTGTTGTTTGTTAAAGTTTGTTTGTACGCTATCATTTAGTGTTTTCCTATTAAGTGCCAGTCATAGGTTAAGTTTCTCTGGAGTTAGTTGTTTAACATGTTATTAAAGCATATAGGACTCAAGGTCTTGCTTACTGAAAATCTCCCATTATATCTGTTAAAATATGATCTAATAAAATGAACATCCACGTGTGTGTCTGTCTTCATGTCCAGATCCTTCTCATGACTATTGTCAACTAAAATTTGGCCTTGTATGTAAAGCGGAAAGCTAGAATCAGTTATCGGAGGAAGACACTTCTGTTTGCTTCTTTATCATTTCTCATTTTCTATTGTTTTAGTTTTGGCCTTTTTGCGATCATTCTTGTGCTTTTTGCTTTTGTCTTTCTTGCATTGCTATTGCATTTCCTGAATCCCTATTTTTTTTCTTTTTTTGATTGTGTAATATTTCCTAATTTGTTTTTTTCGGACTCCTAATTTGTTTTTTTCGGACTATCTCTTAGGTGGTCTGCTAGATGGATCGGACAAGACTCAATATAAGGGCTCGTTGCTCTGGTTCAACGCCATCAGAAGAATCAGCTTTGGACTTTGAAAGAAACTGTTGCAGTCATCCTAATCTGCCTTCTTTAAGTCCACCAACACTTCAACCTTTTGCTTCAGCTGGACAGCACTGCGAGAGCAATGCTGCTTACTTCTCATGGCCAACCTCTAGTCGTTTAAGTGATGCAGCAGAAGAGAGGGCTAATTATTTTGCTAATCTACAGAAAGGAGTGTTACCTGAAACTCTTGGTCAATTGCCTAAAGGGCAACAAGCAACCACGCTGCTAGAGCTCATGACAATACGGGCATTTCATAGCAAAATCTTGCGATGTTATAGTCTTGGAACGGCAATTGGGTTTCGTATTAAACGTGGTGTGTTAACTGATATCCCAGCTATTCTGGTTTTTGTTTCCAGGAAAGTTCACAAGCAATGGCTCAGTCCCATCCAGTGTCTACCCACAGCCTTAGAGGTCAGGAAAGGATGTTCATAATTACTTTACTCTCTTTATATTTTTATCTTCTGTTTGTTTTTTTGCTCCTTGGGGGGCTGGGATTCTTCACCATACCCAGCTTATGTCACTTGGATTTTATTTCCATAAAATCTTATATCTTATGTCACTTAGATTTTATTTCTAGAAAAGCTTATATATTGAATTCTTTAATCAGGGACCAGGCGGTGTATGGTGTGATGTAGATGTGGTAGAGTTCTCATATTTTGGTGCACCTGAACCAACTCCAAAAGAACAGTTATACACTCAGATTGTTGATGATTTGCGTGGGGGTGATCCATCTATTGGTTCAGGTTCTCAGGTATTCTGAAGTTCCCTTCTATGTTTAAATTCTTGATCATATATCAGTAATGACTGCAGGATAGGTGCCTTGTCTCTGTAAATGATTTCCTTGTTTCCTTTGAATTGAAAATATGCAATAACTATTTCAACAAGTCCGGGATGGGCACTGACCCAGCTTTGACCTTAATTCTAGTTTTATGTTCCTCCTACTTTCAGACAAACTCCGACATATGCTTCATTTGTTCTTATTACGGTGGGGTTTTAAGTACCATTCTCACATGAGAATTTACAGTTGCTTTTGTTCTTTCTGGTGTAAAGGTATTAAAAATGGCTAATTTGTTGGTGGGGAGCTAAATTGTAGTAATTAGACAACTATGCAATGAAGTCTGCGTCTTGCAACAAGATTATGAGCAATAAAAGTTTCATCTAACTACAGGCATCAGGGCAGACCATATGGAGGGTTTTCCATGCCTTCAAACAATGAGCACTGCTTAGAATCACTAATTTTGACTTTTGAGTATTGCTTATTAGAGTTTTTCAAATAATTTCTTGTTAGCATTGGTTAATTAATTGTCTGATCTACCATACATTTGCTTGTGCTCAGGTAGCAAGCCAGGAGACCTACGGAACCCTAGGCGCTATTGTCAAGAGCCAAACTGGCAGTCGACAAGTTGGTTTTCTCACAAATCGACATGTTGCCGTTGACTTAGATTACCCAAATCAGAAAATGTTTCATCCTTTGCCTCCGACACTAGGACCGGGGGTATATCTTGGTGCGGTGGAGAGAGCAACTTCTTTCATCACAGATGACCTTTGGTACGGCATTTTTGCTGGAATAAATGCAGGTAAGAGGTTTGAAATGTTTGTGCAAGTAATCTGCAGTTAACTTTTGGAGATAACTTGAATGCTTCTCTTTATTGAGCTACAATGGCCAAACTTCAGCTCTCAATTGTTCTATCTATGAAATTTTACTCAAATAAATTGAGAAAACCATAACCGAAAGGGTTTAAAATAGAGTTTCAAAGATTTCAATCGGATGTATAGAAACACTGATAGAACAAATCTGAAAGAAGTTTTCAGTATACCATTTTCCTTGACCAGCTTATCTACTCAATTAATCCATCTAAATAACCCAGCATCACCATAAATCTCTTCATTTTTTAATAAAAGCATAAGAAGGTTGTATTATGGAAGTGAAGATAAAAAAGCTGTCGATTAACCCAAGAACAGTTGGAATTTACAATCACAAGAGGAACAGCTCCCAAAAAAATAAAATAAAATAAAATAAAATAAAATAAAATAAAAATCTATCCAGCCATATGAGAACAATACTGTTTCAAAGGCCTTGTTTTCTCCATACTTTTTATAATTGCACAATGCTGGCAATATGTTTGTGAAACACACAGTGTTTAGTTGCAGTTGGATCAGTCCACATAATAGGATTTCATCGTGTTTCTGTTTGGCCATCGGTTAAGTCAGTGTGACCAAGTAGGGGCTTCTCCAAATTTTAAAGATGAAGTATTTTGCTAGTTTGGTTCTCCAAATTTTAAAGATGAAGTATTTTGCTAGTTTATGTTGGCTTAATGTATTTACGAACCAGATATCAGAAGCTTCATCGTTATTTATTTATTCATTTTTTTCCCATTTCACTTCCCAACTCCTTTTTATCTTTCATGCTGTTTAGGGTGGTTAAATAATATTGGCCACTATCACATTTTTACACTGACGTTTTTATAATACTTGCTATGATTTGCTGCCTCGACAGAGACATTTGTGAGAGCAGATGGGGCCTTCATCCCTTTTGCTGATGATTTTGATATGTCCACTGTTACTACATCTGTGAAAGGCCTCGGAGAGATTGGTGATGTCAAGATTATAGACTTGCAGTCTCCAATATGTAGCCTCATTGGGAAGCAAGTAGTAAAGGTTGGAAGAAGTTCTGGCTTTACAACAGGAACTGTGTTGGCCTATGCCCTTGAGTACAATGATGAGAAAGGCATATGCTTCTTAACTGATTTTCTTGTTGTCGGTGAGAACCAACAGACTTTTGACCTTGAAGGTGACAGTGGAAGCCTTATTTTAATGAAGGGTGAGAATGGTGAGAAACCACGTCCAATAGGGATCATTTGGGGTGGGACTGCTAACCGTGGCCGACTTAAATTAAAAATTGGGCAGCCTCCGGAGAATTGGACTAGTGGGGTTGATCTTGGACGCCTACTCAACCTCCTTGAACTTGATCTCATCACAACTGATGAAGGGCTTAAAGGTTTGTGCTTCTAAAATTCCCTTTGTGCATGTGTCCTTTCTGCATGTGTGGGTGGGTTGAACTTAGTTCTTAATTGAGGAAAAGAAGCTGATTCAACATGATAAGCACAGGTTAAGATGTGGAGACAAAGTAGTCTTACTATAAGTCTAGAAGATTCAAAGATGAATGCACATGAATGGACTGGTGAACTGAGGTATTAGGAAGATTCTGATACATCATGTTTGTGTATTTTTGTTATTATCAGTGGCAGTGCAAGAACAAAGAGCAGCCTCAGCGACAGCAATCGGCTCTACTGTTGGGGATTCCTCACCTCCTGATGGAATGCACTTGAAGGACAAAGCTGAAGACAAATTTGAGCCTCTGGGTCTTCAGATACAACATATCCCACTGGAAGTGGAACACCACAGCCCAGAAACCAATCCATCACTAATGGAAACCGAGTTTCATTTGGAAGATGGTGTCAAGGCTGGTCCCAGTGTTGAACTTCAGTTTATTCCAAGCTTCAATGGACATTCACCATTACATCAAAACAATCCATCAGAAAAGGCAAGCTCAGAGAATCTAGCTTCATTATGGAATGGGTGTGATGAAGATATTTGTTTCTCCTTGCAATTGGGTGACAACGAAGCCAAGAGGAGGCGTTCGGATGCTTCAACCAGCAAGGAAGAATCGAAGTAACTTATATCTGTGATCCAAGCTGAGTGGGTGACTCGTTTTGCATCAGGAAGGTGTCATGTTGATATTAGCTAACCGTGGGCTGTGACTACAAAATCTGGGTGTTGACTTCGTAATTTTGTTTGTCGTTTTGCTTGGTTAATGTATGCAGTAAGCATTTTCTTTTTGTCTCTCAGGCTGTTAAGCAATGCTGGATGTTTAAACACTAAAAAGAAACATGACTTCTATCTTTGACAATGACCTGCCGGTTCTATGCATGCTGTTACAGAAATCGTTAAACCCAAAATCTTAAACTAATGGCTGCCCAACAGTTCCAAAACTTTTAATTTATGTTTTCAAAATCTAGTGAAAGCACTCAAAATCTGGTCAAAATATCTTGAATTTTCTGTATTTCTTCCAAAAATTGTTATTCATTAAACTTTAACCTAATTTACCCTTGGGCGTAGCTCAGTTGTTTGAAAGGACTTTGTGCTCGTGGTCATCTGAGTTCGAGTAGAAATAAGGGATAAGCGTTGGTGTGAAGAAGAATATCATCAATATCGGCACCAGTTTTTGAAAAACATTTTTGTTTCCTTTGTTTTGTAAAACAACAAAAATCTGCACAATAGATTAAACTATACCCATGAGATGAGAGGAGCCAAAGCAAGTTTAGCCCCACTTGGCGTCTAGAGATGATCAGAAACTAACAAACAAAATAATAAATAAATTGTTGAAATAAATTTGAAATGTCTAATATGATGTGTTGCTTCATAAAATTACTTTCAACAATTTGTCAACCCCTTTTGGTAAACCATTACCTTAGTCTACAAAGATATATAAATGAATCACCTATTTTATTTGGTAAAATAACTAATTATCATTATACAAGAGATTTGAGGTTTAGATTTAATTAAATCAAGAAATAAGGATAATTATTATTTCAATGAGATTAGGAGGATAAGTACCTCTGCTTATCTTGTAACTCACAAACTCTAATATCCACCAATTTTAAAGATAATAAATAAATTGGATTAGAAAGAACAACAATTTCATTATTCTTGATAGTCATGAGTCATGATTAATCAAAATTTGAATGCTTTACATGAAAACAAATTATAAGACTCAGGGGAACATTTTATTGTCTAAGGCTGATCATTAATTGATGAATTAATTAAACAACCCAACTTAAACACATGAATCACATACAATAGGCACTTGATCATAAAAGCCAATCAGTTAGAAAAAAAATATATATATATATAATATAATCATTCAACAATAATAAGAATGAACAATGGAAGAATTAAACCATTACATTAATAAGCACCTTACTAGCACATATGAATGATCAAGTTCTTGAGCAAGATCAAACGGCCGACGATTCACGTATCATGAAGATTAGTCCCTCATGATCACGATCATCATAAGGCATAAAGATCAGCAAGTTCCTCCAATGAATCCAAAATGAGATTTGGATCAGCATTTTCAAGCATCCACAAGAGATGATCAAAGAGAACAACTTCACACTTAACCAAAATAAACTCTCCTCCATGCTTTTGCTTTGATTTTTCAATAAGAGCATTCAACAAAGGGTGGTTCAAGTACTTGGAATTGATAACATAACGTTTTCTTGTGCTACCAACAAAAATTGTTTCACAATTTTCATCCCCACCATGCTTCACAATTTGCTGATCACCCCATATTTCATCTCTTGTTGATTTGGACCTTAAGCTGCTATATGAAGATGATCGTCCTAGTTGCCTCGACAAGCTCTTGCATTTTCTCAATAACAAATTAATCTTCTTCATTGTAAAATTTTCTCGGGAAAGTTATAATTTTTAGGGAGAAATGAGAATTGAGAGAGATGGGAGACTTGATTTACACTCAGGATTGAGGAGAATGGTACTTACTACTTAAGGGTTAGAAAGGGTGGTGGGTGCAAAGTCTCTGTTTTCCGGTGCTAGAAAGTGTGGGGTCTAATTTTACTAGCATCCAAACTTTTTTATCAAATGAATGACATAAACAATGTCACAATTTTATTTATGGGTTCATGGCATTGGGGCACAAAATGACATATAAAGTTCCGGTCATAAGTCAGCACTCATTCTACCCCATATATATATATATATATATATAGATAAATATATAGATAAATAGATAGCCTACTTGCGCCTCTTTTTAAGCCATTGTTTTAGGCTTCATACCAATTTGAGCAGTGAGGGAGCCATAACTCTGAGTTGGATTAAATTTATAATTCGGATTAAAGTAAATTCAAAACTACTGTAATATAATTAAAAAATAATTTTTTCTAAAAGAAAAAGACTGATCGTAGCTATGTAATTGTTGATGAGTCGCAAAATGAATCATTTAGTTCACTTTAGTTTATGGTTTCACTTAAAGAGCTATATAGGTTTTCTATAGGAAAAATTAGGTCGGTATTTGCATGGCATGACAAATATGCCTTTCGGTTTGTCTCATGGCATGATTAAAGTGACATTTTGTGTTTTTCATTCATGAAGATGATGATTTTCTTTCTTTGTCAAAAAGAGAATATTATACGTGATGATTCAAATGAGGATACCCATCATATTTAGCACAAATCAAATAATTTTTTTCTGATCTAAAATTGTTGTGAAGAGAAATTGATTCCCATAATTTTTTATTTTAAACGGTGAAGGGCAACCCATCAGACCTACCCCTTTAGAGATAATGTTAGAACTTTGAATACTATTGCAAAGCCAAAATCACGAACTTAAAAACCATAAGATTAATCTGGGTATCATGGTTAAAAGAGTTCATGTGAAGATTCAAAAACCTTCAATTATCCAGATATAGATGACTAGAGAAGAAGTAGAAAATTATGTGTTTAGTCAGTAAGCTTCAATGTCGATTCGTTATCCATAAAAGATACTCTGATACTTTTCTCAGCATTTGTGTTTAGAGAATTTTTAGATTTGGATTTTGGATTTCTCTTGACTTTATGAGAATTTAACCAAAAAACCCCTTTCTTCATTTTTTTAGCCTCTATTTACAGATAATAAATGTTAAATTGACAATAGATCTCCTTTTAGATTTCAATCTCCGATACTTTTTTCGTTCGTTTGATTTCATGCCGTTAGATCCAATAATCGTTTTCGTATGAATCTGAATTAACACGTAATTTACTTGTGATGTCTATTGTTAATATTTTTAGGTTTAATTGTTAATTATATTCACGCTTTTTGGATAAATTATTGTGTGATTATTGGTCTCTAATTTTTTTATCAATATAAGCCTTACCCGTATTTATTGCTAATTTGAGATCAATATAAACTATATCCGTTATAGAAGTTAATAATATTTGTTGGACACATTGTGCATAGTAAGTGATTTTATTTTTTGGCACTTGCATTACGGCAATAATATAGAACGTATAATTAAACTGCTTGTCCCACAGGAATGGAATGGTCCGATTGGAGGCCTGAGTTTTTTGGTCCGCTCTTTTATGGTCAAGTGACAAATGTGTGCACGTGGACATTCACATGGCCCCTTATGAGCCAAACGAGGTCTAGAAACATTGCTCAAAACCAATGTTGGTGCATGAATTTATATAAATAAAAAGAATATATGGTGCCTGCATGGCCAAATTCATAAACTTTTTGATATTATTGCACTCAATCTGAATTAATTTCAAGTAGCATTCCGATGGGCATGTTGGTGGCCTATGCTATTTTCCTTGGATATTTTGGAAGCATTTGGAGAGATAGGGTCTTTTGTTTATTGATTCATTCAATATTATTGTCTATCATCAGATAGCATGGTTAATAAAAAAAAAATTGAAGAAAAAGATACATATAGACTATTAACCTATTTAGACCAAATCTTAATCATATAGAGATATTAAATTGTATTTAAAAAATAATAAGAGAGTGGTCAGCTAAATAAAGCTACTTGAAGATTATTTGGCCACATCATTAGAGCATATTAATATTAAAATTTTCCACCTATTGTATGGGTATGTAAATTTTATCATGAATTTAGATATACGGTGGTTCTTCTCCGCCAAAATCTAGATTTACAGTGATTGTGACAATTTTTTATAGCTTATATGTACAATGATATGATATGTGCTAGATTTGGAATCCCAAAATCTTAAATATGCTAAATTTCAAGTCTTAAAAGTCGATTTTAATATGTCCATTGTTGTAACGGTCGATAGAGCCAACCAAATTAGTGGAGGATGATAGAAAAGGACTTATAGAAGATAACTAATTTTAATCTCTAATTTATTGTATGCACTCTATTGATCGATAGAGATATCATCAATTAAGATATCTCTAGTCCACTCGTTTCCTTACTGATCGTTAGTAAGACATGAATGGTTTGCTCGATAATATTGCAAAGGTGTGTTTGTTATCGATCCTACGGGATCTATATGATTCTCCGGCTTTGATATTGTATTGATGATGTATAGATTAGTTTTAATGGAGTTCATGTTTGTTCCCAAGAAAGAAAAAAATTACGGACCACGGCGTGGTATCATCAAGCCCAGGGGTCGTCAGCAGATTATTCTTGTATGATACTAATAATAGCATCAAAAATGATTTCTAGCTGAATTTAGTAAAGCCCTGGAAACAAGCTGAGCCTCACCAAGTTTGTTCACTGTTCACTATCTCATCATCGTAAGAGTTTCTGTTGTTCTCTATCTGTCCCAGACAATCAAAAACATCAAACTTGCAAAATTTCTGCCACTTGCACAAATTTGGTGAAAATGATAGTTGTAATAGAAAAGTTGAGAGCTCACTTTGAGCTAGCTCTTACATGCTTCAAAATCTTCAATTCAATGCTTCATTGCTTCATCATCAATTCACCATCATGTTGTCATACATGAAATAGTTATTCTTGAAGGCAAAAGAGAACAATATTTTTTTTGTAATTTATCAAAGTAAAAATTGTTAAGAACCAAATGAGATCATACAGCCACAATTTTTTTCTTTATATCTTACTCAGCTTACAAAACAAAATTTCAGGGTATATACATACATATTTATATAAAAGATTTGAAGTATCATGGTAATTGAAGTTTGATGAATTTTATTCTGATTTCATGGTCGCTGGGGTGGCGTTCAGTTTGGCTTGGGTTTACCTATAAAATCCGAACGGATTGACAATTACAACTCCATTAGTTTTAATTTCGGTTACACACACGTGCACACACACCCCTCACCAGCTCACCTTACGCCTCAGTCCTCACTCACGCACCGGCACGAGCACGCCCAAACCAAATTCAAAATCCCTAATGGTTAACCTTTGATAATCGGTAATTCCTCTCTCCTTATCTTATTCCACAAGACCCACAACAACAGCACAACCCCCCAGCCACAGCCTGTAGCCGTCCAGCTGATACCCACACTCCGGCTCACTCACTCCTATAGAGTCATAGACTTAAGAGTCTCGTTGAAACACACTCGCACTCCGCCGACACCTGATGCTGTCAGTTTCGTCTTGCCGATGCCCGTTCACTTCCGATCAAACTACAATCTCTTTCGTCTCTGTCGTCGCTTCCGATCCATTAAGGACAGTTGGTTACTTATTATTATTTTTATTATAAACAACTACTTTTTTTAACTATTTCTTAATTTTTTTTCCTTGATCAACTGTTTGATTGTTGTTTCTCATATTGTGTGCATGCATGTTCCTAAAATTTCATGCTTTCTTCTTTTGTGCTCTCTTTTGGCAAAAATTTTTAGATTAAATTGTTCTAACTCGAATCAAACCCTAATTAAAATTTGATCTTGAATTATCATTTGAACTTGAATTATCAACCCGATCCGATCTCAATTATGAACCCAAACCAAACCGAACCAAATTTAATTTTGCATTTTGGGTTTAATTCTCCAACCCAATCGAATTATAACCCAAATAGAAATCCAAACAACCTGAATCAAAACCCGATTTACCTACCCCTAGTAAATATGTTTATGCAGTCCAATTACCGTACCCTCATCATTTGGGCACCATTAGATGATTATGGAATCGATAAAGTCCAACCATCTAGCAGTGCATAGATTGTGGGATTAACTAACCGTAGGGTGTCCTAGCCACAGACATGTTTCCGTTCATTTCAATTATCCAAATTTCGCTTCTTTGCACATGAGTTGATTTGTAAATTGGTGTTGCAAAAAGATTTCCACATGGCGACAGCACTTGTCTCTTAATAAGAAAAGTCGTCATAAAATTCTAGATTATGTCAAAGTTGTTTTGAGTCTTGCAACTCAAAGTTTTGAAGCCGTTGTCCGCTTGCCCTAGAAACCGATACTTCATCACGGAGTGCCACAGATTAAATCTTTAACCATGAAAACTATTGATGCACGGATGAATAAATCTAAGCTAAATTCTTGTTTTTTATTTTAGGGATAATGAAGATGATGAAAATGAAACTAGCTCCCAACTTAGCTATTAAGTGAAAACAGCTGTGATTTTTTCAGTTGCTTAGAAGCAAAATCATCATCTATCACAGCAATGAATATTTAAAGAAGGGCCACAAAAATGACAAAGACATTTGATCTTAAATTTGTACTTATTTGGAAAGAACTTTTGCTGCTTGCCCTCATGTGCACTATATTTCTATTTATACCCATTGCTTCTACTAATAATTTCAGCAATTTCAGGGTTCTCGCATGTTACAAACAATTCTATCAACATTTACCTGCTTTTGTCAGAGTTTATACACTGATTACATGCATGCAACAACCTTCTCATGAAGTAAGATGAGAGAATGGATACTAACAACAGCTAAAGACACCTCAATAGGAGGGTTAAAGATCTAGCTAATCGCTTTTTGCTTTTCATTATAACTAACATACCCATATTCTTTTTTTCTTTCTCCTCTCCTTTAAAATGTTTTCTTGTATAATTATACAACTGATAAATTCACAAGTCATAAGAGCTGTTCATTTAATAAGCAAAATCTGCAATTCTTTTCAAAAGAAGAAATGAAAGTATGCTTCACCATGTGATATTGATAATCAGCTTTTCCATCCCATCATCTCAGGCCATGGAATTTCCAACAATCATACTACCTAGCGCTCCATGTTTGCCAGCTTGATTGGGTAAATAATAAATTCTGATTGATTGAGACTGCTAAACATTAAAACGAAATAGCATCACATCTCCTTCTTGTACAGTGTAATCTTTACCCTCAGATCTCAACTGTAAAAAAACCAAAATTAGCTTGTGTTAGGCAATCTTATAGGATGCAGAAATAGGGAGAGGGAGAGAGAGTCTAGATTGCAGAGATGAGGTAATCCTTCCCCATCGATGAATAAATCACATTTCTATTGATTGGCCGATGCAATCCCAGATTAATGGCATTTATAATTACCATTAAAAGTAAGATAAATACTAGCAGCTGTTGAACCGCTGAATCTCATTTATTCATAATAAAGACTGGGTAAAAACATGAAGGAAGACAGCATTACAAGGACGGGAGTCATCTGACAGGTCTAGTAAAGCACTCTTGCTCCTATCTTCTAGTAAAATATGTCTAAATATCAATTACACATATTGCCCCAGCCAAGAATACTGGTTACATTACCAAAATCTATTTCAATATTAAAGCTTCTGCCAATCAAGAAGTTTCAAATGTGAATCATAGAGTATCCAAGGAGTATCAATAGCCTTCAATATGAAATGATTCGGATATGGATCCTTCTTGAGAGATAATCAAGATATGTATGTATTTGATTCTCCACAAGTGAGAAGAGATAACGCAACATGTATGAGTTCCAGTGAAAATATTTGTAAGATGCTAAATGCTCATGGTAATGCAACCAACTCACAAGTCCTTTTTCTCTTGCTGCTGCAAGAGAACCAGCAGCAACAAAATCATCATAAGCCACCTGTTAAACCAAAATAACATGTTATTCCAAAAGGTATTAACAAACACTGAAAAAACTACCACTGATTCCACAATCCAGTTTTATGCCTTGGTCGTTGTAATACAAACTAAAAGAGTTATGGTCATTTAAAGCACATCCTGAGATTTTCATAGCCAAAACACCATTTTATATTAACATTAAAATGCTCTAAAAACGTGCTAGCTTTCCACAATTTGTTTTTTTTCATCTGCTATTTAGAAATGCAAAGCACTGCTGCCTGTCGCATTTCATGACCGAAACACACAACCTTCATTTTACCCCTTAAGAGATGGATAAGGTACTATCTCAATTTTCAATAAATCTCCACAAGGTCAAACATTTCAAGCAAATTCAGTTATATTCCTCAAAATATTTGGTTAGCTCAATATGAGAAATACTGGTAATACTTCTTAATTGAATGGATTAAGGTAGCGTTTACTTTTTCGATTGGAGTGTGAATACTCACGAGTAGGGATCATGGGATTGGAGATGTGGAGTGAGCGTGGATGTTTACTTAAATTGGAATGAGAGTATGAATTACCAATCAAAATCCTAATTATGTATTTATTATATCTTAGATTGAGAGTGAATTGTCACAAATTACAGTTTTATCCTCATGTAAAGAGCATGTAATGTAGCCTTTAATTAGAAAATGAATAAGAAAATATATTTGTATAATAAATTATTTATTTTATTATTAATTTTAATTATATAAAATAATAATAATTATTAATATTTTTAATGGTGTGAACTAAAAATTTTTATGAATTTTATTTTAATTATTTAAAACTAAAAATTATTGATAATGTTCATATGTAATTTTTTAGATTGGTTCAGGACATTTTTGGGAATCAAAGGAGTGGGAGTGAGACTCCCACCTCACCTCATGGGAGTGGGAATCTCACTCCTCACTCCAAAAGCAGGAGGGACCCATAGAGTAGGATTCCCATTCCTACCCTTAAATAAGCATGTAAACACTGGAGTGAAATGACTACATACTCCACACTCCCCACTCCCACTCCAATAAGTAAATACACCCTGAATAAACTACTCAATGAGCAGCATAAAAGTTTTAAACTGAAGATGCCATTAAATTACAAAGTTTACCCTATGCATCAACTGGACATGTAATCATGTATACACTCCAGCCATGTCTTGCTCAAAAATGAAAATAAGATCTAGGATGGCATCAGAAAAGCAGATCAAAATTTCTATCTAAAAAGGCTAAAATGCTTACAGTCTCAGCTCGAATGAAACCTTTCTCAAAGTCAGAATGTATAACTCCAGCAGCCTGAGGTGCTGTCATACCTGAATTAGCACGAAGCGAAATTTCAGACCACAGTTAACTAAATTAAACAGCACTAGTACAGTTCTTCTCCACAGTGTAACCAGACCAAGTGTCCGAAGAGAAGGAAAAAAGAAGTGTAACTAAGAATAATGTTTGTCCCTCTTGTTCTTCAACAAACAAATTCTTAGTTAACTAGTTGTTCAATTCACATCCTGCAACTAAACTATGACAATGATGTTGTTTCAAGCTTGAAGCAACTCAAGAAGCCACATGAGACATCTACGTCATTGCTAAGAAAAAGAGAAAAGGAGAATGGTGATTGGATTATGTATCAACATCCAGCAGAACCAAACTAACCTGCATGTATAGTCCACGCTTTTGTTTCCTGCATAAAACATTAAAAGCAGTCTTTTTAAAAGACAAATTAATATAGTGTTAAAGAAATGCGAGTCCAATATTATGTAGCTCACCTTTTCGCCAGAAGTGAAGTATGTACGTAAACCCAAAAGGCTATATGTTGATCTGATAAGGTTCCCAAGGCCACTCTCACTGACACCAAGAGAAGTCAAATATTCTACTCTTTCTTCAGATGGAAGTTCAGTAAGTTCTGCCTCGACCTGCAATAACAAGTTTTTAGTTTCCTTTGCCAGTATAGCCATTTACCAACTTAGAACCAGTAGCACTCAACCTGAGCAGAAATTGTCACTATCCCAGATTGCAAGTCAGATGCAAGATTCATCACTTCATTGACATGGGGATTACTTCCAGGATCAGCGAGATCAGACTCTGCAACATTTGCAACATATATTATGGGTTTCATTGTAAGTAAGCAGAGATGCTTTATAGAATCCCTTTCAAAATCATTTAAAGTGACAGATCTTGCTGGTTTGCCATCCATAAGTGCTTGGTGAATTTTTCCTAATGCAGCCTTTTCTGCATCCTCCTATAATAAAGAATGTTGCAACAATAAATTAAGTATAGCCAACTCTAGTCCGGTCCTCAAAGGATAGCTAGCCATTTTAAGAGTGAAAAAAAAAAAAAGTAGTAAAAATCAACACTAACCTTAGCTTTAGATTGTGAATCTTTTGCCTTCCCTTTTTTGAGCTTCTCCATTCTTTTCTCGATCTGCATTTCTTGTAAGAGATACAATTTAGCTCAATCAGCCACTTATAGCAAGCAATATGTTATAACAGTTATCAATAATGAATTTTGGACTAAATGAATTCAGAGATTAAAAAATAATGACAAACTGGCACCTTTACTGTACACTATCAATGAAGGTTTCTTGCCAAGAAAAGCATCAGAATTTAAACCTTCGAAAAAAACTAAAAAGTGTGTGCTTAAACTGAAAACATACTAGAGAACTATCAAATAGGTCTGAATTATCCACAAAATATGAGTTCAAGACTAGAATCTCTGTTCTTAAAAATATAGAAGGGCACAGAATTATCAAAAATGTCAGGATAATCCATAAATTATGAGTTCCAATATGGATGCAATTCCCTTCTAGTATTTTTCCTTTTCTAGGATTATAAAGGAGCCGTAAATTGGTACTAAGGCAACCTAAAGGCGAAACAAACTACAATACAAGTATATGTACTTGCAAAATGTTAACAAGCACACATGAGATACAACAATGAGAAAGCCACTGAATCAATAGAAGAATGGTTAAAACCGCCCTCCCAAAACAACTAAATCTAACTACAAAATTTTATTAAGCTCTCTTCTCAGTATAAAACCCTCAGGTTAGTTCAGATAAAACCAAAATGTACAAGAGAAAGTAACCAGATGATCTGAACAGGAACCCAAAGCTTTCATAAAAACAACTGAGTACAATGAGTTCCGCATGGGATACCTGATCCAAATCTGAGAAAACAAGCTCTAAGTTGATAACATCAATATCAGACTTTGGATCAACTTTTCCATTCACATGAACAATGTCGTTGTCTTCAAAACATCGCACAACCTGAAAGAAAGAACAACAGACCTTTAATAACATATACTTTGAAAGAATAGCTTCAATTTGCCTAACAAACTTAAGAAGAATTTATCAGGCATGATTTTCTCCAAAGAGATTAAATATTCATAAGTAATTGGTTACCTGATTGACTTTGAAATGAGAGATTGAATGCAAATAAGAAATAGAGAAGAAAAAGTGATAGTTCATGAATTAAAATTCATTAGCCCTATACCGATGATTCACTTTCTGTGCTCCTTATAATCTATGCAATGAATACTTCTCATGCTGAAGAAACCGAACTGAAGTCTATTTTAGACTTTTCTCCTTCCAAATTGCCTTTTCTCCAAAAAGCTCAAACATTTGAAACTAGCTTGAATTTTTGTAGTTTTAGGTGAGAAATCCTCTCTGGATTATTAAAGGAAAAACAAGTCTAAATATTTTCACAGTTAAAAATTTTCTCAGCCTCAATCATTCTGCATAAAAACCATTTGACAAGAGGGGAAAAATCTATCTGAAGATTTTAAAAAATGATTTGCATTAAAGATTGGAGTCTCAAAATGAATAAATTTTGGCTAAAAGGCTCTGAGGGAGTCTGCAATGATTTAACCGATTCAATCAACATAAACCAAGTATATGCAAACCAAAATTTGCTGCAGAAGTGAAGACTAGGATTAAAGACAACGATAAAATTACTAAAACCAGAAAGAGGACTGATAAAGCAATCTCTTATGACCATTGGAAGATGAACAAGACTGCTAGGGCAATACATATTTAGAAACATGCCATTAGAACAAGTGAATAAACGCCACCAATTTTGATCAAAACTCTTGTGTTCCTATAATGAACTCTCTCATTGAATTTGAGGATCACCAATATCAAGTAAAATAACAAGTGCAATACTCAAAGATATGACAGTTGTTTACCGATGAGAAGTTGAAAACTACCATACAATGACATAAATGTGAATGAGGACAGACAAACCTGAAGAATGGAGTCCACCTCACGAATATGTGATAAAAACTTATTGCCCAACCCCTGCACCAACAAAGTAGTGAATGGAAATTGCGTCAACACATTAAGACCTACTCTCCAAGAATAAGAAAAGAATCACTTGCATCGGAAAAATAAACTAAAAAAACTCATAAAAGAACTAACAGAAAACACCTCACCTCGCCTTGACTCGCACCCTTCACAAGTCCAGCAATGTCAACAAACTCTATGGAAGCTGGAACAGCCTTTTGGGATTTGCTGAGACCAGAAAGCACATGGAGTCGCGGATCTGGAACAGCAACAATCCCTACATTTGGCTCTATTGTGCAAAATGGAAAATTAGCAGCTTGAGCCTTTCCATTCTCCACCTACAGACATTAATATTTAACACACTCATATATCATCAATACTCGATAACAGTGACAAGAAAATTAGGGAAAATCGATCCAAAAGTAACCATTTGATAACATTTTATGTATTTAATTAATAGCGGTTAATTGAAATTTTGACAGATTATAAATAAATTAAATTAAAAAAATTTAAACTAAGAAATTAAAAAAGAAAAAGGGTAGTAAGTTAATGTACTTACAACGGCGTTAAAGAGAGTGGATTTGCCGACGTTAGGAAGGCCGACGATGCCTGCTCTCAAGCTCATGCTTATCTTGGAAGCGGAGGAAAATCTCCTTCTAGAACTAGTAGTAATCCCCAAAACGCCGATTAAGTTTGCGTTTCCAGTGAAAAGAGACGACTTCATTGGCTTTGGAAGCAGTGTTAAGGCGGGAATCAGATAATTGCATGCCGCTGCTCTAACCATTTTTTATTTCTCTTGCTTTGTCTATCGAATGAACGAAAATAATGTCTGCTGGTTAGTGTTGGGGATGCAACGGCCGGAATGTCATTATCGGTAGCCGTATTCGTTACGAGCGGATAATCTGGATAAAAGTTAATAAAAAAAAATATTTTAACCGTAGTCCCCTCTCCTATTTTCAATATTTCCTTTTATTTTTTAACGTTTGAATATATATTTAATAAAAAAAATATTTTAACTATTTTGCTTCGTATGAACATACACCACCTTATTCTAAATTTTTTTAAAAATTTATTTTTAATTTTAGATAAATATTAATTATAATTTAATGATTGCTAAGTTCTTTTTTTTTTTATCAATATATTATTAAATATTTGAATGGAAAACAAAAGTCTCTACTTTAGCATTTTCTTCTTCATCCTTCACTCTTTTTAACTAATTTAAACTTTATTTTATAATCATTGTTTCTTATTAGAATAAGATTTAATATTTAGTCCGATAAATAATTAAAATCTCCAAATAAATATTTAGAACAATATTATTTTAAATAGTAATTCTAATTACTAAACTACGAAGTGTTAATGTTTACATTTCAAAATTTTAATATTTTTTTACTTTAATATTTGTTTAATTTAGTTGATAATTTTAAAAGTTAAAAAATTAAAAGTAATTAAATATTCAATAATCAAATGAGTTTAGTGAGCCAGTACGGATATTAATGTTTTATACTCGATTCACCCGATCAATGAGTATAAAAAATTATACTCATATCTAATTTTTTATAAAATAATAATAAAATTAAACTTAATATCCAATCCTAATATAACAGATCTTGCGAGCCCCTACACGGGAATTTTTTACCATTCCTTGTTGGTGTGGAAAAATAGCTGAATATTTTTTTTTCTTTGAAAGGTAAATATGACACATGATAATATATTCATTGTACAGCGGCCTTTGACGTTACATTTGACCTCATAAATCATTTGTGGCTCGTGCATCCTCTCCGTACGTAATTATTTTTCAGCTTCAAATGTGATAGGTGATACGTGGTACTTAAAAGATTCTAAGGCTAAGATATCCTCATTAATAAATTTTCTTAGGTAGCCTTCAAATAAAACACATCGTTTTGAACATTCCAAAACTTCTAACTTCTCTTATCTCCAAAAATCCAAATTTCAGCCGCTTCCTCGTCGTCAAAGACAACTCAAAGCTTTGTAAAATTAAAAAAAAAAATTTTAAAAAAAGGACTCTTCCTTTCGCACACCTTAATAAAGTATAGCAAGTAGGCTTGGCAATTTGTCGGTTCGGGCTCGGGTTTTCTGACAACATA
Organism: Murraya paniculata; assembly: GCA_030449075.1. NCBI lineage: Eukaryota > Viridiplantae > Streptophyta > Magnoliopsida > Sapindales > Rutaceae > Murraya > Murraya paniculata. Next base: position 1,010,247 of record JAEVFN010000059.1, on the reverse strand, counting down.
TATTAAGGGCCCGAGCCCGATAAAAGCTTGGATTTTTATTTTTTTTAAATATATATTTTTAAAATTTTTTTAATATTTAAATAATTTAAATTTACCCCCTAATATATTAAAATTAAACATAAAAATTACTTTAATAAATAATTCAACCATAAAATCATATAAATAACTAAATATAAACAAAAAAATATGTATAATTCAAATAAAAATATAAAATTCAACTAAAAACATATTTATTATTATTATTATTAAGCATTCGGGTCGGGTCGGGTTGATCGGACTTTTTTTGTTAAGTCCGAGCTCGAATTTTGACTCTTAAATTCGGGTCAAAACCCTAAAAATTCGGGCCAGGTCAATTAGGCCAAAATTTGGATCGAATTTTTTTGCCATCCCTAATAGCAAGGAGGAAATTAATTAAACCAAAAAAAAAAAAAACTAGCATGTAAAGATTTTGAAGAAAGAAAAATCAGGGGATCAGTCAAGTGTTTTCCTTATTAGTTTTTGGGTTTTTTTCTCATCTTTTCTTAATGCACTACTTTGATATCTTAAACAACTATTGAAATTACAAAGAAGAGTATTGATTTCTAATCGTGTAACAACTAAGAAAAAAAATTATATGATTCAACTATTTTTGAAAAATAGGAAACTAGATTTTATTCCATTTGTAATGATGATTAATCTCCATGATTAGATTTTTTTTTTTCTCATCAAATTAATTCGTTATTTTGTAAGTTATGCAGTTGATCTTTCAATATAGTTGAGCGCACGGACGTAGCCAATATTTAGATTGAGCGTGGACAAATTTAAAATCGAACACGATTAAGGAATGCGATTGCGAGTGTGGTAAGCTCTCAATGGGAAGCTCTCAATGGGGAAATGTGTTGCGGCCCACATAACCTCCTCCAAATGAGAGCTTGCCACGCGCACTGCATATTCTTAATAGAGTGCGACTGTACGCACTTGATTAGCACCCCATTTAAAATTTAATACAATTTTTAAAAAATTAGATAGTAATATAGAACTTTGCAACTATAGTATATGTTGATAATAAATTTAATTTTTACGAATTGTCCTCGTCGAAAGCTCCTCAACAGTATTTCATGTGTTCAAAACATTGTCTAATAGTTTCATTATTAGTGTAATTAAAAACATATTTTCCAATATACATAACTAATTTATCATTTAATTTGTTCTAATTCTATTAATAATAGTAAAAATATTCATATAAATGCAACACAAATAGCAAACGTAAATACATGATAAAATTAGGATTTTGAAACTAGATAAAAGATCAATTGGAAAAATTAAATATTAGAATTAACTAGGCTTACAACTTAGGAATCAGTGTTGAAAGACTAAATAATTGCACAAAATTACTTTTGACTGAGGGAAGTAGGATGAAATCTTTACGCTGATTCCATGACAAACAAATAAACAAGTGTGCTTTTGGTTCAAAGCAGTAGAAAGGAACGAAAAAGACAAATAGTGTAAGGCAAGTCGTTTTTTCTTTATTAGGATATTATCATTTTACCACTAAAGTTATTCTAACATTTTATGTTGGTACTATAATTTGTCGAAAACTGCATTTTACTACTAAACATTTGCGCCGTTATCACTTTACCACCATTCCGTTAGAAACGTTAAAAATTTACTGACACTTTACTAATGTCATAAGGACATGAACGACATTTCCAGTTATAAGGGCATCAAAGATATTACTAAAAAAACAAACAATGAACAAAAACACTTCATCAATTCAAAAAAATTAAAAATTATAATTAATAAATAATAATGAAAAATATTCAGAATTATGAAAAAATGGGAAAAAACACAATTAACAAAAGATTCTGTTGGAAATTTAATATTTAATATTATAATGAAACTCCAGTATTAATCATGACTAAAAACAATAACAATTTAATTAAGGAAAAAAATTATTGAACAATAAGCCAATAAAAAAGAAGAAGTTTCTAGCTTTTATAAGCTAAAAAATAGCCGTTTCTTTTTCTAACGGCTATTTTTTTTATTTTTCTTGTAATTTTAGCTTTTTGATTTCTTTATCTTTTATCCTAGGGTAAAATTGACTTTTAACATAATTTCCGTTAAACATTAACGTTTTCTTAACTGGATGGTGGTAAATTGATAACGGCGCAAATGTTTGGTGGTAAAATGCAGTTTTCGACAAACCATGGTACTGATATGAAATGTCAGAATAACTTTGGTGGTAAAATGATAATATTCATTCTTTATTTTATCTTAATAATCTTTTATCTTTTGTCTTTATTTAAAATTTACAATGTTTTAATAATTAATCAAATTATTTACGATTAGATATTTAAACTAGGGCCAACATGAAATTTTTTAAAATTAATTGTGGCACTTCCATAATTTTATAATTCAGCCGGGGCAGCTTCTTGAATAAAATATTCAAGTATATGTATATACATATGTTTGTGTGTGTGTATTCAATAATCATTAAAAAAAAAAATCAAAAGGTCCCAGCTGGTGGCCCTATGCTAGATAGGTCCCTAGATGAGTGTCACATCAGTATTTGAATGAAAATATTGAGATATTTTTGAAAAATATAACACTAGTAAAAAAAAATATTTTAACTATCAATCCTTTTATTTTTCCGCATCGTCAAAATAGCCATACACAAGCAACAGTTTCTAACAAGTAATAAATGTAACAAATACTTCAATGCAAGTAAGGGTTCGTAACAACTAATTTCATAATGTATGCAACAAATGGTTCCAAAGAAGATGTTTTGTTATGAATTTCATAAATTAGAAGCAAACATCAATAATACTTGCTGGAAAGTCTTTCGGCCAAAGTACATGACCTGGACTATTAACATCCATCTATTTGAATTTTATGTCCTTTTATGTGAAAAATAAAAAAGAAATTAGATTTTATAGTTTAGGTAATAAGTATATTTAATAGAGATATTTTAAAAATATATATTTACTTTCTATTCAGATAAAAAGTTCACATTTTCAATTTAAATGTAAATGTTTGAAGATTAAACATAAATTACAAAAAAATAAATCAACAAATTAAAAAAAAAGTCTGAAATTAATAATATTTCATATCTCAGATATTTAATAAACAAGTCCTTAGTGTTAACTTTAAAAAACTAAATATTTTCATATTTGATAAAGTTCTTTGATTCTAGATCAAGTAATGCTAGTTTTATGAAATTTGTTTATAAATTAAGGTTCGGAAAATATGTAAAATGTTTTGTCACTAGTTTGTAACAGTTTGTCTTTTTATATGATTATTAATGTAAAATTTCATGTAAAATACCGCGACAAACTTAGTGCTTGTATTATGCACGCCGTTGCTTTTTATTTTATTTTATCTACCCTGCTGAGTCATGAGCTAATTTATTCATTGCACGTAGGCCATCACAGTTCAAGACCACAAATTCGGAAGCATGAAAAAATTAATTCGGGGAAAAAATATGTTTCTAACCCTAGGACCCGCTTAACAACCGTCTTGGAAAAACATTAATTTAGATAAATCGTATTTAACCACTTAAATGATTCATTTTGCCTAATAGCTATCGGCTCGCATGATGATTTTAATTATGGTTCACTAAATCTCCACCTCAAAAATAAGAAAATATGTGAAGTATTTGACTGAAGCCTACCTAATACCATCAATTCCACTCTAAATAGTAGTGCAAGTCATTTGTACTTTTACCACAACACTTTCCCTATACCAACGTGAATTTTATGGTGCGTTTGCTAAATAGTGATTAGAATGGGTTGGAATCGAAATAAATTAGAATCGGAATAAGAAAATAGAATCAAAATAAATTGTTTATTTTACTTATATGAATCGAAATCGGGATTTGAATATTAATGTGTTTTACTTTGTCTTGTAATAGAAATAGATTGTTATAATTACTAAAATGACCTTAGTTAATCATTGTCATTATCTATTATAATAGTTGTGGTTATCATAATAATAATAAAATAAATAATATAAGGAAGGATAAAACGAAAATTTCACAATTTAGGTGATGGTAATATGGTCACTTTAGGAAATAAAATTTCCATTCACACCTCCCCCATGGGAATGAGAATTCTAGTAATCATTCTTAATTTTGAGTGGAGCCTGCTATTTTGATTCATATTCCAACTCTCATTTAAGTGAGTAAACACATCATTCATTTATATTCCTTAATTCTCATTCACATTAAATAAACAGACTATAATAGTGTGTTTACTAAACTAGATCAAAATGGGTTGGAATACGAATGTGGTGGACTGGGAATGGACGAGAATGAGAATGGATTGCAATGAGAATGAGGAATGAAAATCAGAATAAATTATTTATTTGAATTGTAGGAATTGAAATCGGAATGAGTTAGATTATAGCAAATTACTAAAAGGTGCTTAATAAATTATTGTCATAATTATTATTTATATTTTAATTATAGTGATTATCTATTCAAAAGTCATTATTAGTAATAATTATTGTTAATGATATATTAATACATTAATTGATAATAATATTATTAATTAATTATAATAATATATTAATTATCGTGATTATTATTCAATTATTATTATTGTTACTAATATATTAATTAATTATAATTGAGGATAAAATGGATATTTTTTATTTTGGTTGGGGGGGGGGGGAATTGATCATTCATAGGAATGAGAAATTCATTCCCACCACTCTTCTTGGGATTCAATCTCTCATTTCCTATTCCCAAATTGGGGTGGCCTCATGATTCCAATTCTAATTCTTAACTCTATTTTACAAAGTAAATACTGTTAATGATTTCAATTTCACATTCTAATTTTCCAATCAGGGTAGTAAACGCACCATAAGCTTGTCGTGCCATTTTACGTGAAATTTCACATTAATAATCATATAAAAATTAACTCTTTCAAAACCTGTGAAAATTATCAACTAGTGACAAATTATTTGACATACAAACCTTAATTTATAATCAAACTTCGTAAATCTAACATTAGTTGATCTAGAATCAAATAATTTTATCAAACATGAAAATGTTTTTTTTTTAAACATTGCCACTAAAGATTTGTTTGTTAAACATTTAAAGTCTAAAATATTATTAATTTCAGACTTTTTTTTTTAAATTCTACTTATGTTTTTTTGTTGCTTATGTTTAATTTTTAGACATTGACATCTGAATATAAAATGTGAACTTTTATATGAATGGGAAGTAAATATATATCTAGAAAATATCTCTATTTAATATACTTATTTTTTAAACTATAAAACTTAATTTCTTTTTTTTTTTTTCACTCACTAGGGCATAAATATCAAATAAATAACTGTTACTGGTTTAGGTTGTGTATTTTGGCCTAAAGACTTTCCAGCGAGTATTATTGATGTTTAATTTGTGAAATTCATAACAAAATATGTTACCTAGAACCATTTGTTGCTTATATTATGAAATCAGTTGTTAGGACTTGCGAACCTTACTTGCATTGAAGTATTTGTTGCCTTTATTATTCAATACTTACTAGAAACCGTTACTTGTATGCAAACGTTTGTTGCATATATTTCGCCTTCGCAAGCTTTCACACTCGGGGCTAACTGGCTAAGGTTTTAGCTAAGGGTTAGCTTGCTAGCAATTGACCTCTTATTATGACTTATCAGCTAACTCAAAAATTGCTGCACCTCTAATTCTTAGCTATTGGATAGTATCCAACGATTACTTCAGCAGAAGACAAATAAGGGGTTGATACTACCATGCGTAATAAAAAAGTTTGAAAAATTAAATAAAAAATTATGGAAAAAAATAAGGGAATTGTCATAATTTTTAGAATTAATTCAAAAATTAAATGAAAAATTAAATATCTCTGCCAGCATACGAAAAGATTGGCCGCCAAAAGCCAACCAAATCAGCAGAAATGCAGTACTGGAGTAATAACATCGGAAATCCTAAATTCTTTTGTTATTTCCCGAGCAATGATTTAATTTCGTTAATTTATCTATTTGTATCATCTCTTACCTGCTATGTTGAAATGAACCAAAATCTTTTACTTGTAAATTACACCTTTCTTATATTGTTAATTTCAATGTAAATAAGTTGAATAAAAAAATATTTTTCATAAAACCATGATCAACTCAGAGATAGTCTACATTTCTATTTCGACGTTAATAAGAAGATGCTAACTACTAATAGTAGAAGTACAGACTGACAAAATTAGTTGAGTAAAATTATTATTATTTATTAACACTTACCAATTGTTTTAAAAATACATACCATATAAAGATTGAAGAACTTCTGAGATCCTAATTTGAATAACGCTTTTTATTTTTACTAAAACTTTTCACCATTGACTAGTTAGACTGTACCATTAAAACTAAAATTTTTGAAACAAAAGATTTAAATTGAAGTTTCATTCTTTAAAATAATTAAGTTTTGCTCCATTGGCTTGCTTTTGTTTCGACGTTTGTTTTAATTATAATAGTAATCATTAGAAAATAAATTATGAAATTCTATTATAAATTAATCCAATAAGAGATTAGGCAAGTGATGCGACTTCTCCAGTCGCATTCACCAGTTCTACACAAGGACGAGCATGAAAATCCCTGATCCACGACTCTAAATGTGCTGAATGGCGTGCCATCCCTTTGATTTGGGGCCTATTTAATAGAAATTAATACGCTATATCATTATATGAAATACATAAAATAGTAAATAAACTTGTCACAAATTAAAAGCAAAAATAAAAATTAAGAAATAAAAAATAGAAAATGAAAAACACCACATTTCGTTCACGGAGAGAACGCAGGCCTCAACACCACGTAATAATCATAATAAATAAAATTTAAAAAATAATAGAAATAAAAATAAAAATCAGAAACACACACACACACAGAGAGAGAGAGAGAGAGAGAAAGAGAGAAAGAGAGAAAGAGAGCGATCTGAGCGGCGAAGAGCAACAACAAGATTAATTCAAGTAGAGAGAGAGAGAGAGAGAAAGAGAGAAAGAGAGAAAGAGAGCGATCTGAGCGGCGAAGAGCAACAACAAGATTAATTCAAGTATATTCAGATTTCAGATAAAAAAACGAATGTCACCTTATAATTTAATGATTTAATAATTAAAAATTTTCATTAAGTTGAAAAAAATAAACTAAATTTAATAATTTAACTGATTGAAATTAACTCAATTAAATTATTAAGTAAAAAAAAAACCCCTAAAATAAATAAAATTTGAAAACAAAAAATAATTACCATCCCTGTGGCAATTCAATAGTAAGAAGTAAGAAAAATATATGCATCCTAGTCTCAAGAGCTTGTGTTATTAGATTGCTTGTATTCTTTATTTGTATATTCTTTATCTTCTCTATAGTTACAGGAAGGAGTCTTGATCGCTGACTTAGAAAGCAAAGGGTTATCGTTTCTTTCTATCTTGCATCTTTAATTTCTACCGATTCGATCAACTAGAGTAGAGTGGGAGTCACCATAAATCGTAAACCATCATTAGTACAAAGCCCAAGGAGTCATCCCGGCCGTAAATTAAAATGTTTGACCAAGACTCTAGAATCCACCCGCAATCGCGGCTGACAGTCACCGCCTCATCGTTATGTCATCGTTAAACAACAACGAGTTACATACAGTGCACTGCCTTCGTTGGATGGAAACACAAAAATGTGTCTGGCATTAATTGCCTATTTTATCACTCATTGTTGTCGTCGGCTGGACAATCGTCGGTTGTGGCGGCTTTTCATTTTTTAATATAATTATTTAAATGAAAGTAAACTATAAAGTATAGTTATTTGAATATGCTAACCTAATAATTACATGCATATATGGTAAATTTAAAGTTATATATTCACTAAATTTGTTATATTGATCATGAATATAATTTTGAGAAATTTGTTTGGCTATATGCATAAAAAATAGGCACAAAAGACAAAAAAAAAAAAAAAATTTACGGACGTTTAATTGACAGCTTAGAAATATTAATAGCAGCGACGATTTAGTAGTACTAGACAAAACCTTAATAACATGTATACCTTTGTGTTTATTGAATGTGTACAACGAGGCTTTATATAAACTCCATAACCTAACTGTTTGACGAAATGACAAAAAATAGGAAACGGCTTGAATGAGTAACACCAATTAGCAATAAACTTTCACGATTTTCTTACCAACTCTTGTATATAAGTACAGATATTTCATAGTTATTTACATATTACATTTTTTTTATAAGTAGTTATTTTTGTCGGAATTATATAAATATTTTAAAATACTAATTTCTCATATAGGAGGAAAGTGAGAGTAATTTTTTCGTGTTTGACTTAGTTAAAAATTAGAGTTAAATAAGTCAAATCTACATGTGATCTCACATAGGCGAAAAGTGAGAGCAATTGTTTTGTGTTTGATTTAATTAAAAATTAGAGTTGAATAAGTCAAATCTATATGTGATTTTAATTATTCAAATTAAATTAAATTATGAGATAAATGGAAGACTAATTCAAATTAAGTAAAGAAAGTGATTGACTGATTCAAATTGAATTAAGAAAAAGTCTATAGAGGTTTCTCTATATAAGAGAGACGTACAAAACCTTTGTCTACTACAAAAATAAAAAGTGAAGAGAACAATTCAATTGTTTTTATTATTGCTCTTTACTTTTGTCTCATATTTTTCCATCAATTTACTTTTGCTATTTTAAACTGTTGTGTTTTGGAGTGCAATCTTACAACAGTATCATTGTATCCAAAGATCAAACCTCCTTGTTTGTCCTTCTTGCACTGGAGAATCTTTTTTTGAAGCACAAAATTTGCTCCTTCCTAAGGATAGTGTTTTGCGCCTCTTGACAAATTTATGGATGTTGCTAGGTGAACAGTGTTGTGAATAGTATTAGATACACAGTACTGGCGAATAGTAACATAAACAAAGCCAATAATAATTATTCACAGAGTTTTAATATGCATGTTGTATATTCATCTTAGTCTATTGTTAGACATGTATGTGGATTGATATTGTTGTCACGATTATTTTTGGAGTTCAATAGAAGCAATAAGACTAATATTTCCAACAATTTTCAATATAAACGCATTACAATCAACTGACTTGATGATAAAACGATTAACCTTGTTTCTCTTCACCGTGGTCTAGTTTGCAACATAAATGTCGCTTGCCCCTCGTATCGTATAAGTGATGCGATGTTCTACTTGTTCCATTTTGTAGAAGTTTTCTTCCTAATCTTTCTCGCTTAATAAAAATTTCACAGCATTTATAGAAAAAAGAGATATCCTTAGCCTTTTGTTTATATAAACCAAATAAACCTTCGCGTGACCCAAGATTTTTTATCAGGTAGGACAAAATTATAAATTTATTATATATTTTTGTGTGAGTAAACATAAAGTGATGTGATATAAAGAATCTCTGTCACGGACCACCTAAATTTGCCACTAACAGAGGCTAAAATGGCGTGCCGATGTGCACTCAGTAAAAGTTTACCCAAAGGCAAAGTGCACTAAGTAGCAGGGTATGCTCAGCAATGAGCCGCCTCATACAATTAGCGAGTCATGGTGCACTTAGTAGCAGATAGCCCAAGATTAAGCCTAAGTCCACAAGCCAAAGTGAGCAAGTCCGGCACGATTATAAAATTATCCACAACTCTCTAGCACACTCTCTACACTTGTACGTATCTCAAGAATTCTTTACATATGAGTATACTAGAAATATCTAGATATTTAGGCAACTTGCACAATTTGTGTGGAAGCATTTAGTCCTAGGCAAACTACTCTATAAATAGGCCATGACACTTGCCATTTTGTTTAATACCAACACGCCACCACACACCAAGCACAAGCAACTCAAGCACTTGTAAATTTGACTTGTATTTTTTGTTCTTGGAATAAAATTTACTTTAACTACATTGCTCCCTCTTCTCTCTAGCTTTCTCGCAAGCATCCTTGCTTAGCTAGTTTGAGAAATTTTCTAAGCTTATTTAGCAACTTTTATGCTAAAAGTTGTTTAAGTGTCGCACGAGTTAGTGCACAAAGTAATCATCCCTTGTGTCACGACCCACTTGTTCCCTCGCTGAATCGTATGGCCTTAGGCGCCAAATCCCACTCTCTTAGCCCTAAGTCAGCCTTGCACACTCAACACGTTGTTGGATTTGAAAATCAGAAAGTGAATTCACACAAACTCGCTTAAGATAGGAGGAAAGAACTTTATTACTCAAAGGAAAGCTTTACAATGCTTTGTGTGCTGGATGTGTTGCTTCTCTTATGAGTCTAGTACGTGGCTCAAGTGTTGAGCCAAATAATGCCCCTCTTATTTATAGAGTACAGGGAAAGGTCTAGATGGTGTTCTGGAACTATCTATACTAAGTAATTACATGAAAACATCTACACACTACATGAGCTTCCATGTCTCTAAAACCTTCTTGGGCTAAAGCTTGTTGAGAGGCTTGGGCCACGACATTCTCCCCCACCTAATCCGAAGACGTCCTCATCAACTCGTTATAGAAGTCCCTAATCTTGTCTCCAAACCACAAACGACATCTACACACTACATGAGCCTCCATGTCTCTAAAACTTTCTTTGGCCAAAGCTTCTTGAGAGGCTTGGGCCATGACATTCTCTCCCACCTAATCCAGAGACGTCCTCATTGAGTCGGTGTAGAAGTCCCTGATCTGGTCTCGGAACTGTTACAAGTCGTTTGCGGGCTCCTAAATTGCTTCACTCTCGGGTAGTCCCTTCCACTTGACGAAGTACTCTTGGCATGGTGGAAAACTCTTTTTTCGAACAACACGATCAGCCAAGATGGTTTCCACTTTTTTGTCAAACACTCTTGTATTGCCGAGTGGAGGGCACTTGGACTCTCCCCGCATAAGATCTTCCATGTCCCCATGGTATGGCTTTAACTAACTAAGGTGGAAGACTGGGTGAATTTTAGACCAAGAGAGTAACTCCAGCTTGTAGGATACGTTGCTGACCCTCTTAATAATCGAAAATGGCCCCTCATATCGCCGAACAAGGCCTTTGTGTAGTGGACGTGTAGACTTGTGTTGTGATGGTAGGATCTTGACTAGCACCAAGTCCTCCACATTGAACTCTACATGTCTACGCTTGCTGTCCGCCCATTTCTTCATTCGCTTAGTCGCTTTGTCGAGGTGTGCCCGTGTTATGTACGCTTGCTCATGCCACAACTTAGCCACTTTATATGCTACAGGACACCTCCCGGTATAGCTCATGATGAGTGTATATGGCGTTAGCGGTTGCTACCCCATGACAACCTCGAAAGAGCTCCTAGAAGTAGGCTCACTCTGCTACAAGTTGTAGGAAAATTGGGCCACAGCCAGCAACTTCGCCCAATCATGCTGGTTGGCGCTCACAAAATGCCGCAAATACAACTCCAACAAGGCATTGACTCTCTTCGTTTGCCTATCGGTTTGAGGGTGAAAGCTTGTAGAGAAGTATAGCGCCGAACCCATAAGCTTGAACAACTCAGTCCAAAACCTCCCAGTAAATCGGCTATCATGGTCAATTATGATGGATTTCAGAAGTCCCCAATACTTCACTACGTGCTTAAATAAAAGCTTGGTCGTGTCCTCCACTGAACACTCCTTCGAGGCGGGAATGAAAGTGGCGTATTTAGAGAATTTGTCCACCACCACAACAATAGTCGCAAATCCCTCGGACTTCAGAAGACAAGTTATGAAATCCATCAATATGCTTTCCGATGGTTGATTCAGAGTGGAAAGCAGCACAAGTAACCCTACGGGACATTGTTGCTCCGCTTTGTCTTGTTGGCACATAAAACAAGTCTTCACAAACTACTCCACCTCATCCCGCATTTGAGGCTAATAGTACGCTGACTCAAGCAATGCTCGTGTCCGCCCTTGTCTCGGGTGTCCAGCCCATTTGGTGTCATGACACTCCTTGATCATGTTCTGCCCCAAGTTTCCCCACTTCGGAACATAAACTCGTGGTCCCTTAGTGCACAAAAGACCATCCTCGACCTAAAGTCTCTTAGATTTTCCTTGCTGCACAAGAGAAATCAACTGCTTGCCCAAGGGATCATGCTCCATTCCTTCCTTTATTAGTGCGAAAAGCTACCCTTGAATTTGGCTTATGGCAGCAAACTCGGCCTACCGACTCAAGGCATCAGCTACCAAATTGGCCCTTCCCGGCTTATACTCCAGGACATAGTCGAATTCGGTTAGGAAATTCTGCCATCTTGCTTGTTTCGGACTTAGCTTCTTTTGGCTTTGGAAGTAACTGGTTACCACGTTGTCTGTCTTCACCACGAACTTGGACCCGAGCAAGTAATGCCTCCAAGTGCGTAAATAGTGCACTACCGCGGTCATCTCCTTCTCTTGCACCGTATAGTGCTCCGTATCATTTAGCTTTCGACTCTCAAAAGCTATCGGATGCTCGCCTTGCATCAACACACCTCTTATAGCAAAATCGAAAGCATTCGTATGTACCTCGAACGACAATGCATGGTTTGGCAGTGCTAGCACCGGTTCCTCCGTAACGGCCTTCTTGAGGGCATCAAAGGCTTGTTGGCTCATCTCCATCCATTCCTACTTGGTGGTCTTCTTAAGCAAGTCGATGAGTGGTGCAGCAATGGCGGAATAGCCCTTGATGAACCTTCTATAGTAGTTCGCAAGGCCTAAGAAAGAGCGCAACTCCGTAACCTTCGTTGGTGGTTCTCATTTGGCAATAGCCTTAACCTTAGCCTTATCCATGAGAAACGTCCCGTCTTGGATCTTATGGCCAAGAAAATCAACTTTTGGTTTCGCAAACGAGCACTTCTTCCGTTTAACATAGAGCTCATTGTCCCACAACACCTTAAACACAACCTGTAAGTGCTTAGCATGCTCCTCCAAAGTGTTACTATAGACCACAATGTCATCGAGATAAACCACCACAAACTGATCAAGGTATGACTGGAATATGTGGTTCATGAGCGTGCAAAATATGGCCGGAGCATTGGTGAGGCCGAAAGGGATGACCTTGAACTCGTATGCCCCGTATCTAGTGACAACACAAGCTATCTTTGGCTCATCCTTTCCGCAATCTACACTTGGTAGTATCCTGATCTAAGGTTGAGCTTGGAGAAATACTTGACCCTTCCAAGTTGGTCGAACAAGTCCGTGATCAATGGGATGGGATATTTGTTCTTCATGGTCACCTTATTGAGGGCTCGGTAGTCGACGCATAGTCAAAGTGACCTATCATGCTTTCGTTAGAACAATACCGATGCCTCATATAGTGCCTTTGAGGGCTGGATATATCCCGCGCCCAACAGCTCTTTAATTTGCCTCCACAACTCTTTTAACTATAGGGGAGACATGCGGTAAGGTGCTCTTACAGGTGGCTTGGCACCTGGCTCCAACTCTATCTTGTGGTCCATTTCTCGTCGTGGTGGCAATTATTTTGGCAACTCGGGTGGCATCACGTCCTTATACTCCTCGAGGACTTGGGCTACCGCCTTCGGTATGGGCTCTATGGCCATGGTGGCTTTCTCGTTACCGGCTTCATGAATGGTGGCGAGGAAAGTCTCTTCATGTCGCTTACAACCTTTACTGATTTGCATTGTGGAAAGTTGGCCTGGCGGTGTGGCTTTGCTTATGGTTGGGACCAAACATGGGGCTCCCTCCAGACACACATCGAGTTGTATCTTGGAAGTGGCACAACATTAAGCTGTCACAAAAATTTCATACCTAAAATAAGTGTAAAATCATCAAGAGGTACGACGGAGAAGTTGGCGTTACCTCGCCAAGTGCTTAGATGTAGCTCCACATCCCGCACTACCCTGTTAAAAGGTTTGGCCTCCGAATTCATTGTCTTGAGCCATCCGTTACTTTTCTCGACTTTGAGACCAAGCCGCTTGGCCTCATCCACCTTGATGAAGATGTGGGACGCTCTTGTGTCAATCAAGGCTTGAGCTCTCTTTCCATTGATTATGGCCTCAACGTGCATTAGCGACTTGTCTTGCACTTTTGCTGGAATTTGCTTGGCATTTAACGCATTGAAGAGTTGAAGACAGCCCATGTTGGCGGCATCGGTTGGTGGCACCTCTGGTTGCTTTTCTCCGGATTTGCTAAATATAGCGTTGAAAGCTTTCTTCTTTAGGCAGTCCCTCACCCAATGGTCCCCATCGCAAAGGAAGCAGTTGTGCTTACGCTTGACCTCTTTCTCGCCATAATTTGGACTATTCTTCATTTGTAGTGGCTTCTCCTTGCCATCATATTACGCTGACTTGTCTCCCATCGCTCCCCCACCTTTGCCATATTCGGGCTTATCATCCTTCTTTGGCTTGGATGATTCACCGTTCTAGAACTCCACAAGCGTGTCTGCCTCGGTGAAGGTAGTGGAGATGTCATTCACTTCGGGTTGCTAAAGTTCCCGTTGTGCCCATGGCTAGAGTCCTTCCATGAAGTTGAACAACAAGTCATCTGAGTTCATGTTGTCAATTTGAAGCATTAGTTTCGAGAAATCATCGACATATTTCGAGATGGATCCCGTGTGCTTCAGTTCCCTTATCTTCTTGCGAGCCTCATACGCCACATTCCCCAAATATAATTGCTTCTTCCACTTGAGCAAGTCCCATGTGTTGATGATGCACGTTCCGCGCACAATCTCTGCATGTTTTCGCTGCCACCACACGGTCGCGTGGTCCTCAAGATACCCTGTCGCAATGTTCACCTTCTCTTGCTCACCTTGGACATTGGTGGCTTTAAAGTACCTCCTCATGGACCACAAAAAGTTCTCAATCTTTTGGGCATCCCTCTTGCCCCCGTACCTCCTTGGTTTCGGCACCTCGACCCTCATTGGAGGTGCGGCATGGATGGTGAGCACTCCGCTGGCCACCGCCTTCTTGCAAAGTGCTCAATCGCTCTTGGTCTCCTCAAGGCCCGTGTGAAGCTCCTCCACTTGAGCCCTTAGTGCCTCAATAGAGTTAATCACCATCGCTTGGAACTCTTCAAGGCTTTGGCGTTGTGCCATCACATCTTGGCTCACGTCGCCCATCCATCCCCCAAGATCTCGAGGTGCTCTTTTATCTCAGCGACGGCAATCTCGCTGCGGACAACCCGTCCTTCCATGGCGTTCAGCACATCCACAGACTTCTCCTTGTTGTTCTTCCTTCTCTTCGCATTGGGGTTTTGCTCCCTCCCGCTTTGATTATCATGAGTGAGGTCCGACATCCTTCCTTCCAAATGATGCAACTTCCCCAAGAGTGATTACGGCTCTGATACCAACTGTCACGACCCGCTTGTTCCCTCACTGAATTGTGCGGCCTTAGGCGCCAAATCCCATTCTCTTAGCCCTAAGTCAGCCTTGCACACTCAACACGTTGCTGGATTCGAAAGTCGGAAAGTGAATTCACACAAACTCGCTCAAGATGGGAGGAAAGAACTTTATTACTCAAAGGAAAGCTTTACAATGCTTTGTGTGTTGGATGTGTTGATTGTCTCTTGTGAGTCTAATGTGTGGCTCATGTGTTGAGCCCAATGAGGCCCCTCTTATTTATAGAGTACAAGAAAAGGTCTAAATGGTGTTCTATAACTATCTCTACTAAGTAATTACATGGAAGCATCTACACACTACATGAGCCTCCATGTCTCTAGAACCTTCTTGGGCCAAAGCTTGTTGAAAGTCTTGGGCCATGACACTTGATACTTTGCTCTAAATTAAATACGTACTTAAAATTAAATCTATAGTTTTAATTAAATTGACAAATTATTTCTTTTAATACAATAGTATCATAACTATAAAAGATATAAGGGTCTGGCTATATTAAAACCGCTCTAAGATAGAACACCCTTTTATAACCACACGATTAAAGTTATAATATATATTTTTTTACTATTTATCACTTTACATGTGTGGCTGTAATTCCTACTCTATTTTTAAGCAGCTATAAGATAGTTATGGCCTAAATATAAACAGTATCTCAATTAAATAAGGGTCATATGGGAAAAAAAAAATTTAAGAACTCTATTTTTATATGAAAAAATCATAAAACATTTTAATTTATTCATTTTTTGGACTAGACGACGCTATTGCTCAATTTACCACCAAGAAATTCTGTCCCTAAAACCAACCAAGCTATTCTCTCATCAACAATAAAGAAAATTTCCCATAAATTGTACAAGTGTATATGCCTTCATCATCGTCCACATCGTCCATCATCACCGTCTGTTCATCGATATCATGGGTCCCCATTTTGGAATCATCTTTCATTTCTACAATTACAAATTCATATTTATATTTTTAAAAACAACAAAAGCAAAACACAAATTGGTAAACAAATAATAAAAGCCATTCTTAAAAAGATGAAATGATAGATGATGCCTCTCCTTTTCAATCTTGGCCTTTTTCATCTTTGCATTAAAGCAATGCCACTACGCCAACAGTAACGGCCCCGGCGTTGCCAAATCGAAACCAAATCAACTGAGCAGTCCAAGACCGCCATTTTTTTTTTTAATTTAATATATCTCATTTACCCTGCTTTTAGTTTTGTCAAATTTCTATAGGAGGATAAAATTTATTAATAGAAATAAATCTTGATACGAGACGTAATGAGTTTTATTCTTTAATTCCTCAACAAATTAACAAATAAAACAAAATAAATAAAATTAAAGTAGACAACTAAATAAATTGAAAATCATTTAAAATTTACTTTAATAAGGAACTTCATCTGTAATTATCATTATAATGTGATAAACCTTTTAACTAGTAATGTTTATAAACAAATTAGTGCACTAAAAAAACAAATTAGTGAATTAAGGTCATTTTATTTTCAAAAGTATTATGTAAAATTTAAATTTAATAACATACAAGATTTTAGGGTCAGTTTGAGATTGCAGTGGCTAATGAAATAAGCTGCTTCTGTTATATAGATGAAAAAAGTAACTTAGTATTTCATAAACTATACTGTTGTGATTGTTATGAGTTTGAAAAGCATAGCACATGCATTTGATAAATTTTATTTCGAAAGTGTTGTTTAATTATATAATAACCAAAATAAACATAAGTTTAAATTACTTTTTATTTTTTAAGCATGTTTAATAAATTGTGTCAATATGCCTTTTTTTTCTTTTTAAAGTACATAAAATTATATAAAGTGAAAAAAAAATTCAATTAAATAAAATTTAATGAAATTCATAATTTGTCATATAAAATATGATAAAAATTTATACTAGTACATAATCTAAATAAAATAAAAAGTAATATATATTACATTCACATTAAACTTGTCACAATAATAATCCTTAAATTTTTCATTCTTATGATCCCGATCCATTAATATTATAATACTCTTCTTAAGTGTCATTGCCTCTTTCAATTCCTTCGTCAAAGATTAAATTATGATCATTTTCAATATTGTCAAAATAAAGCTCACATTGTGCACACCTCCTTATATAATTATGCAATGCCATGGTCGCAATGACATAATTATTATTAGCGTGATTTGATTGTACAGTAATATGATATCTAATAATTTATATATTATAATATATAAAAATAAAATATAATTATTTTTTATTAAAATATTAAGGTTATAATAGGAACTTGAGAAATGTGTGATTACTTATTTTAATAAACTACTTGCAACATCTTGTCTGCTTTTAAACGCTGCTGCCAAAATAGAAAAAATTATAAAATAAACAGTTTTTTATAAAATTTATCAACGTTATTTTTATAAAATTACAAAATAACTCATTTTTTGAATTCTAACTTCAATCCCAAAGGACATCTTAACAAATTTTTTATTTTTCTTTTTTAATATTACAATACAGCTTATACAATAAATATCCCTTTGTTATCTATTGAAACCTAAGCCCAATTCAATCCTTGTCACTATGGGACTGAAATCACTGAACTCAATGTATCAAAATTATAATTAAGTCTCTTAAAATTTTATCTTAAATTTTATGTCATATGATGTCATAAACAACTCGGCCAATGGGTTGGCAGCGTCGTATGTTAATTAATATTTACATAAATAATATTCTGTTTTTTTTTTTTAACAAATGGAGCTCCATATGTTGATCGGGTAATGGAGGCGGAGCCTCTAAAAATTAAACAGTCAGAAGACACTTGCCAAAAACTTCAACTTCACCGTCCTCTATCGTCCAAGCTGTATACTAACTAATACAATAATATTGTTAATATTTTAAAAAAAGATTAGAATTAAAATCACCATCGTTATCTCTTCTCTTCTCTTCTCTTAGGGTTCCTCTCTATCGCTTCGATGTCTTCTCTCACTCTCTCTTATAATTTTTGAGGGCAGAGGCAACAAAAGAAAAATTATATATATTATATAGTTATAAGAAAATTATTTAATAACGTCAAAGGCGCACAAATGAAACACCACTGTGCACAATTAACTGTACAGATCTTCTTCGTCGTCGTCGTTTTAAAAACCCTATACATCAGATTTTTGACTCCTCAGGGTTTTTAGTACTCACTAGTTAAGAATTTAGATTTAGATTCAGATTTTAGCTTTTCTTGTTTTTTGTTTCTTTAGATTTGGCTTTGATAGAGCTGCGTTGTTTTTCTTGCGTTCTGTTTTGTTGAGGGCTAAAAGTGTAAATTATAGGTAAATTAGATATGGAAGGGTTTGATAGTGGGGGAAGTATTGGAAAAGCCCCTCAATTTGGAGAAAATTCTACAGGTTCGGTTCGTTTTCACTTGCTCAGCTTTTGCAGATTTTTTTTCTTTTTGGATATGCAGTTATAATCAATCTGATTTTTTTTTTTCCCTGGAATTTTGTGATGCAGGAGATACAGTATTTGATGCATCGCAATATGCATTTTTTGGTAAAGATGTAGTTGAGGAAGTTGAGTTGGGTGGATTAGAGGATGAAGAAGATAATTTGCCGGCACCCGCCTTCGATGAAGAGGAGTTTCTCTTTGATAAAGAAGAGGTTTATTATTTTTCTGGATTGCTTTGTTAAATTCTTGCTATAATGATTGCTTTGTTAGGATCCCATGTGGACAGATTTTTTAATTCTTAATAACTTTTCTGCTTTTTAAGTGGATGTTGATATGTTTATGTAAGAATATTTAACTTATATTTAGCGGGTCTTTTTGAAAATGGAGATAGAATGAAACAGTGTTCTCTGCGTTTTCTGCTCATGTGGCTTATAATTGCTGCTTATTGGTTTATTAGCGATTGGTCTATAAGGTTGTGTTGATTTATGTTGTTATTCACTTATTTGGTTGAATGCTCTTTGAAGTAGTTTTTAGGATTTTCACGTGCCTTTTGAAGCTGGTGCATGGAACTGTTTATGATGCGAAGCCCAATTGCTATTGGATTTATGTTTTATCATGAAGTTAATGAGTTCCATAATTTGTTATTGCTTATAATAGACAAGCTGCAGTTGGAT
This sequence comes from Murraya paniculata, assembly GCA_030449075.1. Taxonomy (NCBI): domain Eukaryota; kingdom Viridiplantae; phylum Streptophyta; class Magnoliopsida; order Sapindales; family Rutaceae; genus Murraya; species Murraya paniculata. The sequence goes on along the minus strand of JAEVFN010000059.1, from coordinate 990,886 downwards.
GAGGTTTCCATAAATAGTAAAGGATGTTTTGTTTACTTATTTGCGTACAAATCGACAAGCAAACCTTTCTCTCTCTCTCTCTGAGTTGCTCACTTTTATTGCTAGTCGAATACTTCCAAATATGGTTTCAAACTTTAAGTTAAATTGAAAACGTTCAACTGCTGACGTTTGTACCGAGACAACTAACTTTTCTTCATATTAATTACAGGGTGAAGTTTTAAGATCACTATCCGATATTGACGATCTCGCTAGTACATTCTCAAAGGTTGGTCTACTATGCATGAAGTACAATTTTTTTAGTTGATTGTGGCAAGAGCTTTGTATCTTTATTTATTTTTGGGGCATTCCTATGTTGCAAAGGGTGTTAATTGCAACGCGCACAAGTTTTTCGTTATTGCATCACAAGTCTTCTGTACTTAATAGTAAGTTTTTTGTTACTGGTAGTGACCTGTTCGTTATATTTACAAACTTATTTCTTAACTTAAAATGTGTTTATGAAATTTTGTAGCCAATAACGGAAAGTTTATTTCCAGAAATGAAATAATTGTTACTAAGAATGGAAAACAAGTAAGTGTTGCAAGTAACACCTTTTGCAACATGGCATTATTCTCAAATTTATTACTTGAAACTAGTAATCTTCGTTCTTTCTATTCTGGCCTTGTAGCAGTCTGTGAAGTCTTAAAACTAACCAAAGCTTAGTTAGTGGTACTCTTCTTATTTGTTTCTTTCTATTCACTGAGTGCTCATGTATATTATCAAAAGTTCTGCTCTTATTATTTATATTAATATATTACACCTGAGAATTAAACAATTGTTGAAATCAGTATCTTGATCTCCTTTTTATGCATTTGTTTCGCGTATTTTCTTTCAGGAGTGGAGTTGGAAAAGATATTTTTTCCCCCTTGTCTTTATGGTCTATGTTTCTTTGTCTTGCTGCAGTTGAACACAGTTGTTAGTGGACCAAGAGGAGCCGGCATAATTGGTGATTGGGGATCCAGAGAAAGTGAGTACAGCTGCATGTTTTATATAATTTTTTTTGCAATTTGAACTTTTTTTAACCCAGTTAATTTATATGAACTTTAATATTCTTGTTGACTCTTTTATTTTCAATTTCTGTAGTGTTTATTTGTTGGTATAGCCAAGAATTCAACATTAATAATAATGAAAACTTCTCTCTTTTATTTCTGAAAATTTTGATTTGATTTTGGGATTGCATATGATTTCATCAAATTTGAGATTGGGTTTTTTAACCAATGAAATTTTTAAGTATTTACACTATGGGATTGGGTTTGTTAACCAATGAGATTTTTAAGCTTTTTGGTAACCAACAAACTAGGACTAACCTGATCCTTTTTTTATTACAACACTTCAATTTTCTGTTTGGGCTATAAACAGATGCTGATTTCTGCTAATTTAATGATGACTTAATAAGCAAATTGATTGACATCATCTAAGATGTGGCTATATATTTTCTTGTGTAAATATCTGGGCGCTGTTTCAAAATGATTCTCCTTGATCATTTCCATGAGGGACTGAAGAAAATGTGAGCGAGAAAACAATTTACATAATCAATTGAGTGTAATGTTTGACCATCATGAACTTTTAAACAATTTTGGGTTCTATTTGATATATGAGGAAGATTTAAAAAATTATCTACTTCAACAGGTCATTGCCTTTTGTGGAGAAGCTTGGCTCTCTAGTTATATATTCTGCCGCTTATGCCCAAATTTTAAAATGTCTCCTGATCAAAATTTGATAAGTACATAAACTTGGCAACATTTAGAATCAACAGTCGGTTTCCTCTTTGTTGTACTGTATTAATTTGTTAGTTGGAAAGATTGTATTATTGTAAATATTGGTAACGTTGCTATTGTTTGGGTTAAAAGAAACAAAATTTCACGTGCCTGGTAGTGTGGCAATTGTATGTGGTCTGGCTGGGAATTTTTAACTGTAGCAATCTCTCTTTCATCCGGTGTTCATATCCTTTCCTATTATTTTTAGTTGGTTATTTTAAGGTCTGGCTGGGAATTTTTAACTGTAGCAATCTCTCTTTCATCCAGTGTTCATATCCTTTCCTATTATTTTTAGTTGGTTATTTTAACTTATTAGTTTTTGTATTGTAAATCTCTGGGCTGAATATAATCTATTTCTTGTTCAAGTGACAATATCTTTGTTCCCATTGTAAATGAGTGTTTCATATATCTGGCACAATCTAGTTGTAACGTGTTTCTTTCAGGTTCATCTGCTGCTGAATGGGTGCAAGGAGATGATTATCGTAATTTGTTGGAGCAGCAGATGCTTGACAGTGAAGGCATTCCAGAGGGGAAACGGTGGTCATCACAACCATATTCTTTTCCTCACATCACAGAATCAAGGCCTCTGAGCAGAACATCTTCATACCCTGAACAGCAACAGCAGCTTCTGTATAGAACTTCTTCATATCCTGAGCAGCAACAGCAGCTGCAACACCACCACCATCATTTCTCGAGTGAACCAATTCTTGTGCCTAAGTCGTCTTTCACTTCATATCCTCCCCCAGGTGGTAGATCTCAGCAGGCGTCTCCAAATCAACATGCTGGCCAGCTGAATGTTCCATATGTTGCTGGTGGATCTCAGTTGTCATCTTCACCAAACCTCTCTCCATTCTCTAACTCTCAGCTGCAAATGGCTGGGTTACATCATGGGACACAGTATGGTGGAAAGTTGCCTCAGTTTGCACCTGGTCTATCCATTACTAGCCGTCCAGCTAACCAGTGGGCAAACCAGACTGGCTTATATGCTAGAGACCATTCTGGTCTTGTGAACAATATGCTGCACCAACAGTTATCTCATCAAAATGGGTTAATGCCTCCCCAAGTAATGCAGCAATTACAGGCCCAGCAGCACAGGCTGCAGCATCCTGTTCAACCATCATTTGGCCATTTACCAGCGATGCAGTCTGAAGTATTTAATTCCCATCTTTCTTCTTCTCCATCCATGATGAACAACTTTGAGGCAGTGTTTGGCCTGGCTGACTCAAGAGACCAAAGACCGAAATCAGCTCAGAGAAGAAATGGTGGGTGGCCACAGTTTAGATCCAAATATATGACGGTGGATGAAATTGAGGGTATTCTTAGAATGCAGCTTGCAGCAACACACAGTAATGACCCATACATTGATGATTATTACCACCAGGCCTGTCTTGCCAAAAAATATGCTGGTGCAAAGCTTAAACATCATTTCTGCCCAACTCACTTGAGGGATCTTCCTCCACGGGCACGTGCAAATACTGAGCCACATGCTTTTCTCCAGGTTGATGCTCTGGGTAGGGTTCCATTCTCTTCAATTCGTAGGCCTCGCCCTCTTCTTGAAGTTGATCCTCCAAATTCATATAGTGCTGGAAACACGGAGCAGAACATTACTGAGAAGCCCCTGGAGGAGGAACCGATGCTTGCAGCTCGAGTGACAATTGAAGATGGTATTTGCCTTCTCCTTGATGTAGATGACATTGATCGTTTTCTACAGTTCAATCAGACCCCAGATGGTGGAAACCAGTTGAGACGGAGGCGGCAAGTCCTGCTGGAAGGGTTGGCAGCATCACTTCAATTGCTGGACCCATATTGCAATAATGGCCCCACAGCTGGTCATGCTCCCAGGGATGATCTTGTGTTATTACGAATAGTCTCTTTGCCCAAGGGCCGAAAACTCCTCGCAAGGTACCTTCAGCTTCTCTATCCAGGTGGTGAGCTCATGAGTATAGTCTGCATGGCCATTTTTCGTCATTTAAGGGTCTTATTCGGAACACTGCCCTCTGACTCGGGTGCAGTTGACACTTCAAATAACTTAATGAGGGTTGTTATATCATGTGTTCATGGATTGGATCTTCCTGCGCTTAGTGCCTGCCTTCGAGCAGTGGTTTATTCCTCAGAGCAGCCCCCACTTCGTTCTCTTGGAAGCGCGGCCGGGGATGGGGTTACCCATATCTTAATGTCAGTGCTTGAGAGGGCAGCTAAACTTTTGAAAGATCCCCTTGCAGCTGGCAATTATGATAACAGTCGGTCAGATTGGCAAGTCGTATTTAATGAATTCTTTAACCTTCTCTGGAAATATTCAGTAACCAAATTTGAAAGTGTCATGCAGTCACTACGTATGCAAGTACCATCTGATGTTATTGATGCAGGGGAAGTTGCCAGAGCTATAAAGAGGGAACTGCCGGTTGAACTCTTAGAGGCAACTGCTCCTCTCACTACGGATCACCAGAAGCAGTTGCTATATGAGTTTTCTCAGCGGTCCTTGAAACCTTGATGTAGCTGGATTTAGCAGTCATTTTCTGAGCAACAGTAGTCGCGTAGACTCATTGCTGAGTTTAACTTAATGTGAATGAGAATCGGTAGGGGGCCCCTGAGACTAAATTTTAAAAAACAAGGAATGTGCAACCTGTTTTGACCGCAAGACAATTAGTCATCTGTTCTATATTCTTGCTTTCCAAGTCTGGGCGAAGAAATGAACCAGTGAGCTAAGGTGAAGCTTCCTTGGAAACTATCATAAGGCCAATTGACTGCAAAACCTTTCAGATTTACATTTTTGTTTGTTTTTAGTTAATTCTATGTTGCTGCTTGGGCAAAAGTATGAGCAGATCTATGTGTATTATGTTTGAACTCAGCTGGGATTTATTTGTGTTTTGGTTCGTCCATCTACCTTTTGCATGGGATTTTATTTTGATGCTTTGTTGTGGAGTTCTTGATACAGAGATTTAGTGGGTTAGTTTGTACAGGATTCAGTGCAGAAGACTTTCCCGCGCTCCTGTTCTATTATTTTCCAAGGAGGTGGGATTGATATTATGTCTGTCTCAGTATTTGAAGTAGGCGTCAGGCCATTCTGCCCAATCTTAAATGGCAATAAAGCCATGCAGATGTTGGTTGTAGTGTTTTCAAACAGATAATCAAGTTGCTTCTTGAACCATGAACCAAATTTATCATGTTACAGTGGGTTGTTATAGTTGGTCTTTGTTTAAAACTATTATCTTGTAGATTATGAAGGAAATTTTCAGGTTACATATAATTGTTTTTTTCATGTTTCGAAATAGGGTATGGGTTCAGTGACATCAGTCATTACGTTTGGTTCATGGAAGTGGAATGTTATGCTCATGGTCATCTGGGTGTTGTCATTGTTTGTTTATTTGTTTTGTTTTGTTTGTTTTCCCCCAATTCAAATTTTAATCTTGAGAAATTAATTTGAATTTTGCTCTCCCTGTCTTTAAAAATGAAACAGAAAAAAAGAAAAAAGGGCTTCTGAGGAGCATGGTAGCTCTCCATTCAGAAAGCTAGTCCAACTGTTATATCCATAGGGTGTGTTTGGTACATTGTATTATATTATAGTATATTGTATCAATTTATGCAGAGTGTATTGTGTTGAGCTGTATTGTATTAGTATTGTATTATATTAATTTTGTATTATGTTTGATGTTATATTGTATAGTATTTTATATATAATAATATATTATTTTTTAATTGTAAACATATTAAAAGTTATATAATTTATAATTATTAAGTTTATTATTTTAAATTTATAAATGATTACTCATCGGCGGCCACCGTGGTCTATCATGAATTGCCATTGGTGATTATATTTTGGTATCTTTTCACGTTAATTTTGATACCATTAGGATTATTTTCACTCGATCTATACAGCGTGCATGTGTCATCGGCAACAGAGTTTCTTGTCCTTATAAATATATAGTCAAAGTTTAAGGATACGGAAGTTTGACCGTAGATCTACACTGAATGAAAGTTTCGTTTTTGGTATTACAAAAACCGTTGCATAGATCAAATAATTCTGTGTTGTAGAAGTTAGCGATATGGCTTATACCCTAAGGGACACGGGTTTTGATAATGTGGCAAAAGCTGCATTAAGGCTTTAGTTAAGGATGTGTAGTATCTTTCATTTCGATTGCCAACACATGAGTTTGTTTCAATCATTGTTTGGCCCATGCGGTGGTGCTATGCAATGTTGCATGCTAAACATAATTTATGGCATGTTTGGTTTGAAGAAATATAAGAAGAGGAGATGAGCGGAAAGAAGGAGAAGGGAAAGAAATAAGGGAAGAAATATAAATTCTATATCCAATCAAACAATGAAAATGAGATTAACTCTCTTTTTCACTTATTTTCATTCCCTCTCTTTTCTTTCTATTTCTCTCCTCTCCTACCACTTCTTCCGATCAAACATGGGCTTAGGGTATGTTTGGAACATAACATTAAATGGTATTAAAATACTTTTCACATTAATTTATCACCAAGGATGTGTTTGGCAAAATTTGGGAGTTCATTGTGGGGCATTACAATGCGTCATTTAGGTGCATTACACAAATCTAAGGTTCCCTCAAGTTTGTGTATTGTATTTTTTGCCTCCGAATTGAGGCAAAAGTTGATGCCTCAAATTGAGGGAAATGTTTTTTAATTATTTTTTTAAATTTTAATAAATAAATAAAATGTTAAAATAAATTATATTATAATATTATTCTATCTAATAATTTATATTTACATATAAATAATTAATATAAAAATAATTATTTAATAATTATTTTAATATAATTAGTAATAAATTTAAATAATATTAATTTAATATTAATATAAAATTAATACAGTACAGTGTAATACCAATCACTATACAATATTATTATAATAAATGTTAATGCAATACAACATAATATAATACATCTATATTAAATACTATAATATATTGTTATATAATACAATATACTAAATGCACCCATAATGTAGCGTGTGGCTTTAAGCACCATGCTGGGCAAAGCTTAGGCTAAGTTACCCTAAAATCCTAACTCGAGAGAGAAGCGGATACAATATAAAGGGTTATTTCATATTACTTTTGGAAGATTATAAAGTAATTTTAAAAAGATAAAAATTAATTTTAATGTTTGCTAATTTTTTTAAAATTACTTTTATAAAATAGGTCATAACAACAATATCAAATCATAAGGTGCGGTGGCTGTTTTTTCCTCATTACGCACAAAGATTGGGTACTTGTTTTGCGTACAACAGAAGTTCCGATTTGGTTCTAACGTCTAACTCGGAGCTCAAAACGGAACTTAATGAAAGAGAAATCAGGCTTAAAAATATAGAAATTGTTTTTGAAGGAGGGGGGATAAAAAGAGAGAAATTGAAAATAAAAAAATGAAACTTGAATTGAATTTTATACAATTTCATTTATCCAAGTGACTGACCATTTCACAAGTTAGTTGCGTTCCACTCAAACAAGCGCAAAACTTGGCTGCTTCAGCAGAGATTATGAATTTGCCTTTAACCATCAAACGGACGGGTTTTTTATTTAAATATGCTCAATTTGTCCTTAAATATCAAATTTATACCCTATTACATACGTATGCCTCATAAAGATAAAAAAAGTTAAAAATATCTTTTAAAAAATTATTTATCTATATTTTCTTCCTCTTTCACGGTTTTTCCTTCTCTCCATTTATTCCTCACGATTTCGTCTTCTCACTATTTCTCCCTCTCTCACTATTTCATCTCTAACTTTCAATACTAAGGTTTTTGATAAATGTAAACTCTTCAAAAGATGCATTATTGAAATTTAAACATTTTGTATACTTAGGGTTTGATTTGATTTAATTACAAGTATATTTACTGATGATTTATGAGTTCAATAATACATTATTCATTTTTGTGCTTATACACACACACACACAATATTGCATAAAATGTAGGGATCTAAAACATCACTTTAAGTTATGAGTGACTGAAAAATCATTCTAGGGAAAAGTTGAGTATGAAGTCGATTAAGAAGTGAAGTAAGAGAGTTGAGTAAGTCGAGTATCTAGTCGAGTGGGAAGTCCAGTAAGAAAGTTGAGTAAGTTATGTCAGTTGTGATGTAAGTCGAGTATTAAGTTGAGAAATGTGTCGAGTAAAAATAAGTCTAGTAGTAAAATATCATTGACTTTTTACCTGATTTAATTAAAGAAAATTTTTTATTTCAATTTAAGTCAGGTATTCTAGACTAATTATCAAACTTTTATGAAAAGTTGAGAATTTTTGTTAAATAAATATTTGGACAAGGTTAAATTGAGGTTGAGTATCCTCAACTTTTTATTCGACTTAATTAAAAAGGTTTTTTTTTTTAATTTCAATTTAAGTCGAATATTTTTCACTAGATGCTAAACTTTAAAAAAAAATCAAGAAATTATACTGAATGAATATGTAGGCAAAGTTAATTTAAGTTTACATATTCTCAACCCTTTACGTGACTTATATAAAAAAGTTGAGAAAAATTTTTCATTTCAATTGAAATCGAGTATCATCGACTATTTACCCTGACTAACATGGAAAGTTGAAAATTTATACTGAATTACTAATTGTACATGGTTTGATTGAAGTTGAGTGTATTCTTAACTATTTATCCGACTTTGAGGATATGAATTTAATTTTATGAAAATTTCATTAAGATTATTTTTATACTTTCTCTAATTTTTTTAAGTACATATACGTAAAATTTAAAAATATTATAATTTAAAGCATATATAGGGTATTTTGGAGGAAATGGAGTATATCTACGCATTTCTCCCGACACCACCATTGCCAAACCTCAATAGTCCTAGGATTAAAAGAAAAAAAAAAGGCTCAACATTCCAGAGGGGGTTATTTGAAGAAACAATTTGAGGAAACACAAACAAACCCCAAGTCCCTACGGCTAACACGCCGCACGCAGCCCCGAACCCCGCTGCTCGTGCAGCTGTGTTGTCTGCCCGTCGCATCCTCGGCGCCCCGAAGGTAAGCTTGAAAGCTTCAGCCTTTTATTTGGCTTTTCATATTTTGCCCATTTCCCTTTTTTTTTTCCTTTTCAATGGTGATTAATTAGTATAATTCCATGTTGAGTCAGAATGACTAGTCTGCAAGTGCCTTTGCTACTTTCTGGTTTCTTCTTCATGATTACACTTGCAGCTTTGCAATTTACATTTTGAGTTGGATACGTGAACAATGGATGATATAAATTGAGATGCTGTGCCTGTTTGCTATATTTTGCTTTGTTGATATTTTTTTTTATAATTAAAAATGTCATATTTTGGAATTCAGGTTGTAAACTAAACCAAACCAAATCAAGCCGAACCAATTTTTGAAAACCTAATGAAACCAAACTGAATTTGACCAAAAAAAACTTCCAAACCAAAATAAACCAAATTTGTAACCTGAATGGAGTCAAACTGAGTTTAATTGAAAAGTGATTGAAAAAATGTCTCAGATTCAGGAAAATCTTTACGGGCCAAATATAAAGGGCTCATATCGAGCTTACAGCAATAAATCCCCTTGGCTTTTTAGCACTCTGTTGCACATGTACGATTTAACCACCATGTACAAATTACCATAAAGATAAAAACAGTCATGTGTCATAATTAGTCTACAGAATAAACTGGCATGTCATACAAGGCTTAAAAATTCAGTTCTCTGCGTATTTTCTCACCGGCATGTCATACAAGGCTTAAAGATTCGGTTCTCTGCATATTTGAGAAAACTTTTGGTAATTTATATCATTTTTTATTATTGAAAAACCTGGATGGAGTGAATCCATATTTTAAATTGCTTTTCTTTTGCAATAAATAAAGTGATATATTTTGTATTATTGACTTTAAAGCTAGCACTGGGAGTATCTTTTTCCCACTTGGAGCTGAAGCTGGATTTGATTTGAAAATTTGACCAAAGATGAAGCTTTTGGGATCAGTTGCTAGTAAACGGTGTATATCAACTTTGTCTTATCTTTGTCAGAGGATTAAACAAACAGGTAATCGTTATTATTTCAAGTGCCTTTCCTTTAAATTGCAATGCAAATTTTTCTTCATTTTTTATAATTGTTATGCTTTGCACAATGTTGAAAGCATTAGCAGCTAAAACAGTTTGGTGGACACCTTACCTTCAATTGGTAGCTAATATTATCAACTAAATATTTATTTTTATTTGACAGCTAACATCTGCATTCCGTACTAGCTATGAGTAAAGGCATCAATACCTCAATTCTAAATATAGCAATAGTTGTTTCTTGTTTTCAAAGTAGGTATGCATTTTCCTAGGAGATGAATTTGAAAGAAAGTGATTAGCCAAAAAAAAAAAAAAGCTAAAAAATGTAAAGAAAATAGTTACTTTGTTTGTGGACAATTTTTTTTTAGGCCAGGATTAACATATGGCTAAAAGCTTAAGGATCTGAGAAAGGTGTTACTCTGTAAACCATTCTTGATATGGCTGTTTTCAGAAAAGATTATTTTTATGAGAAATTCTCTCTCAATTAAAATTTTAGTAATTTTTCTTTTTAAACCTTTATATGTTACATTTTTGTATAATCAGTATGATTAGTTGGAAATGAGAAAAGAAAGAATCCAATAGAAACAGTTATTCGCTTGTTCTTTTAATTACTTCTGTTTGATTTAATCTTGCAGAAAATGAGATAGTGCGAATGTTTCAGTTGCCTGGTCCAATAAATGAAATGCAAAACGTCCCTGTTAGCAAGAAGTTTGCAAGGAAGGATACATCGGCTAGAAAATTGGATGAAAGATTTATTAGGATTTTGAAAATATTCAAGTGGGGTCCTGATGCTGAAAAGGCTTTAGAAGTGCTAAAGATGAGAGTAGATCACCGGTTAGTTCATCAAGTTCTTAATATAGATGTTGAGATAAATGTTAAAATTCAGTTTTTCAAATGGGCTGGGAGGAGAAGAAATTTTGAGCACAATTCTACCACGTACATGGCTTTGATCCGTTGTTTGGATGAAGCTAGGATGATTGGTGAAATGTGGAAGACAATGCAAGATATGGTTAGGAGTACATGTGTTATGGCTCCATCTGTTTTATCTGAAATTGTGAATATTTTGGGCAAGGCTAAAATGGTGAATAAAGCTCTATCCATATTTTACCAGATCAAGAGTCGCAAGTGCAAACCAACAGCAAACACTTACAACTCTATGATATTGATGTTGATGCAAGAAGGTTATTATGAGAAGGTTCATGAGCTTTATAATGAGATGTGTAATGAGGGAAACTGTTTTCCAGACACAGTAACATACAGTGCCCTTATATTGGCATTTGGGAAATTGAGTCGTGATGTTTCTGCAATTAGGTTGTTTGATGAGATGAAGGAGAATGGCTTACAGCCCACTGCGAAGATTTATACAACCTTAGTAAGTATATATTTCAAATTGGGTGAGGTTGAAAAAGCTCTAGGTCTAGTCCAGGAGATGAAAGGGAAGGGTTGTGCCTTAACTGTCTATACTTACACAGAATTGATAAAAGGGCTTGGTAGAGCTGGCAGGGTTGAAGATGCCTACAGTTTATTTATGAACATGCTGAAAGAAGGCTGTAAGCCTGATATTGTGCTCATAAACAATTTGATTAACGTTTTGGGAAGGGCTGGACGCTTGGAAGATGCTCTTAAACTCTTCAACAAAATGGGAGCTTTGCAGTGTACACCTAATGTGGTCACATATAACACTGTAATTAAAGCTTTATTTGAATCCAAAGCTCCAGCCTCTGAGGCATCTGCATGGTTTGAGAAGATGAAGGCAAATAGTATCCTTCCCAGCTCATTTACTTATTCAATTCTCATTGATGGTTTTTGCAAAACAAACAGAGTTGAGAAAGCTCACTTGCTGCTTGAAGAGATGGAGGAAAAGGGATTTCCTCCATGTCCAGCTGCCTATTGTAGCCTGATCAACAGTTATGGAAAGGCAAAAAGGTATGAAGCTGCAAATGAGTTATTTCTGGAACTGAAGGAATACTGTGGACGTTCAAGTGCTCGGGTATATGCTGTAATGATCAAACATTTTGGAAAGTGCGGCCGTCTTAGTGATGCTGTGGATCTTTTTAATGAGATGAAGAAACTTAGATGCAAACCGGATGTTTATGCTTATAATGCGCTTATGTCGGGAATGGTAAGGGCTGGCATGATTGATGATGCTTATTCCTTGCTTAGAAGAATGAAAGACGATGGCTGTGTTCCAGACATAAACTCGCATAACATTATCCTAAATGGCTTGGCTAAGTCAGGAGGTCCAAAGCGTGCTATGGAAATTTTTACAAAGATGCAGCATTCTGAGATAAAGCCAGATGCAGTTTCTTACAATACTATTCTTGGTTGTCTCAGCCGGGCTGGTATGTTCGAGGAGGCGGCTAGACTAATGAAAGATATGAATGCAAAAGGTTTTGAATATGACCAGATCACGTACTCGTCAATACTTGAGGCGGTTGGCAAGGTCGATGAAGATCGCAATCCTACCTTATGAAAAGGAATTTTTTTTATGTAAACTCCTCCTCCTTCTTCTTTCTGTTGTTAATTATTAAACTACTTCTGTCCAATTCATGGTGTTGTGAAGACCGTAAAGAAGCATGCTAGGTTTATTGACTTGATACATGCATTATTTATTCATTTACTTTTCACTATTTTGGGGAGCTTTGGGTAGGGAATTAGTATTGCTGGAATAGTGTGGCCCTCAGGAGTTACCTTGGAAACTTATTTTGCATGAACCAAAAATTCGCAAGAAACTCCTGAAAAAAGAACTCTTATTGCGCACTTAAATAAAAAAGTGGACTCTCAGACAGAATCAAGGAAGTGTGATAAGCCATGTACTCTTCGAAACTCATCTGATGTGTAGATATTACTGTTGGTAAGTACAAAATGATTTGAGCATACTGGAAAAATGCTGGCAAGGCTTGTGTCTTTGACATGAGAAATAAGGTAAATGCGATGTTGACTATATATTTCCACAAAAGTCTAGCTTTAGTCTTATTCTGCTTGAGTTAATGTTTTTCCATGTCTCTATCTTTGCAATTAACATCAAGAATTTGTTACTGACATAGATGGGGAGCAGTTCACTAAACTTCAGGAAATGGTAGATCGGTCATATGAGGATGGTGAGGATGAAGCTAAAGGTGTTTACGTAGCCAAGCTTGAGGAGCTCAAGAAGGTAAAGTCTTATTTAATTGTTGTGTACTTTTTGTTTATGCTCGAAAGGAAGGGAAGTGGCATATACAAAGTGTAATTTAATTTTATGGTTTTAAACAAATAAGAGAGTTTGGTGGTGTTTTGGGTTTTTTTGGTGTTATTTGTTTCCAGAACAAGGATTGTATAAGTTGATATTTGTTTTCTTATTATTATTTTGTATAGGAACAATAAATAACCTGTCATGAAAATATAAAATTCATCAAGGAAACTTTTTATTGCCCCACAAGTAACCTTTAACATTCCTATAACTTCCACAGTCCCATTATCTCCCTAATTTAAGGATTATTGTCACTTATATTTATGATCTATTACTCACCACTTTGTAGTTGTATCACTATAAGTGGAGGGCTGTGCTCCATATTTTACATACTTGAGATGGAACATAAAAGATCATTCTATATTGTGTCCCTACTTTGTTCTCTCTTTATCTTATTAATTGTTGAGGTACTTGTTACCTATTATCATTTAGCACATTATCAGCACGAGCCTCTAATCACAAGAGGTTTATGTTTTCTTCCCTGAAATTATGGTAAATTTCTCTACTTTATTTTGTCTTCCAGAGATGCAAAAGTCAAATTGATGTTTTTAACCATCTTGATTTGTCTAACATCAAAATCATATGTTATTTTGTATTTCAAAGAGTCTATAATCTATGATATATATATCTTTATTGGGCATTTACTTATAGGGTCCAGCTACTTTGCCTGAGTGATTACTAACCCCTGATTTTTGTCTTTTACTGATTTTGCCGTTAGATTGCGAGCTAAAAGATCCAACGGCTTTGAACTAATGCAGACAAATGTTGTCAGTGGGTTACCAACATGACCTGTCCCAGTTATGCAAAAAATTAGGTCTCATCTTCGTGGGTTGGGAATATCGACGGGTGACGAAGGTTAAGGCGATTCTCAGTGTTAGGTTTTTGACCGAGGTGAAAAGGCTATGAATCAAGCCAAAGATATCTTAATTAGGGTCTTAGAGCATAAGTCGTTAATTGGGTTCCTCTTTTTTACAGGCTGGGCATTTGAATAATTGGCATTCTTGGTGTTATGGTAGCTGGCTGAGATAATACAGGGGAAGTCCCGATCGAGTCCTGCATCATTCAACTGAGAAGAGAACTCGTGGACGAGCTGTATTGAAGGGGATTTTGTGTAAGATTATATCGTTGGTGTAGAGAATCAACCGAATGCTCACCTATTTGCAACTTGAGGTAGGTTTTTCATATGAATTTCAAATTTGGGGCTGCTAATTATTGTGCATGTGCATAATTATTTTGTGGTAAATGGTTGGGGGCCAAGAAGACTTGTAGGTTTAAAATGGATAGATTGGGATCAGAATACTGTCTTTCGTGTCTTTAAATTATACAACAGGTTAAACACAATATATGGGTAGTGAGTAATAGATTTGCTTGGGTTATGATGATGAATCTTCATTAAATGTAATTTGGTTGGTTCAAGTTCACTATTTGTTTGTTGAGGCAGTCATTGAAATATGTTTTGTTGTCTTACCCCTTGAAGCTAGCTTGCTCATGTCAAAACACTTTGTAGAATGTAGATGATATAATAATTATCATTAATTATCTAGAATTGTGTGTAATGGTTATCTGGTATCTGAATAATTAAGTGTCACCTGACAAGTGAAGCCATGAAAATATTCAGTTTGAAAAATCGTGAGCGATATTTTTGATACATTTAAGAGTAATTGGAATGCAGGAATGCATTTGGGAGCAATTCAAATGCGGAAGGCATGCGATTCTGGTAGTTGTAGTGAAACACTGAATGGTGTAAATGGTGAAGAAATGAAGCTGGGCAAAGCAGCTATGGATTTATAAGATCTTGCAAGTTCGTGGAAATGACCCAAATACTGTATCCGAATCAATTGATTTAGTCGAAAGCGAAGATAGTTTTGAAATAATAGGTAGTAATTTTCGTTGAATTCCTCCAAGTGCGCAAGGAAATAGGATTGGAATTTAAGACTTGCCTCCAGAGGGGGAAAAAAAATAGAGAGAAGGCAAATATATACAAGTTAGTCGCAAAGGGTAGAGAAAGGTGCCGTGGCCTATTGTAAATTTTTGAAGCGTGGGCTGTTTCTCTTTTGTGGTATCAGGGGAATATGGTATGAATTTTTGTCATGTATGTTTTAAGTCACAATAAGAATAATCTGTATCTTCGAATTTGGTTTTATGATTGCTTAATAATCTGTATCTTCGAATGTGGTTTTATGATTGCAAACTTGTCATTTGCTGGATGTCATTCTACATTGCTCATGCTGCTAATGTTAATAGACTCTTTAAATCCCCAGTAATTTGGCAAGTATGTGCACAAAACTATATCAGTTTTCACAAATAGTCTTAGTTTTTGTTTTCTTAGTGGACAGAAGGTCTACCTTCAATTTTAGATCTTCTTTATTAATACATGTTTGAGTCTCCAAGTAACTAGGTTTCCTCCGATGAATGTACAGTATCCCGTAGTTGACCTTCGGTTTGTCTTGGAACCAACCCAGTTCGCATCCGTGTAAGCTTCTAGTTTAAGAACTTCTCCCTTTTGAAATAGAAGACCTTTACGTGGTGATCCCTTCGAGGACCTCAAAATCCTATAGACAGCTTCAAGGTGAGACTTTAAAGGAGCATGCATAAATTGACTAACTACACTCACGACATAGGCAATATCCGGCCTTGTGTGAGATAGGTAGATAAGTTTGCTCACCATTCTCTGATATTCTCCTCTATCCACGGGTTCTTCTCCCTTTATTAGTTTTCGAAGTCTATGATTGGCTTCAATTGGAGTATCAATTGGTTGACAGCCAATCCAACTTCTTGTAATAGATCTTGGGTATATTTCAATTGAGAACTGTAGATTCCATGTCCTGACCTAGCTACTTAATTCCCAAGAAATATCTCACGCTTCCGAGATCTTTAATTTCAAATTCTTTTGCTAGATGAGCCTTCAAACAAGCAATTTCATCATGATCATCACCGGTCACAAAGATATCATCTACATACACAATCAAAGCTGTAATTCCCCTCTTCATCGAATTCTTAATGAAAAGAGTGTGTTCACCTTGACTTTGGAAGTAGCCCCAATTTCTTATAGCTCTAGTAAACCTTCCAAACCATGCTCGGGGCGATTGCTTCAAACCATAAAGGGACCTTTTCAATTTGCACGCTTTGTTCCCTCTCAAGTCCTCTCGGTATCCTGGTGGAATGTCTATATAGACTTCTTCTTCCAAGTCTCCATGGAGAAATGCATTCTTCACATCTAGTTGATACAATGGCCGTTCTTTCATTGCTGCCAAGGACAAGAGAATTTGGATTGTGTTAATCTTCCCTACAAGTGCAACTGTCTAATAGTAGTCCATTCCATAGGTCTGTGTGTATCTTTTCGCAACTAGTCTTGCTTTGTAACTATCCAATGACCCATCATCCTTGTATTTTATGGTATAGATCCACTTGCAGCCAACAATCTTTTTATCTTTGGGCAAGTTCACAATCTGCCGTGTCTGGTTTTTCGCCAAGGTTTTTAATTCATCGCTCATTGCCTCTTTCCATAGATTTGAGGTTAATGCCTCTTGAACAGATGTAGGAACTCTTTGGGACAATAGAGATGTAAGAAGAGCATTATTTTGAGCAAAGTTCTGCAAAGACACAAAATGAGACATAGGGTGTTGGGTACAGCTCCGAACCCCTTTTCTTAAAGCAATAGCTAAATCAACATCATCTTGAGGAGAAGAATTAGGGATGAGAATTGAAGCATTATTTTCATGACCTGATTCAAGGCAGTTCCTTTCGTCCTGGAATACGTTCTTAGAGTGGGTGTCTGATTCAAGGCAGTTCCTTTCCTCCTGGAATACGTTCTTAGAGTGGGTGCTTTCAGAGCTTCAATATCTGTCTCTGCATTTGTTGTCAGTTGAGAGGATATTTTAGGTGTATTAGTACACTCTGATTGGTTGAAATGGTGGTTGTCAAGTTGAATTGTAGTCTCAGGTTGAAGGGCTGGAGGGTCCTTTGTCGTAGGATCTTTAGCGGCTGTTACTTCTGATTCCTCAATGGCTGACTCCACATTCGGACCGTTCTCAGTGGCTGTTACTTTTGATTTCTCAATAGCTGACTCCATATTTGGTTTATTAATTGGCTTCACACTGTTCTCCACATCCCAATCCCACCTATCTTCCTTCTTCGTTAAGTCACTATCCCCCGAAAGATAGGTCTTAAGGTAATATTGATTTTCCACAAAGTTCACATTCATGGTAACATACGTCTTCTTTGTAGAAGGATGATAACATTTATACCCTTTTTTTGTTGGAGAGTAGCCTAAGAAGACGCACTTCACAGATTTAGGATCAAGTTTACTAGTTAAGTGTGGTTGAACAAGAGCATATGAATCACATCCAAATACCTTGGGTGGTGAAGATCCAATCCCCTGAAAGGTTGGAAACAAAGTCGTGAGATTCTTCACAGGATTTTGATTATCAAGAACTCTGGTTGGAATTCTGTTGATTAGATAAGTTGCAGCAAGGATGGCATCCCCCCAATAGCATTTCGGTACTCTACTTTGGAACAAAAGAGATCGAGCAACTTCAAGAAGATGTCTATTCTTTCTTTCAGCAATACTATTTTGTTGAGGTGTATCAATGCAAGTTGACCGATGTAAAATGCCCTCATCCGATAGGTATGCCTTGAGTTCCTAGTTAAAGCATTCTTTTCCATTCTTAGATCTCAAAGTCTGTATATAGACCCCAAACTGATTCTTGCTAAACTTATGGAATAAAGAAAAAATAGATGAAACCTCTTGACTTATTTTTCATAAGATAGACCCTTGTGATCCTGGTACAATCATCAATAAACGTGACAAACCATCTAGAGCCAGAAATATTGGTAATACGGGATAGGCCTCATACATCAGAATGAATTAGACTAAATGGTGTAGAAATCTGACTTCCTTTTACTGAAAAAATCGGCAAGTTGATTTGTAGTAAACATACAAGATTCACAATGCAAATTGCTAACATCTATTTTCTCAAATAACTTTGGAAACAAGTTCTTTAAGAGGGTAAAAGATGGGTGCCCTAAACGGTTATGCCAAAGATAGATCTGGTTAAGGCTTTTCTTCACCACTCTTCCAATCAGTATCCAATTAGTAAAGTCCATCGTTCAGTTTACCAGCCCCAATCTTCTTCCCTGATTGGTCCTGAAAACAGCAACCAGATCGAATAAATTGAACTGAACAGTTAAAAGTTTTTTGTGAGTTTTCCGATAGACAACAAATTATAATCCAAGTTTGGAACATGAAGAACAGATTGTAAGGTTATGGTTTCTGAGATTTTGACAGTCCGCTGACCAGCAACTGAGGAAAAAGTGCCATTGGCTACTTTAATTTTTTGTCTACCTGAACACGGTAAATAGCTAGAAAAGATATTAGACATGCTTGTCATATGATCAGAAGCACCTAGACCAATGATCCAGGTGCAAGAATTACGTTTTAAGGGCGTTGAGGAGGCTTTTATACCTAAGGAAGCCATAGGACAAGAACCTGCAATGGTGGGTCCAGGGTTGGTGCTGGGGCTATCAAGTTGGTTCAACAATTGTCGGCGCTTTTCAAAATCTTGCTGGTTAAATCCCTCTAGTCCTTGTCCATTGTTTCCATCAACAGTTGAGGCCTGATTTGCTTGGACAGTCCGGTTAGGCTGAAATCCTCCTCGATTGCCAAGTTGCTTCTGATTTTGTGGCTTTCCATGTAGCTTCCAACATGTGGCCCGTGTATGCCTCTGTTTGTTGCAGTAGTCACACCAAAGCTTGTCCTTTTCTTGAGATTTTTTGTTATCAGTAGACTTTGACAACAAGAGCAGAATTTTTGGTAGTTGCACTCCCCCCTCTATGGTTTTAATGCCCACCAGTTCTTTGTTGCTCTCTTCTCCTCTAATGATATCGAATGCTCCATCAAGGTCAGGTAAAAGATTTGTCCCGAGGACTCGATCCCTTGCTTGCTCATATACTGAATTAAGTCATAATAGAAACTGTATGACATGTTTTCTTTCCATAAGATCTCTGATTGTCTTTGCATCTTCAGAACATTGCAGCTCCACATTTTGGTACAAATCCAATTCAGTTAACAGCCCTTTGACAGTGTTGTAGTAGTCAGTGACGTTCATGGACCCTTGCTTTGTGATATAAATCTATCTCTTAATTTGAAATATCTGTGTAACAAAAACAACTTTGGAATATGTTTTGTTCACAGCATCCCAAGTCTCTTTGGCTGTAGGAAGCAGTATATAAGTTTTCTTGATTTGGGGTTCCATAGAGTTGAGTAACCAAGACATTACCATGTAATTTTCTGTATCCCATGTTTCAAATTTGGGATCCTTGACATCTGGTGGTACTTCACTCACATACTTAAACTTCCTTTTGCTTTTCAGGGAGATTTTCACAGATTGAGACCACTCCATGAAGTTCATTCCATCAAGTTTGGAGGTGGTAATCTAGAGGGTGTGGTTCTCAGCATGGATAGGATTGAAAGAGGTGTCAGCTTTAGTCATTTCTGACATGATTTCAGGAAGAATAAGTTGGCAATAAAGCCCAAGGAGAAAGTGGCAATTAAGGCTGAAGAAGAAAATGGCTATGAAGACCGTGAATAACACTAGGCGGAAAAACTAAAGCTCTGATATCATGAAGAGAAAAGACTTTTTATTTTTCTGCTTATATCACCTTTACAGTAATTACATGAATATATATTATCTCTCTCTCTCTATATATATGTAGAGAGAGATTAACTTAACTACACCCAACTATTATTAATTAATCTAACCACTATCTACTGCACTCAACCACTAATAATAGCTAAATTAACAGCTGTTTACTAATTGTAGCTAGTTAATAGCTATTATTTCTACAGTTCCCAACGCGACACTTTCCAACAAATTTAAAAGCCGTATCTGTCGTAAAAAAAAATTAAAAAGCCGTGTCTGTTGTAAAAAAAAATTATAATTATAAAATAAAAATTAATAATACGTAGTAAATATAATTTTTAAATAATATTTTTGACAAAATTAATAAAGATATGACAAATTTTTCATTATACAGATCTAAAATCAAATCAAATTAACTTTTAAAGTACAGTAGATAATGTTTACTGAATACTTTAATGCTGTAATTTTTAAGTTACAATTGTTCAGCCTTAATTTCAAATAGGGTCTTAGTTTTTCTTAGACCCTTCCCCTCCTTAAGATTCGAATAAACTGTATTAATATGTGGAAGTAGCATATACAACATCACTGTGGACAATGATTATGTCAATTCTTAATTATGTCAATTCTTATTCAATGTTCACCATCATAAAAGGAAAATAGTGGCTTAACTTTATTTTATTTTTTTAATTATTGTTAATGCCGAAAAACAACATTAATAGCTGAATTTATTTTGCAGGAGATAAAAGCACGAACACAAACTCAAACGATAATCTGAACGTAACTTTCCGCACCTGCCAACTAGAAAACACAATTAGGATATATCGGAGAGGGTTCCAACATAAATCCCCTAATGCCTTAATTCATATACTGGGCATATAAGGAAAGGAAAATGAACAGGAGAAACTAGAAATAAGTCGGAATTCAAGGAATTTCTTTGGTGGTGTTGTTGAAGATCAAGTAAAAAGTGAAATGGTTAATGATTGATAACTTGCAGAGTTTTAAATTAAATTTGTTAACCCCTTCCTCTAATGGCCTCTTCAACTTAAATAGGCTCCTAGTTGTGGATGGTTACTTTTTTATTTTCAACACACTCTCGTCAGCAATTGTAGGTAGTTATCTATCGATTGAGGGTGGTTTAAAAGGTTGTGGCATAAAACTTCCCTAAAAAATAGACCACATTTGTCCTGGCAAATAAATCTTCATGTCAAACTAGTACATTTTTAGGTCAGACAAATAGATTTTTAGGTCGAACTACTTCGCTTCTAGGTGCTAGCATGACATGAGATTTATTTGTTAGGATAAACGTGGCCTATTTTTTTATGGAAGTTATGTGCCACAATCTTTTAAGCCAGTCTTAACTAATAGACATTTACCTGAAACTGCTGGTGAGAATGAGCTGAAAATCAAGGAAGTAACCACCCACGACTAGGAGCCTATTTCTATATGATCAGAGGGGGGATTAGCATATTCAACTAAAAACTCTACAAGCTATCAACCATTAACTGCTCCAATTTCTGCATGATCTTCAACAACAAACACCAAAAAATCCCTTGAATTCTAACTTATTTCCAATTTCTCTAGGTCATTTTTCTTTCCTTATATACCAAAATCTGACTTAGGCATTAGAGAATCTACTTTGGAACCCCCTTTGATGTATCCTAACCGTGTTTTGTAATTGGTAGATGTGGAGAGTTACGTTCGAAGTGTCGTTTGAGTTTGGGTTTGTATTGGTATCTCCTTAAAAACAAATTTAGCTATTGAGATCGTTTTTCGGCATCAACAATTAATATATTCTTAAGGGCATAGCAATACAACTTCTGTCTCGTGTTTAACGGTTGTGGATATGTATGTATGTATGTATGTTACCATTAACGTTGTTTTTTTTTTTTTTTTTTCATAAGAGTAATAGTTAAATTTTAGTTCTTTCCTGCATGGTTGTCATTTTAACTTTTAATTTTTTTTTCCGATTTTTAAATCGTTCATTGTTTTTGGACCATTTCAGGATGCAGTGGTGACCCATTCGCTGTTAGGATGGCTTCGAAAATATTTGTGACGAAGTTAATTACCATATCATTCTATTTAAACTATTTTGTAAACAATTATTACAAGACGAAAAACATATTCTTTATAATAGATAAAGGCTTTGAGTAACGATTACTGTAAAATTAAATTTTCAACATGCCTTTCACAACCATGGCACGTACACACGTGAGTTTTAAACTTTGAGCAGCTGATTTGAAAGAGTAGATGGTGATGATTGAAATTCCACTGAGCTGCAGAGATCACTTTCTCGGTAGTTATTCAAATTCTTTTACAACATCAGCTGTTATTTGGCTTCCATTTTCGTTTGAGAGGTTTCTCCAATGAATTTAGTAAGCAAAAGTTGTTATTTTTTGTATTTTTTATATTTTGCTTCCATTCTATTTGACGGTATAAGTACATAAAATAAAAATAGGGGCTGGGTATGTTTTAATAGTTGCAACATAACTGGACCCTTAAATTATAGGTGGAAATATTTATACTCTTAAAAAAAAAATTCTCTTAGCACTCATTTACTAAAGGTATTCGTTAATTAAATTTTTTTAAAAATTAACTTTTATGTTTTACACTCTTAAATTTCTTAACTTACCCTCAGATTTTCCTATTTGTTTCTTCATTCGTTCACGCCTCCAGGTCACCGAAGCCAAGAAGTTCTTGTATGATTTTAATATTAATTTAACTATTATTCTAAAAGAGTTCTCCCCATTGTACAATAATTATTGTCTATGCTTGCACATTGTATATATCAAAATCTTGAACAACAAATTAATAAGGAGGAATGCCTAAGTTACAGCTGCTGTAACTTACAGTAGTTGTAACTATAGCATGAACAAAACCCACACGCAGTTACTGTTTATGCTACGGTTACAGCCAAGAAAATCCTTAATAAAGAAACTTTTTCTTCCTTTCTTTCTTTTTTTTTTATCAAAACAACAACTAAGCAAATTTAAAGTAATAAAATATGAATTTTTCGTAGTCATGATGAGATGATTTTCAGACCCTTATCAAACAGATATCAATCATTGGGCTTGATAATTGATAAGATGTATGTCCCTCTACTATGAAATTAATTAATGGCAGAATTCGATTGACATTTGAAAGAAAAATTTATTACTATGATTAAAAGTGGAGAAATGATTTAGTTTTGAGGAGTTAAAATCTAAATATTTTGTGTGATGGAATGTGTTCGATGTTGAGAATAAAAAATATAGTAGGTATACTTTTTGTTTTATGGGTGCACTATATGAGTGTCTAGAGTAATTATTTATATTAAAATATCTTCAATCGTAATTGACATTATGGATATGTTGGTAATATAAAATTTTTGTAAAATTATGAGTGATAGGGGATTCTTGAACACATTAAATTCCTCTGTACACCTAGTGCAAAAATATATTTATTTTAAAACTTTTAAATTACTAAATATCAAAATTATTCTTCATTTTTGCTTTCTTTTACGGATGCATATGCCCTTTCTACTATAACATCCTGCAAACTAAAATCCCAGTTGCACTGTATCATGAAAATTAATTCTTAATCTTTCTTATTAAATCGTAATTGCATTTTCAATAAATCGTTGCTACATTTCTTGAATTATTGCAGGAAAACTCTCAGGGAGCTCAACCATATGCATGCTGGGACATCAATGTCTTTTAGGCAAGGCTTACAATTCATGTAATAATAATCCATGTGCTTCAAAAAGGTCAGAGGATGCCGATGACATTTGTATCTTGATTTTCCCTTTCAAAGATTTTACGTAAAAGGAAAATTTAATGGCTTCCATGGCCGGTAAATTTTGTTTGAAATTTATTTTTGAATCGTAGGTTTTGTTTCATTTTTAATTGATGATGGCCTGTGGAAAATCTGAATTTATCAATTTTTGATAGACAATCATTAACATTCACTTACAATTGAACATCGAAAGAAGAAAAAGTGTAAAGTAGTGGGTGAGCAATAGAGGAATAGAAAGAGAAAAGAGAAAATAGGGTTCATTAGGGAATTTCATAAAAAAGTACTTTAACAATAAAAATTAAAATAAAAAGTGGATGTAGAACGAAATCGAGTTTAAATAACTTCAACCAATTATGAGTATCCATGGTATATTTTTCAAAGTGCAATTATATCTACCCAAATTTTATTACTTTGGAACAAAGAAAAAAGACAACTCATTTGACGGATTTTTGAAATAATTATAAAATATATTTTAAATTTTTAATGAATATTTAGAATTTAACAAAAAATTAATCTGTTGGTAAAATTAGTTGATCATTTGATATCTCATTTTTCAATAATAGTTAATAATAGAGAATTTTTCAATACTCAAAATCAACTTGCTACTAGTTTTAATAGGTATAGGCACAAGAATTTGTTTTCTGTTACATGGATTGGTATTTAAAGAACAAATAATGTTCATGACATTTTATCCATCATGACCAATATATGAAACCGAGATTAAATTCTAGAGTAGAAACTTACATATGAACATGCAGAAATCCGATAAGATATCAACTACACTAATTTTACATTTAATATACAAAATGATTTACCCAAGCTTGATAAACTTCGAGAGAGCCAGTCGTAGGTTTTTCACGAGTTCCTTGACCGTCGAGCAAAATTCAGCCTCCATCTGTGCAATAAGGAATTTAGTACGTAACAAATGCATTTCTTCATCAAATTATGTTTGCAGAGTGACATTTTCAACGATCTTAGAATTGATTTATGCTTTTTTGGGCTTTGATATATTTTTAATTATATCCATTTGGCCATTGCGTTTCGGGTGTTAAAATAATAACAACAAACGGACATTGATGAATGGTGAATATAATATTTTCACGTATAAATTGATTATCGAAGATCTTTGCAGATTAAAACTAGTTAATTTGTTTAGTGAAACTTTATATTTACTCAATATCATATAAGAAATAAGGTGTTAAAATCTGTCGGAGACCAAATAAAAAGGTTAAAAATCAATTCTAAGAGGGACCCCGAAATGTTATTCTCCCAATTATATTGAACGACTCACCCGAGCAACAACTGTTATATCCAAGGCATAATTGCCGAATGGGATAGTCCTGCTGTTAATCACCACTAGATGAAGCTCCTCAATTTCGCTTAAAATCTTCGAAATGAAGCCGATGTTTTGTTTCTCACAATGGATTCTAATGAGCACATTATTACCTGAAACTCTTACTACAATGTCAGGGAGTGTTTGCTGAGATCCCTTTACTGAAACAACTGATTCGGGGGCCTTCCCTTTAGTCTGCTCCACAAGTTTCTTCTCCCTTTCTTGAAGCTCTTTCAAATGCTTGATGGTGGCTTCAAGAACAGAAGCCTTGTTCATCTGTTAAAATTCTTAAAATTGTTAAACATACACAAATTAAATAAATTCATCTCAGCTGCAAACGTCCGCGACTTGTAAAGCGCAGATTTGCACTATGAATAGTTTGCTACAGTACTACTAAAAAATAACCATACGGTTGAGTAGAAAATCCTTCATATATAATACAAATCCATGCTTTATAAGTTGTGGACGCCCAAAGTCAAGAAGCCCTCGTATATACACAATCTTTTATTTTCCCCTTTTTCCTCGTGAAAAAAATTTCACTATATATATTTTTCTTCTAAAAATTGATATTTAATTTGTTGATATGTATATATATGTGTGTGTGTGTGTATGTACATATGTATGTAGACACACACACCATTAAGCTTGCCCATAACAATGTATATGCTTTGCTAAAAAAATGCTTCACACGTTGCATGCGCTAGGATTTAGTTGACTAAATAAAAACTAACATAAAAGTTTCACCAAACGTGTTATTAATGTTCAAACTAAGCAGTTCAATTTTGTAGCTTCTAAATGAGATAAAAGGGATTAATTGAGGACAATAATTCAATGCTGAGCTAAGTTTTTACTAAGCACTAGATTAAGGGTTGCTAGGTAAGAGAAATAAAAAATAAAAAATAAATCCTAACTCCAAATTTAGTGCTTGGGAAAAACTCACCTCAACACTCCATTTATTTAACCTTTTATTTCCTTTTGTCTATATGTATTGATATTTCAAACAAATATTATTTACTGTAAATTGAATCATATCCCAAATTCATAATATAAGAAATTAGCAAACATTAAAAAAGAAAAGGAAAAAAATCAAAATCATTCAATAATATTGAAAATTATTACCTGCTTTATGCCAGGAATAATGGCTGAAAGAGCAATGAACTGTTGGTTCATCTTTTCACGGCGCTTTCTCTCTGCTAATACATGCCCTTGAGCTTGCAAAGGGCTTCTACTTGCTACTCTATTTCCCTGACCAGGTTTGTTAACTATTAGGGTTTTCATTGCTATTAAGTTTTCTTCAGAAACCCTTTCATCCTCAGACTTGATGGTGCAATAATATTCCGAGTTTGGATTCGACATTTGAGAGTAGTTGGAAGCTAATGAATCTGTGTCTTGGAAAGAGATTAGCCCGGAGAAAGACATAGAACCACGAGAAGTATTGTTGCTTTGGCAGTTTACTTGGTATTGATGGATGAAGGTAGGATCCTGATCCATATCCATTGACTGTGTATTGATATAATTAATTAAACAACTACATTATAGTAAAAATCATTTAAGGCAAATTTAAAAAAAAATTATTTGGAACTAATTAATAATAAGCTGTGCAATTAAGTGAAATAATTAATTATGGTACCTGTTGAGACAACCATTTGGTGAATGAAATGTCCATTTAATTAAAGCCCCTTGCTTGTATCTTTCTTCTGCCTGGAAAATTCTGAAAAATTAATTTAAAAGAAATTAAGGGGAAGAAAAAGGAATTTAAATGTATTAAGGTCATAAATTTTTAACTTTTTGGTTTTCGAAAAGAGGAAAAGAAATACTTGTTGTATGTGCTCTGGTAGAAATACTTGTGAAAATTGCGAAATGAAAATAATTTTAAGAAGAAAAAAATCGAAATATTTAGGATATAAACTTACGTACATAAAAAAATGTACAACAAACTAATAAAGTCATAAAAGAGCTAAAAGTTTAAAAATCAAAAGAACGAATTAGCTTACCTTTGCAATGATGATATATGACCTAAACTTTTCTTTGGTCAGATTGTGAATAATAGAAATCCTAAGACTTCCAAACCCTAGCTCTTGTAGATGGATATATAGCCACCTCTTTAATTTTCTCCAGTATTTTGGGTCAACAGTATGAATGCGCCCCAGTCCTTTAAATGTTTTCATAAAATATACAAAAAATTTCTCTCTCTCATTCATTTTCTGACTTGCATAACAAGAAATTACAATATTTTTTTCATCAACATGTGATAGGTAATAGGACTATTGAGAAAATGGAAAAGCATAACTTAATTGCTCTATCTTCTCATCATGCAGCTTCAACTCAAGTATAAAACACAATAAATATGATGGATCGGAAAAAATAATAAATTAATAGTCCTTTCTAAAAAAAAAAATTTAATTGTCTACAATTTAATTATTTTGGTCCAAGAGCATTTAAAAATTAGCAACTTAATATTTTTTTACCCATTATTTTGTTCATTTAAGCAGATCGATATTTCGTGACAGATGATAACAATAAATTAAAAAAAAAAAGAGAGAGAGGAAATTAATTGCCTGAAAATATTAAAATATGTGTATTTAAAATTTTCTAGGTGTGCGAGCTGTACTTATCCTTTCTGGATGTCAAAGGCACCAAGGGTTTCGAGAAGGGTATGGATTAATTAATTAATTTTGCAATTGTTAAAGAATTAATTAAGACGAGGGTGCAATGCCGCCACGTGGTAAACGTTGTTGATTTTTGAAATATATATATATATATCAATTCTGGATTAAATTTTGAGACCGGTTTACAGTGACGTAAATTAACCTTTATAACGCTATAAACTAATTTACAGCACTGTAAATTCGTTTTAAATTTTAATCTTAAATTCGAAGTGCATCATTTTTTGAGAAGAATGTTTTCACTTTATTTAAATGAGAATATCATTAACAGATAAAATAATATAAATTTTAATTTTTTTAATCTTTAATATATTAAAAAAATATTTTTTAATGTATTAATAACATCTTTTACTTTGTTAAGATAAAAATGTCTTTATTAAAAAGTTAATATTATTATAATGCATAAACGTGTGTGTTAACATGTTAACTGCACTATCGCTATTTATAATTTAATACAAATTAATACTGCGTTTGAACAAATTTTCTTGTGTGAGGGGATTATTTTATGATCATTTTGAAATAATCTTATCTTCGGCCCGGCAGTTGACAATACTCATGATTGATCATTTCAACGTTGTTATTTTTAAATTCCTAGATCCACATGAGGCATGATATTTATCCAAGGCTTAAATTTGGGACGGTAGTTATTTCTTCTTTGCTTTGAGCTCGAATTTAGTGGGAAACCTTCATCTTGTTACATAAATTCATTTTCCCCTTTCAATATTTTTCTACTGCTTCCCTCATTCCTTTTATTAAGCATAATGATGCGAATCAAGCTTTAATTAGTTCTAATATGCAATGCTAAGCAATTCCGTTCATTCAGTCCAAGAAGTGCATTGTTGGAGCTGGGTTTAAATGTCAAGTGGTTGTAGATTCAAGGGTTCCCGCTATAGCCTAAAATGAGGGAAAGATCATTTATACCAATATTGACAAAATCATTTTATTAGTAATGTTAATACCTATAGTATCTTGTTAATTATGTATCAGTATTCAAACAAAAACATTCGTATTCCTCAAAATCCCTAGATTGGGAGGGGTAAATGCATTAGAAAAGGCCAATGGATTTTTCCATTCTTGTACTCCATTCAAGAGTTTTTAATATTTATCAAATATGTTCCTATCTAACAAAATGCTATTTGATCAAATGACAAAGACATTGTTGAGAAAAAGATGACTTTTTTCAGATAAAATAAAAATTAGATTCATATAATAAGAAGCTAATTACTTTCATTGAAAAGATATGTGGCCATAAAATAGGGATTAAGTAGAAAAGAATCGAGTAGGTGGTAGAGTTGTGGAAACACTTGTTTATTCTATGTTTTGGGCCTTAGCTCAATGGAAAAGTGTGGTACTGTTGAAATATAAAAGAATTGAAATATTAGATCAAAAGACTATGTATAAATACATTTAGAATTTTATGGAAAGCCATATTCAATGAAAGTTGTATGTATGGCTTAGAGGGAGATCTTTCATATCTTTTGAGATCCACCCTACATTATGTGGTCAAAAAACCAAAACAAATGATTTTATCCCCTATAAAAAGAAAACAAATTCTTGAATTCCTTTTGCTCTCATGTCGAGGTGCTATAGGCAAAAAAACTTTACAATCCAATCCAACTTATCGTAATTAATTAGTTAACATGTTGATTAACTATATTTTGAAACATAGATAGAAAATCATTGGCTTATCAATTTACCTATCGAGCCTTGAAAAGGATTCAACAAAAGAAAGAAAAAAAAATCTACTATCTTTTTTTACATCAAGCAATATATGGAGTAACTTTTGAAATAGCAGTAAAAGCAAGACATGTAGGTAGATCGACTCATCGAGTTTGGATGGAAATAGGATCCACACAAGGTAAGGCACTTGCCATTCATTAGTTATTAAGGTTATTCTAAAAATGTCTAGGTCAAAATATGGCTTTCAAATTACAGTCTCGCCATAATTGAATAAGAATAGGAATGGATAAGAGGCTTGTGGGATTCACGTGCGGGGTATGAATGGCTATTTTTTGGGGGGCAAACTCCAAGAAAATATGAAACGCATGGATATAAGTTATGCCTTATAATGAAAGACAAATTTGGATCAACTTTGTCTACAAACAAGGAAGCTATAAGTAATGCAAATATGAATCTCATGGAGAGTTTGATCCTAGCTCAAAATGAATGTTTTTGGCATGCTTAACGCATGCAATCAAATGGGAAGTGGTGTTTCTAGTGGTGAACGAGTGAGTGACACCTAAGAACCTGCCCTTGAAAGGAGAACAACAGTTGGAAACAGCTGCTGACATCCGTAGGTTGAGGAGTAGACAAAGGAATCTACCCGAGGAAGGGCTTGCATCTGATTAACTAATTGGTTAGAAATTTGGTTTAGAAGAGGAATCTTATAAAAATCATATTGATTCTTTTCAAAGCAAGACAATGTTAACGGAGCTTGTTCAAATAGGTATAGGGCAACTAAATCGGATTCCCATCACAATTGGAGTTATGGATTTTTAATTTATAGGGGGTAGTATGAGATCTGTAATAGGTGCGAAAATCACCCATTTGCCCAAGTGTGCTTCCATGTAGCGCGTGCCTTTGGGGGAGCATGCATGCAAGAAGGAAGTTTGAGCTTGATGCAAATGGCTAAAATATCTTCTAATTTATAAACGCATTTGATAAATTGTATTGTATTGCATTAGCTGCATTACATCATAGTTTATTGTAATAAAATATATTAAATTGTAATGTAATATCATGTTTGGTGTAACATAAATTGTAGTATATGTTGTAACATTTTATATCATTATTTATATTACCATTAATTTTGAATTAATATTATTCTAATTTATTAATATTTAAGTATTTATTATTAGTTATATTAAATTATTAAATAAATTATCAATTTTATATATTAATTAGAGTAATATAATTAAATATTATAATATTATATTATATTGGCTTATGCAGCAATTGGCTATAGCCAAACATGGGGTTACATTGCATTATTATGAGGGGTGCCAAACACCTCCTGTATGATTATCGATCAAATAAAATGTTATTCTACATATAAATTCTTACATCTCCTATTACGGGTGGAGTGAGAGCTAGTTTCTATATGTTCAGTATCCATCATTTATGGCTAGGACAACTGAGGTATCTAATCCCATTTGCTCCCTCAGCTTTCGTCTTCCAGTGTTAGTGTTGGTCCAACAGAATGCTTTTGCCTTTGGTGTTCTTTTCAATATCTGCACAATTCATTGCTCCACTAAAAATTCTCTCTGTCCCTACTATACTCCACCTTGGTATTTCCACCGCTTGTCTAGGGTCGAGCCTTGGGATTTGATGGTGGATTTAAAAAGCCACCTACGAAAATGTTGTACACCCAATCATTCTAGATAACACTTGATCCTCTGTATTACAGGTGTCATCTTTCAATTTTTAGATCTGTATGAGGCATGATATATATCTAAGGCTTTAAATATTATAAGGGAAAATTTTGATTTGTGTAACAGGAGAAAAGTTCCCCATTACTTCGCTGGAAAGATAGGTGGCCATGAAATTAAGAGTAAATGAAAAAGAATTGATTGTATGATAGAGTTATGAAAATATATGTTTTGGACCTTAGCTCCATGGAACAATATGCTATTGTTGGAACATATAAGAATTGAAATCTTATATCAAAAAACTATGTATAGACGTTATGAACTGCTTAAACAATAATTCTTGAACAACAAACCGCTAGAGTTATTACTAATTACATTAAAGAATTTCCATTAATAAAACATAAAAATGTAAATCTATTGGAAAATAAAAAATACGATGTCTGGATGAAGTGGTTGTCATTAGCTGTTCCAATAATGAATCATTGGCTTAAGTGAATAATTAAATAAAATAGATAGACCATTCTCTTCATCTCAGGTCAATAGATCTTCTCAATTGGAAGATCTCTTGTATGGATAATACACATTCCAATTGACTAAGCCTAATTTAAATTCTTTTATTCCAAAAGAAACATATCCGTGGGGCGGTTTACCCTATTAAGATATTTATGACCAAGAAGAAAAGGTTCTAAATTCACCTGACTCGATAGTACTAATTTTGGGAGCGTCCAATGTTAAGCTCATTGAACAAGTAAGTCACCAATCTCTAAAACTTGACTATGTAATATACTTTATCTGTTAAGTTAAAGGTGGATATTTTACCAGAGATTTATGTTGTGTCAATGTGTGATTCTTGTTGAAGCGTATACATAGGGGTTGGGTGCAGGGGGGATGATTTTAAAGTTGACTCTCAATTCATTAGATGGAGTAGATCACCAAGATTTTGTGATTCGTTTTTTAACTTATTCCAATTCTAAGATTTGGGATCGAATCGTTATTGAGTTGTCATTTTTCAATTCTTAGATCTGTATGAGGCGTGATATATATCTAAAGCTTAAATTAGACTTATTAAATATGATTATTTGGAGGAAGAAATGGAAGATTAATAATGAGGTGCCACGTGTCAATTTCATCACCAGTGGAGTATCCGACCTCTATCGTGTATACTTGATAATTAAGTGGATATGCGTACACCATATCACCATATCAAAACCAATTTAGTTAAAGAAAATATCAAAAAAATCCACCAGATGTGATATCTCTATTGTTTAAAGAGAATACTTGATTTGCCAAAACTAAATGAGGAATATCTTGTTGAAAAGAGGAGACAACTAGCTGTCACATCTGTAAAAAATAAAAAGCAGCACACCAAGGACAATGGTCCTCAACTGTCATACCTACAATTGGCCACACAGCTTTTGCAGTGGTATCTTGGACCACCTACAGCGTATGCCACTTGTACAAAAACAACAAACCTTGCCAAGTAACTGCCTTCTTACTTCCCAAGCATACTCCTAATTGCCCAAAAAGTGTGATAAAGGTGAAAATGATGAAAATATCTCAGAAAGGACAGTAGAATTATCACTAGAGATGTACCACGTGGTAGGGTACTAGGGTATACTATATAAAGGCAATAAAGTTTTATCTTTCTCATATATAACAAACCACACACACTCTCCACTAAAGCTGATGCTTTCACTAACCTCCACCCACTATTACTGCGAGCTTGCTAGCTCTTTAACCTGAGATAACCCAACTTTAACTTGAGCATCAGAGTGTGGTTGTCGGCCACCCTTGGCTTCACCTCTTATTTCCTTTCCATTTTTTTGTGGGTCTAAGGCATCTTTTCAAGTCTTCTCACTCCAGACTTGAACCTTTCACATTAACCATCCTCTTCATACTCTTTTTCATCTCCATAAAAGCATAAAACATGTTACACACTTTGATTAAATGAAGTACCATGTATCCTGAAAATAAATTCATTATTAGTTTTTGCCCCTTTCTCTTGCATCTAAAATCTACTTAAAATATCAAACATCTTTATATAACTATCTAGCTTATTTTATTTATCTTGTATAATGTAAACTTTCATATAACCTCTCATTGATTTAGTGAATTGATGATTTGATCCTGTGGACG
Source organism: Murraya paniculata (assembly GCA_030449075.1). Lineage (NCBI taxonomy): Eukaryota > Viridiplantae > Streptophyta > Magnoliopsida > Sapindales > Rutaceae > Murraya > Murraya paniculata. The sequence goes on along the minus strand of JAEVFN010000059.1, from coordinate 957,939 downwards.
TCGGCCAAAGGCCGAACCACATAAATATGGTGCGTTCTTTGTTTTTATATTTGTTTATCTATACTTTTAATTGGATATCCAAATTAGTGTTTCATGTATGAGTGTATCTGAGCCACCCTAGATACCCTAAGTATTATATGAGACACCTGAACTACTCCCTAAATTAACTCTTATATGTTATTTTTTGTTACCACTTAAGATACCTTAGATAAACCACCTACCCCAAATATCAGAAAAACACATCTAAGCTCAAATTTAGTACAAGCTCTTTTCAAATATATATTTATTTGTTTGAGTCAGATTTGAGCTAGATTTGGTGATTATCACCCAATTGGTACGAATGGGATCCTAACGAAAATTTGATTAAAACAATGATATTATGTAAAAAGATAACAACGAACAAACGAAAGTATTAAAGCAATTACTCTTCTGTTTTCAAGTGTTCTTATTGAAATTTGGAAGAGTTATTATTTCTTCTTCGCTTTGAGCTCAAATTTGGTAGAGTCTTAATGATATTTACAAAGGTAGTTCGACGCTCAACTCTTACATGAAAGTGAATGAGAAGACTTACAGTGGGAGCAATGTTAATCAGCTCAATTGTTTTTGTTCTTCAGAATTTTTTTTTTTCTTTTTTTCGCCGTTTGCCAGTTTGGTGGGACATTGGCGTCTGTTCTGAGGGTTCAATTTGGACTCTGCAAAGTAGCATGTCATGAGTTTTACTTGACGCTCCTTATAAGCGATAACGCTATGCTCTCCCACTTCGAGCTGTTGTTTTTTTTTTTTAAATTCATTTTTTATTTTTATTTATTCATTTATTTATTTATTTGCACGCAAGAAGGTTTTCAAATTTTATTATTCTGACAAATGGCGGGGTGTATATGTCTGAGAAATTAGGCACCTGCACCAAGCTTCATTCGTCCTCATTCAGGAAAAAAAAAAAGTCATTTGTGAAACAAAAACTGACATAACGACGGCTCAAGTTTTATATTAACTACCCAAGAATTTCAAGGTTTATGATTATTCACAAATAGTAAATTTAAAGTCACTTTCTTTGTTCTTGCCAAAAATATTTTAAGTTAAAATATAGTAAATTTATTAATGTAAAAGGGGGGTTTAAATGGACGAAATGGTTTTTGAAAATCAAACACAAATTCCACCAATTGTGAAATGCAATTTAACAAATTATTTATCCAAAATTACTCGGCCGATAAAGCTCACAAGACTCATTTCTATTGTGAGTTTCAATTTGCGTTCATGGTTGTAGAAACTTTTGTCATGCTTAGATATATAACGTATGAGGTTTATTTCATGTTGTTAAGCGTAAAAAAAATCTTAAATGGACATATCACATCATCCTCATGTCATTCATGATTTCATTAGATAGTCGTATTTGCACTATGTTATCAAAATCTTTCTCTTAGATATAGATGAGACTTGAACACGAATTTTTGTATGGATAAATTAATTTATAAAAAATAATACAAAATATTTGTAAAGCTATATTTACACGAATCTTTTTGTAAGAACTTTTATAATTTTGTTTTCTTATTTTTATTTTATCATTGACATAGTTAACTTACGCCAAACCTCAGATTAGATGTATCAAAAATTCAATATTTCTGAGAGTAATTGGATATTTGGATTGTTTTGTCAAGAGTTTGGGAGATATTTAAATATTAATAAAAAAACTGAGTCCATAATAGAGAAAACATGAAAATCAGGGATCCAGATGTTATTATTTTATTTTATTTTTGAAAATATAGATTTACTTTCTTTTTTTTTCAAATAATTTTAATTCCAAATCATCGAAGACAGGTCGGTTGAATTGCCCGGTAATATTATAACGGTGCGTGTAAGACTGTGGGTATACGTTCCCGCAATTTCTAAAAGAGTCAATTTGCGAACGGCAACATGAGACCGTCAAAACAAGGAAGAGGAGGAGGAGGAGGAGGAGGCAGCATCAGTGGCCACGTGTCCACTCTTCACCAGCGTCTCTTCCGTGCTCTCAATCTAGGAACCAGGTTTGGTCATCAATTTATATTATTTTTAAGTTTGTGAATATGAAGTTTGATGTCGAGTTTAATTTCAAATTTTAATTTCGAGTTTTTATAATAACAAAATTAAAAAACAGTTATAATGAGGGGAAAGAATTGAAATGGAAGTGTACGGATATTGAGATACAGCGACATGTAGTTCGATCCATTGCTGCCTTTCTTGATTCTGTTTCTGCTGAAACTTTACAGAGTCCTCTTTTTAAGGTATTTTTTTTTTCTAATTACCTACTTATACATACATATATCCATTGAAACGTTGTGGAAAGTTTGTTATTAAGGCTGGGTTTGGTAGTTGGTGTAACACTCCAATTTTCCAAGAGATTTTTGTAAAAGCCCTTGTTGCACTTTCTGAATAAAAGCCTATTAAGTACTTTTTATGTGTACAAATTGCTATAAAATTTTACATCTTACATATTCCACATTTTCATTTTTGAATGGAATAAAAGAAAATAAATAATGTGAGATGTCTGCAATGATACCTAACAGAATAAAAACCTATTAAATACATTTTGTCTATATGAATTGCTATAAAATTTTATGTCTGTATGTATTCCACATTTTCATTTTTGAATGGAATAAAAGAAAATAATTTTTGAATGGAATAAAAGAAAATAAATAATGTGAGACGTCTGCAATGATATATAACACTGTTATGTTGAACTTGCACAAGAGTTTGGATATATTATATTACTATTTCGAAAGGGAACTTTAATTTTATTTTTTTCGTTTTCCATAATGAATTTTGGAATAGAACATTTAAGTTCTTCTCTAAAAGCAGGTAACAAATTTCCTTTTAAAGTTAAATAGCTGTTATAAAGAGTAGTTTAAGGGCATTTCTGATCCCAAAAATGTTTTTGTTTAGCTCAGCCAAAGTAGAAAGTAATTGAATTAATAGCGATATTGCTGTTTGAAAGTGTCTATGATGTTGAAAGCACTCCTAATCTCACCGATAGTATTTTAGCTACCATCATTCTAATTTCTTTTTCCTTTATAATTCATAATTCTCAGGATTCGATTCCACATATAGTTGGGGCTTTGGTATGGATTCTACAGTTTAAAAGTGGAGCTGTTTTGAGTATTGCAGCGAATGAAGTTGTTAAGTTATTGAGCTGTGTACCCAATTCAATACTTCAACATTATGTGTTGGATCTTAGTCATCCTTTGTTGTACTCGTTAACTTCCCATGAACCAGAAGTTTCTATTTCTTGTGCTATTGCTCTGAACATGATTCTATCAAATTTGAGTGTAAAGAAGGAAAACCAAGTATGGGAGATGATGACAGACGCAAAAACTGTTGAATGTATTGTTACAAACATAAAAAACTTTTCTGGTGAGACTATGCCAATTGAGTATTTTCAAGAGAGGTCTTCTCTTTTGAGTGTGATATTATGGCGATGGCCTCGATCTCGGTATTCTATTTGGAACGATGCCATATTGATGAAAGTTTTAGAGGTTCTACTTCTAAAGCCAGATCTCTCAGTTAAGGTTGCAGTTTTGAAGTTGTATTCTTCAGTAGGTAATATATTATCCTTGGTGAATTTCTAAGTTTTTCTCCATCTTTGTTTGAGATTAACCTGTGAAATTGAATGGTTACCACATTCTCTGCTAGGTCTATGTGGTAATGGGGCCAAGAAGCTTCTAGAAAATGGTGAGCTCCTTTTACAAACGATGGTTTACTGCATGGATAGCTCACATGCGCTCTCTGTTCGGATAGAGGGGTTTAGACTAGCTCAATGTTTAGCGGTAATCGTTACAAATCTCTTCTTCACTCATGATTGTAAGGAGTAATGTTATATTTTTTTATTTATTTATTGCTCATCATCTACAATTCTTTGCTTAGACAGATGAACAGGGCTGCTTAAGAATGACAAGCTTGTGTTGTGATTCTTTGGTGAGAGTTATAGTTTGTGGAATGAATAGATGGAACTTCCATTCTGGAAAGATTTCGAATGACCAGATGTCATTGCTAGTGGAGGCATGTCGCCTGGCTTCAATTACTCGTTGGGCAGGGCAGCACCACATTGTTTTTTGGAAGCTAGGGATTGGCAAGGTCCTTCTTGATCTTCTTCTGCAAGATTTTCAGATTAAACCATCACAACATCTGTCATCACTAGAAGAACAGATATCCCTAGCGCAAGAGGGTCTTGGTGCAAATTTTCTTCTTGCTTTGAGGCCATACATTTGGGATACCCTGGGATGGCTTGCAACCCATTGTGATGATAATTTCACCCATGAAAATGAGCTTCTCATCAACATGCTTATTATATGTGCATGGTAAAACTTCTATTTTTGTCGACTTTAGTTTTTCTTATCCTAATTTTTGTTTCATTATTGCGTTTATGTTGTCTTTATTATTTGCTTATGGTCTATGTTCTCTTCAATAGTTGATTTAGGGTCTTCTAGATTCTAATCAATTTTCTAATCATTGTATTCCTTTACAGTTTGGCCTTTGTTGATGCAATTCGCAAAGGGCGTCAAATATGTGAAAATGATGTGATACATGCCTCTAGAAGTGAATCAGCATCAAGGGCTGTTCTGATGATGATATATTCTCCTTGCAAGTACATTGCATCAAAGACCAGATTTATACTATCCAAAATTCTAAAGCCAAATGGCAAGGAGTACTTGAAGCACTTGCTGCATTCCCTTAATTATGCAACAACAGGATTCAATATTGGATTGCCATTTATTTTTCAAACAATCATTAACTTGGTGGGTTTGACGTGTTACTTAGGCTTGCCGCAGTATCAAAGGTATGTTAGTAGAAGTGAAGTAATAAAGACACTTTTGGCTTTTGTGAGGTGGTGCTGGAGCAATCCTGTACCCATCAAGAGGCAGAGCGTTGCCCGTCATTCGTATAATAAGTTTTCAGAGAAGACTTGTTGCTGGATAAATAAAGAATGGGAGGGTGAGGATGTTCGTTTGCTCTATGGTTTGTGGGCGGTAGCTGAGTTGGTACACCATTTTTGTTTTGTGTCTTCTGATAAGCTAAAAGATAAGGAAGCTCAATTGTTTAGCTTGCTTCAGGAGATCTATATTAACACTACTGCAGATGGACCAAGATGGTTTGCTGCATACATTCTTAGTCATTTTGGATTTTATGGTTTTCCGAGTAAAATTGGGAAAAGGATTGGTAAAGCACTTAATATGGAGGAATTCGTGGACATGCAACTTATTCTAGCAACTGGCAAGGTTTTGAGTGTTCATGGTGTTGTTCTTGCGATTCGTTGCCCATCCCTGCTGCCTCCTGGTAATGACAAAACATCTTATAATTCTTCCGGAAGTAATGATACAGAAAAGCTGAGTGGAAATTTTCGGAAAACAGTTCGTTTTTCTGCTCATGTTGATAGCCAGGCATTGCAGAGTTTGTTGGACTTTGTTTACTTCGGTTATTTGGAAGCAGAAGAAGAACTTGTGAGGAGGCTGAAACCTCTAGCTAAAAGTTGCAATTTGCAACCACTGTCACAGCTGCTTTACAGAAAGCGTCCAAGTTGGGGAACTCCTATTCCTAACTGTGATCTTGCTCTTGGTCTTGGACCAGTTGGGCATCAGTTTTCGTATGGTTTACTCTGTTTAATTGAAGTTGCATTAGATCAATATGTTTTTTGATTTTCATTCTAAATTCATTTTCATTCTAAACCCTAAGTTAGCACTTGAAAAAGAGGCTTCATGATGAAGAAAACATAATTGTTCATCTCCCTGTTGTCCATCTCCGGTGCTATTTGTCCATCTCCGGTGCTATTTGTTTCATTTCTGAATCATTAGTATATATTAATCTCGGGGTTCTTTATTTGTAAATAATATTTGTATCTCAGTGATACGAACGACTTCAAATTATTGATTTTCTGTTTTAAGGGCAGATTTTTGGTTTAAGCTCCCTCTTGAACTTATATAATTTATGGAAAAGTGCTGACCCTAATTTAATCTTATTTTTTGTTTCAGAGACATCGTTTTGGAAGCCAAAGCATCTGAACTGAGCTGGACTTGCACTGTCTGCCCTAAATCAGTGCCCCACAAGCATGTTCATAAAGTTATACTGTGGTCAAGTTGTGATTATCTTCGGGCTTTGCTCGAATCAGGAATGCAAGAGAGGTGCTAGGATTTTTCAAATTTCTCTGATATTTTGTTCACTTGTGATTTAATAATTTGCTGAAGTAAATGCTCAAAGCTTTCATTTTGTTAGGGTACCATTTTTGTGTTTTTCATTTGATTTAGGAAATGCTGGGTCCCTGAGTTGGTTATGTTTCCTTATAGTTCATTTGTCATCTTATATTTGTGTTAGAGTAAATCAACTCTGAAACACAATTAAAAAATCATATACTTACCATTTTTCTTTAGAGAAGTATAGTTTTTCTTTACCTATGTTTTATTTTTCTTGAATACATTTTTTATCTCATTTGATTATATATATATATTCTTGCAGCCATTCGCAAACTGTTAAGGTTCCTGTTAGTTGGGGAGGTATGATTAAACTAGTGGAGTGGTTTTACACTGATCGGCTGCCGAATCCTCCTGCTGGGTGTTTATGGGATAATATGGATAATGAGCAAAAACTTCATGAGTTGCATCTGTATATAGAGCTTTGTTGGCTTGCTGATATTTGGCTTTTGGAAGATATTCAGGATGCCTGCTTTAACTTCATTGTATCATGTCTCGATTCTGCCCAAGAACTGTCCTTTAAAGTTCTTCAAGTAGCAGCTAAATTTTCTCTATGGAAGTTGGCTGATTTTGCGGCAGCTTGTATGGCCCCTTTATATGGCAATCTACGGGACTCTGGTGATCTTGAAGACTTGGATGAGTTCCTAGTTGACATGGTTCGTGCTGCATCTGTTCGACATTCTCAAGGAGGAGGTTAGTCATTCTATAAGATCTGGGCAGGTTTCTCAAGCAGGGACACTATTAGAATCTTGATGAGATATTGGGTTTCAGGTACGCAATATTTTCTTGGCTGGATCAGCTTTGTAGAGTTTGATTAAAGTTAATTCTCTTTATGTAAATCCTTTTGGGGGTTTAGGTGTTACAAATGTTTGATGATTTTTATTTTTGTTCAAAAATATTTTATTGGGTATAACTAATAATATGTTTCATACTTGATATTTCATCCTTCTGTTGGTCCCTCAGACAGTTTATTATTATGCTACTTCCTTTTGCTTTCCTCTGAACTAATGCTATCAGTAATTACAGTGAAACAGACCTCACAGACTCAGCAATCTGCATTATAGCCTAGAGTTACGGATAAAAGTCATACGTAATGCTTCCTTCCTTTCCTTGTCAGAGCGTGGAATCAGTCCGCATACCCCACCCTATTGCTAATCTTTTCTCCTAACTCCATTTGAGTCTGTATTTCTCTTTTATTACCAAAACAACTACATTAATGTTATGGAGGTTTCTCTTAATGACTAATCTCTAAATGAACTCTGGTGATGTTGCTATGTGTTACAAAATCTGTTAGGAAACTGAAAGACAGACAATTTTTGAAAGTAGAAGGAAATGAGAGAACAAGGGAAAGCCTATTGTTAAAAGTCATGGTACCATTTTGGAGTTTCTGGTTAGGATTTTTGTAGGTATTGTGCTATGTATTTGCAGTGACAAATGCCCTTTTTCGGTACCAGTTGGTATTTCAACATTTGGAAAAATTTTGGCCATGTTTGGCTAAATCAATTGATTACTTTGACTTGCTCTACCTAGTATTCCACATTTTTCAAGCATATAAAGGAGTAATTGCAGAAGGATCCTTTGGCATTTAAGCTGGACAATAGTCTATAATTCTGTGCCTATGCGGCCATTGCTGCTCTTTGTTCTGTTTTTCAGATTTTGCAGGTTTTATATCTGCCTAACCCTGCAACATCAAGTGAACAATTATGAGAAACAATCCTTGTTCTTTTACTTTGTCTTTTTTATTCATGCAACGATTATGAGAAACAATTCTGATTTTCACGCTGGCATAACTATTGAAGCTGAAATTATGCAGGTGAGGTTAAGTCTTGATTAAACAATCTCTGAGGTTCTTGTTGGTGGGTTCAGCCTCATCCATGATTAGCTTTTACTATCGAAACTATGTAAGTGTATTTATTTATTTATTATTGTTATTACCTTTGTCTGTGAGTTTTGAGTTACCTATATTTTGTACAGCTTTTGTTTTCACCCCCTTGGTTTTTTGCATTTTATATGGGCAGCTAGTCCACATTACAGGTGTACTCAAGTCATCTTTAATTCACTTTTCAGTTTTATTTGTTTTTTCTTATTTTTCATTTAGTTTCCCCCTACTTCGCTCTTTCTTTGATTTGTTGGCACAGAGATTCTGTTTGAGCCCAGTTTGAACTGAAATGGGGGTGAATATTAATTGGAAGTCAACCTAGGATTCATAATTGTATGGTCATTATAAGATAAAGTTTGCCTGAATAACATTTCTGATTCTAGATGGTATATTAATAGCTTATTTTATCATGAAAAGATTTGAGTAGATGACACATTATGTGTTGATGATTCGATTTTCTTTTTCCTTCGATGATTTGAATCCACAGAACAGACACACATGTTTTCTCTTTGTTTTATAGAACCTTCACAATAAAAAAAAAAAAATCTTTGGTTTGGTTTGTTGGATTTATATACAACAATTTAGACGTTAAAGAAACATGGTGGATTGAGCTTTGGAATGATATCAAATCCATCTTCGTATTTTATTCTGAAGCATTATAATTATAATGATCATGGAAAGTGGAAGTGGTGGAAGAACAAACTTATCCTTCAGGTTACCGTAGTCACTTAATTGTGCAAGTAATCAAGTTGACATATCTTTCTGGTTCTGAACTTCGGTTTTATTTTATTATCTTGTCTTCTACAAATCATTTGGATATGGTATCTTTATAGAATTTTTCGTTTCAGTGATTGATTCTATTGTACCAAACACATACTTGATAATTTGAAAGTATAGAGCGCAAGCATATTCCCATATTACTAAGTTGACCAGTTTTCAGTATTAATACCAACTTTGTCTCGTAGTCTTTTCTTGCTAGGAGCATGGAGTACAAAATAATATGAGTAATATCAGTGTAAACAGTAAAGAACAATTATTATTGCAAATTGCAATCTGTCCAATCTACAATCTTTGGATCTAAATATATGACATCGAGATTAGAAGGTAAAAATTGAATGCGAAGAAGATTGTTTGATTAATTAGTTGGTATCTATATATGTAATGTATCTGCAGGATTTTCAACATCTTTAACTTTTACTTATTTTAGTGGAAAAATGAGTGATTAGGTGTAAGGTGTTTATTAACAATATGTACTACTAATTGCAGAATTTGATAACCCCAGCTTCTATCATTTCATTGGACAATAGTGAGCCATGTTAATTATCTCTGATGACCTATGAACTCAAGAAGAGGATGGACGTGGAAAAACAGTGTAAAAGGTAATGTTATTTGATTTTAATCATACGCGTTGTCCTCAACGGTAGTTTACTCGTTGGGTATTTTAGTCATAAAATTTAATGAAAAATTAGGTGTTGGGAGTATTCGTTTGGATGCAAATAGTGTCATCCTTCAGAATATCCCTCACTGTTTTTTGAGTTCATTTTCGTCATTTTGTATGGATAGAAGCTTAGTGTAAAATTTCTGCGACAATAGGCCCCTCTTGAATTACAGGCTTTTGGCTTTTATATGGAATTTTTGTGCAAATCAGATTTGAGTCTATGAATCTGTTGTAGTTCCTTTAATTTAGCATATAGTCTTGTTAAAGAGTGCTTGGAGTAAAAGAAGAGGGATCACTTTCATGACAGAGTTTGTTGTATATGTGTATCCCATTTGCGAGATGCAAAAGAGCAGGGCCAGCCCCTATTGTTGCCTAAGAGACAGACACCATTGTGATTCTCCAAAATGGAAAGACGTATCTGACAACTGCATTTTAGGTCAACCACCTTAATACTAGTAAGTCTTTTTATTTTATTTTTTTAATAAATAATTAAAACGTTATGTTTTCATTGGTGCTCAGTTTTCTTGAAGAGAAAGATGCTTCTGTTCATTTTTCGTGTAAAAAGGATGCAGTTTTTTTAATTATTTATTTTACAAATATTCTCTAAAGTTCTATAAATGCAAAGGTAGATCCTCTAAATCTTTTTTTTTTTTATAATATCATAGATTATAATTGGTATTTTTCTCTACTCAATTATAAATATGCCTATAATGCACTCAATTATGAATACTCAATTATTTTATAATTAAAGGTGGATTGAAATTAACTAATGCTTTCATTGTGAGCGCAAGGGTTCTCTCACTAGATTAAAGGTCCATTGGTTGTAGATCCTCTAAATCTAAATGTTTAATTAACGTTTACAGAAGCTAACAAATACATTAACACTGGGTCATTCCTAGAATTGAGGGGACAACCAAAGATTTCATTTGATGCGAATGAAATATGGATAAGTCAATATTGTATATAGAATAAAATCAAGTCGTATATATTTGAGAACAATAAAATATTAGCTATTTTAAGGCAAAATATACAGAAATGATCAATCATTTGAATGCAGTTGGCCTAAGATTTTTTCTTTTTTGGTCGTTTAAAGATACATATACTTCGTAATAAAGTCCAAAGGTTTATTGAATATGATGAGATTATTTGCACTCTAAAAGTTATTCTGAATACTTTTATTTTAATCAATTATTTTATTATAAAAATATTCATCATATGAAATATTAATAAGGACTCTCTCTTATAAGCTAATATAATATAATTACTCTGAATACTTATGGATCAAACTCACTATTTAATACATCATTCTCTTGCCATAAACCCTAAAAATCTTATTTTTGATCTTTTAAACAATATTTAGTTAAACAATGGGCAAATCAATACTTTTAATATATTTGGAACATATTTCTACTTTATGATTTAGAAAATAGTATTTTTTGTAGTTTTCTCCTTCTTCTTCTTTCTTTTTTTAGTCTTCTTCTTTTTCTTCATCCACTTTCTCGTCTTCTTCTTTTTTTTCCCCAAATGGCCATTTTTTTTTAAATTGTTAGGTTAAAAAAATTGGAATGTAAAAATTAATATTCAACATATTCTTTAATAGACAAAAACTAATAACTAAAACTTATATTAAAAAGTTTGTTTAGAACAGAATTAATTCTATTGTTGTATATACTAAATTGTTATTAATTCATTTTCCATATGTAAATAGTCTGATTGGTGTTTTGGGTTGAGTAATTTAATTTAACTAGTTTAAGTACAGTCTTTTTCTATATTTTAAAGAGTGTAGAAAATAAAAATTAATTTTTTAAATTTAGCACATGAGTCTACAGAGTAATAAAGTATTCAGAGTAATTTTTAAAGTATAAATAACCCTACCTTATCAAATATTAACTTAAAAATACACATTTACAAATATAGAGGATTTGATCCTTATAAAATTTAAAAATATTAAGCCTACAGGAAAGTTTGAAACCACATCTCTAGACATATATTGAGATATGTGAGTTAACATGGCAACTATCCTAAGATAATCTCTGATATATATATATATATATATATATATATATATATCTAATATCTTTTAGAAGATCTATGGCAGCTCATTTTCAATACATCACCTTCGAAATAAATGTGCTACCACTTGTAACGAAAAGGGAGCGAGGTGACTTCCAGGAAGTTGGAACTCGGCAACACAATAACGCACATGTTGACGTGTTAGTTTTCCAAAGATGTGTCGTCTCTTGTGTCTTTGCACGAAAAGATGCAATTAAAAAGGCAAGGCCTCAGACGGAAAGTGGGCAGGTGGACCATATTTGCTGCATTTCTTGTGACAGCATGCAATAATTGAAGCGAGCACTTCACCTTTTGCTGGGTCATGTTATGTTACGAGTGATATAATTTACACTAGCTCTTATGTTATCACTTATAATTTAAAAATTGTAAGTATCTATATTTATTTTGGATTTATCAACTTAATTTCAAAGGTTATCTATTGCTTATTAATTAACTATTTATTTATCCACTTAATTGAACTAATAAAATGTTTAAATCCAGAGATCTAGAGCAACTACATTACCAATTTAAAAAAAAAAAAACATACAATATTATGAAAAAATCCTTTAGTATATCCTCTTCGGCTTTTTCGTTTTCACGTTTTATGGTCATGTCAAAATTTAATCAACCCTACTTGTAGTTGAAATTCGTTAGTTAATTCCAGTGAGGATTTGATCTTTAACAAAAAAAATGTAAAATTGTGAATAGTTATGTCTCATAGATTTATTTCTATTTTTCTTGCTCATTGTAACATAATTCTGAATTCTTTTTAAAAATCGTTGAAAGGATCCATTTCTTGGTACGGGAACTTGTGGTTTCCTACTGGTCAATCACATTTTGCCACATGTTTGTTAATTATTAAATATTACTAAAACAATTTTTAGGTACCTTGCATGACAAGGTAGAGAAAAATGAGTATAACAGGAGATGTGCAAACTTTGACTGATGCTTGCTTGCTCTCATCGTTGATCAATTACACATTTAGTTAGAGAGAATTACAGACAAAATTTCATAGAATAATTATAAATAACTAACCAAAAACTAACTTGGGTGAAGCGTGTCCTTTTGCTACCACAATAGCTCAACCAGGACAAGAATGAAAAGACTCAACAGATCCACCATTAATCAAGGGTGAAATTATACATAGGTTTGGCCGGCAAAGCCACCAGAACTAAAAAGAGGGAAAAAAAAGGACTGAATAGAAATTTTACCAATTTACATATGTATTTTATATGGTTGGCCCCCTTTATATTAGAGAGCTGCTAAATTACAGTTTATGTAACTTACAGCTGTAATTTTTTTTGAGTGAACAGTAACCATGTGGTGTTATTGTTCACTCGATAAAATTGCGGCTGTAAGTTATAGCAGCTGTAACTTAGAAAAATCTTATATATTATAACCTACTTACGTTTAGGGTTTTCCTAGTATCGCACCTTACCGTTTGGCTTTTCCAATTTTGTTGATTATATGGTATAACCTACCCAATTTTATACTTTTTGCATTATGGCCCCATCAAACCAGAACATGGTTCTATTATTGCCCACTATCACGAGATTTTGAATCTTGCCCTTGATGTCTGCAAGGGATAAGGACTGTAAATATCATTTAATATACAATTTTTTTATGAAGTATACCTATTATTGAACAAGTTAATTTAGAAATTTAATTCTTGCATGTCAATCAAGCACTGAGTTTATTCGGTTTAGAAGAGAAAAGAATGTTTTAAAATTTGAAATGTAAATCATTGACATGGTAAAAAGGATAAATTTGTTTCTCATCCCTATATTTTGGTTCAGTATACCTTATTTCATCCACACAGTTTGTGTACCTCCAACACATCCTTACCTCACAATTTTTGCATAATTTTAAATTTTTGTCTATGATGAATTTGGATTTGGTTCAAACTATCCCAACTAGACTTTTTTTTAATTCACACTAAATTCAAATAAATAAACAAAAAGGCTTAAGAAAAAAAAACTCATAGTGAATTATTATTTATTTCATGTAATTTTTCAAAATTAATTTGTAATGGATCAAAAATACCAAACTTATATGAACATAACTAATTCTTATTATCATTTTAATTGTGGACTGTAATTTCTCTACATATTAAATTTTTGTACCAATATTGTATTACGATCATAAGTTGAAGAGTGCATTTGAAAATATTCTATAAACATAACCATACACTATCATTAGGCGATGATATGTGATGTCTCGTTACTGTCTCCAAAATGCATGATCGTTTGCCTTCCACTTTGATGGTGCTGTTCATAGTGTCGGCCTTTCCTTTATTAGTCACTACTCTTCTTTCTCTTCCCTTTTTATTCATATTCCACTAACTAATCGGAATTCAGCAAGGGGAATGAAATGATAAAGGTGTTACATAATTCATATAAACTAAGCAAGCATACTTAGTATTCATAGTTTCTAAACAAGGAGATTGTCAATAGTGGTGCCAGGAACTCATTCTGGCAGGGGTTACGTTCAAACAATAATATAATTTAAAAATGGTAAATAAACAAAAAAAAATTCGTTAATATATTTAATTTAATATATTTATAACTATCTTTGACGTGTTTTTACATGTTAAAAATATTAAAGAATAATCTTATCATTAAGACTATAAAATGTATATCTTTTCCTATACATACAATTAGTTTCTCCCATCCAATTTTATTGACAAATTTTCACAAAATTCATAGCTGAAAATGCCCTTTCTACAAAGTTGTGGCAACTGGTAAAATCAGTACTAATGTCACTAATAGATAAATTAATGAATATAATTTATCCCTCTTAGCATCAACTGTTTTTCTTAATAATTCACCAATTCCTTACAATCTTAAAAATTTGTTATTAGAACCCAAATCTGTAATATAAACATCAAGTTGAATTTTAAGTGCCATAAGATCTATTAAAAGAAAAATCAATTGGATAAAATTCAATAAAATGAGTAGTTTCTATTCTTTGTCCAAGGAGAGTTAGGGCCTAGTGATTTCAAAATAATAATATTTCTTTGTGAGTTGGAGGTGTAAAAATAAATATCTAATATTTTAATTATTTTTAAATTTTAACAAGGGATCTTATGGTTTGTAATTTTGGAAAATCAAGTAGGGGCTGAACTAATGTGGCACCACCACTGCCTCCTATTGTTTTTAAATACCCAATAATTCCCTTGGCACTATAATTTTATAGTATTACTTTTAGTTTCATATACATTTATATTTATATTTATTATAAATTAAATAAATCATATAAATTGAAATTAAAATTAAAATTTTAAATGCTAAAAATAAGAAATATAAGTTTCGATGTGAATAAAAAATTAATAAGAAAATATTTTTTGTACTTTTTGTTATTTTTTAAACATTTTTACTTATAATGAATATATATTTTATATTTTTAAGATCAAATATCAAGCAAATAACTCATTTACCCCTCTTTTCCTTTAAATTTTTGAGGCAAGGAAGGTTATTGGATGTTATAAAACTAGTTGAGAGTAAGCGGTATATATTAACTTTAGGAAATGGAGAAACTGGCAATCTCCCTATAAAGAAAAATATTCCATTCCTTAGTTATTCCATTTATAAATATGGATCAAGATTATTAAAACTATCAAGAAAAATATGTATCCCATTTCAGTTGAGAATAATTATTGAATTAAAATTATAAGGTGAGATAGATTTCAAAAGCCCATGAGTTCCTAGATGGTACTAAAGTCATAATCTTATATGAAGTATGATGAGGGGTTACGTAGGATCCTTACCTGTAATGTACAAAATAACATTACAAATGAAGAGGTACAAAATAACAACCTCCAAGTCTAAGAGAAAAACAAGAAGGTTTAGAAATACACCATAGAACAAAAATCAAAAGCAAACTAGCAAAGAATAGAAGAAAAGAAAACATATCTCCTAATATAAGGGACCTCTTGTGCATCCAGCTGAATGACACTAGACAACCCAAGACGCAAGCCCTGAGGATCCAAGAAACCTGACGAGCTCATACAAGCTCAATTGGCCAGAAATCAACTACAAAAGTAGCCTCACAAAAAACTTTGACCATGACAGAGAGAGAAGAGGACATGGCTCAAACTTGTCCATAAAGATAAACATAATCTCTCTACACATAGTCAAGAGAAGTAATCCGAAAAACCACAGTAGCCCAATTAGACTTCACCTCAAGTATAGAGTAACCAAGCTAAATTGCAAGCTCCAAACCCTCACAAACAATCATCAGCTCAGCATAAAGAATCGACTAGTGCGCAAGAAAATAGCCAAAAGCTGTTGAAACCACGCCTTGCTGATCACGCAAAATACCACCAACAGCAGATAGCCTAGGGTTGCCCTAGAGCATCCATCCACCTAGAGCTTCACCACCCTAGATGGTGGCCGGAACCAAGAGACCAACCTAATTGGCATTTGAGTCGGCTCAACAAGCTTTTGACTATTATTTACGCTCATGGACTTTTATAATATATAAATTTGAAAAGTTTATTTTTTAAAAATTGATTACAATCAAATCTGCCCCTATTATATATAAAGCCAACCTACATTTTGAGTCGAGCACTTCTATTTAAACAGAATAAACAGCTTTTTTATTTAAATAAAAGAAAATTAAACAAGAAGGAAGATAGAATTAACACCATATGGTGTAAGAGGAAAAGAATAAAATAATTAATTTGTTCTATGGGTCCACTAAAATATTTATCAAAATTTAATAAAAATTCATATTTGTAAAACGCACATGATTTAAATTACTATTATAGGAAAATAATTATTACTAAAAAATAGTTTTACTTTCTACGCCATATTTGATCCTATTTCTGAAACTTTTTACAATGAACATTCATATTTTCACAAACCCTAAGTTACTAATCAGTTTAAACATATTTACATTGACGTCAAACAGGTCAAGCCTCACCGAAATTTCATAAATGGTTCTTCAATTTCAGTTTAATTAACAAAAGACCAATAGCATGCAAACCAAACAAAGAGAGGGCTTACCCTAAGATCTAGTCATCAGTCATGCTCTTGATGATAAGCTTAAATTGTAGTCAGAAGCTATTGCCTACATACTGTCTTTCCCCACTTATCTTCTATGGGTATTTAAATCCGAAATTTGATATCATTTGCAATGAAATAATACTAGAGATAGAAAGAAATTATCTTCGCCATTCTAGACTTCTCTAAAAGTTCGCCTAACTTAAAACACAATATTAAAATAATTCTACTAATCTCTTTATGTTAAATTTATTTGAACATTCCTTTGGTTGCTTGATATCAAAGTGTAAAATGAACTCAGTATGATCAATGATTGCAAAAATAATCTTAGTGGCTTTGTTTAGTGAAAAATATCAAAATAAGAGTAAAGTTAGTAGAGGGCATATTTGGTAATATATTAGGAGATATATTATATTTCATTCTCACTTCTTTCTATCATCTTTCAAATTTTTTAACTTTTTCTTTCTGAGTCTCCACGAGAAATTGAAATTTTAGTAGCTAAGTTTGAATATACTTGACTTAGAATAACAGAATCATTAAAACACGACACGTAAAGCATATGTGAACAACCAAAGACAAGGCAGCAATGAAACAAAACACCATCTGTCCAAGTTCTTTTTCAAATTTTATGTTTATTTACTTGATTTTTTTTTTAATCATTTTATGGCTAACAAACTCTGTAGTTGAGTTATTTGACATCTCCTCCATGAGGCGGAGGATTTGAGTGTCTTTTTTTTTTTTTTTTCAATTGTGATAGCAATTCTTAACCAAAAAAAGAAAAATTCTTATGACATTTTGTTCCACAGTAAACAAGAAAATGTTAATTTCATCATGTCATGCGTGTTTCCAGTTAGTTGATCATCCCAAAAAAGAAAAATATTAATAAAAAATGAAAAAGATTGTAGGTTTTAAATTGTTTCTCCTCCACAGTCTTTTAGTACAATCAAGAATTATAAATTGGATCTCCATGCTACAAAATAGGAAATTGTTTAAGTGGCAGTCTTCATTTGGTATTCTGGCATTGTGGCTCATTGGTCAAGCCAAACTTACTTCCTTTGGTATTCTGGCATTGTGGCTCATTGGTGAAGCCAAACTTAGCTAAGTAGATAAGGAAATTTTGGTTTACCTTTTAATTTTGGGTCTACCAGGCTCTTTTAGAGAGATTTATTGATTTTCGGTGACAAAAACGTAATTTTCGAGACAAAAACGTAATTTTCGAGCCAATAGCATCATGAATTCTAGATTTCATTCTCAGGAAAAGACATACGCACTTATAAAATGTGGATTCATATTTTCTGCGTTGGAAGGACCGTTTCTTATTTTGTGCGGAAGCAATGGGGGCATAAAAAGGGGATTCTATTAACTTGTTCCGACCTAGGATAATAAGCGCATGGGCTTGGTCTTACTTCACCGTCGATGGATATTCCTTGCTCGTTATCAGACAATCACTTATTCATAAACTTTGTGTGGGGCTAATAGTTTTAATTTTCCATCTCATGAAAAACCCTTTTCGCTCCACCTAGCCCTATCCTCCTCTAGGGGTGAATTGATCGGGTCATGTAGGAACAAGGTTCAAGTCTACCAGTCAGTTAGGATGCCTCAGCTGCATACATCACTGCACTTCCACTTGACACCTATAGTAATGATTCCTGAATCGCACAAAAGAAAAGAGACAAGTTTGGGGGGGGGGGGGGACTCAATGTCTTTTCTTTTTTTTTTTTTTTTGTGTCTTTCATCTATTTGATAGCCGACTACTAATTCTTCTTCCACTTTTGGTAAATCAAAAGGTAATCTCTCGCATTCCGCTAGGGAAGAAATTAGAAAAACGATAAACCCTATAGGTTGACGCCACAAATTCTACCCCTAGAAACCATATTTTGATTGCGCCCCAACTATATCAACTGTACTTAAACTATTAGATAATCATAGTCGGTGGTAACATTACGGTTTCCATCGCTATTACAAAATCATACATGAGATTTTTACCTCATACGGCTCCTCAGGGCCACAAATAAATGTAAGGACTGGATTAGTATTAGTTATTTTGATATGGTTATAGGATGGATAAAGTCAAAATCTAGTGGAAGATCCCTAATTATACCACTGGAATTCTGTCTGCTCTAAGGATTTAAAAACTGTATTTCTGAATTAATCTCATCTTTTATGAATTTCAAATTTTCTTTGTAACTGCCTTTTTTTCTCCTACAGTTGTCGGAATTATTCGTAATAATATATTGGCTACAATCGAAAAGGTCTTATCAATAAAATTTCCGTTTATCCGCGATCTAGGCATAGGTAAAAATCCATTCTATAATTCGTTTCATTACCTCTTGTGAGAAAATGATCCCACAAACAAAGGAATTGTACAGTACAAAATAACATAAAAGCAGACTCGTTAAAAAAAATAGACCGATCCGTTGATTCGTTCCAACTCATTGAGTAAATCAGGTAGAAATATCAGAAAAAAAAGGAGCGCCATCTTTGCAAACAAGATATATAGCCTTATTGTTTTGAACAGTTTTTCACAAACACTAAAAAAGTTATCTTTTTCGCCAGACTTAAAGGAAGAATTTTTTCTTTGCTGAAAGGGTTTTTATTTTTTTAGTTAGAACAGATTCGATTGTCCGTACCCATCTACCAATCGAATTTGAACAACTCGGTATTCACGTGGGTTCTCGATCAAAATCATTGAATTCGAAATCGATTCAATACATTTCTTATGTACCTATAGGTGCTATATTGGAAGAAGCCGAGCTATAAGATAAATTCCCACCCATAAGAACCATATTCTGGCTTTTATCTGGAAAATATCCAACAATAGCTTCCATTGAATGAATAATTGATCCGGATCCTAAAAACAACAAGGCTTTGGAATAGGCATGAGTAATCAAATGAAATAAAGCGGCTCGATAAGACCCCATACCTAGAGCTAACATCATATAACCCAATTGAGACATTGTAGAATAAGCTAAACCTCTCTTAATATCTTGTTGAGCAAGAGCTAACGTAGCTCCTAAAAATACTGTTATTATACCTATCAAAGATATTAGATTCATTGCGTATGGTATGACTATGAAAAGTGGAAGAAGCCGAGCTACAAGAAAAATTCCCGCCGCTACCATAGTAGCAGCATGGATAAGAGCCGAAATAGGAGTAGGCCCTTCCATGGCATCGGGTAACCATACATGAAGAGGGAATTGCGCGGATTTAGCAACCGGGCCGGCAAATAGTAGAAATGCACACAAAGTAACAAATAAAAGGTTAACCTCATTATTATAAATCAAGTCATATGAAAGGGGTTCAATATCCAATTATGTTACCTATGTAGTAATAATAAGAGCTCCTTGTTTTCTTTGTTGCCCTTTATTATCATTAAGTAAAACCAATTAGCCATCCAATCGAATATTGATTGAATGCCCGTGCATTCAGAGACTCTCATGAGTCTGTATACTCTGTATACTGTATACAAAGTATCTCCCGCCCCTTCTATAACAATTAATTCGATTCTCCCTTGGGCTTTTCAATCTAATTCAAGACTCGGTCAATAGACCCTGCATTAGCAGTGGAAATAAATCGGTAACTCTTGATTTGATATGAAAGCGCTTCTACTACTCTACTACTATAATCTTTACGTGAATCCTAAATGCAAGGATTAAAAGCACTTTAAGTTTAAGGAACAGAAAAAAGAATAGAAACCCCAGCTATTTCGAATCACGAAAGTGTCAAGAGTCGCGTACTTTGTTGAAAAAGATTCGAACTCGGCGAGTTAGACCAGCCAAGCAGAATAAAGGATTGCGAGTCTTATCCTTTGTTGATCAGGCGACACCCAGATTTGAATTGGGGAAAAAGGATTTGCACCGCCTTACTGCTCGGCCATGCCGCCAAAACGATACAAGATAGATGAAAAAATTCCCCCTTCGCTTATTTTGTTTGGAGGAGTACTCAATGTCTTTTTTTTTTTGTGTATTTCCATTTGAAATCTTGTTTTTCTTAATTCCTTGCCTAAAAAAAACTGTCCTTTTTTTTGGATCAGCTCTGGTTCTTCAATTGATTTTATAGTATCTTACAAAACATCTTAATCCCTCTCTTTTCTTTTTCTTTTTTTCTATTGAAAAATGAAAAGAAATGTGCATTTTCAATCACAAAAGCTGAAATTAAGGACAAATTGGAACCATTAACTAGTGACTGTAAATTCATGACCACCTCAAATAGAGTTCTTGGGAGTAATAAGACTATTTGAATTAAAGTACTTGTGGACAAAGAACCGTAATAAATGTAAAGAAGAGGAATCCTTTACCTAGTCGCGAAGGGTTTGAACCAAGATTTCGGGACAAATGAGGTGGGGTATTTGTACATCTAACACATAATTTAAATGGGACAATTTATCCTCGAAAAAAGGAAATATTGAATGAATTGATTGGAAATTAGGTGATTTGGCTTGTTTTTGGCAAGAGGTCGACATTACTATATGTAAATTCGGGTGCATGGTACACATCAGTACTCCAGTGCATTTCTCCTTCTAAATGACCAGTGGGGAACTCATTTACTAATTTCTTTTATCATTTTTTTTCTAATTTTTTGATCACTGGGATCCATTATAACTGCATCGAATAGAAAGGATTTTTGGCTGGGCTTTGAAACTTATGTAACTTGAGTTATGAGTCTATATGGCCCTTTCATATTCCTTCGATGTCGTAGGGTTAAAACCAAAGACTACAAGATACTATCATTACCGCCTGAACAATTAGACATCCAACCTATAATCGCAATGATGGGGGCATACTTACCCGATTGCCATCATACTTAGTATGAATGATTTTTTGAAATTATTGAAGATGTAGACTAGCTACACCTGGACAGAAAGACCCTATGAAGCTTCACTATTCCCTGGGATTTGCCTCCGTGGAAAAGATGATTTATTCGAATCGAGATGAAAGTCCTACTACATTGCATTGCCAGAATACACGATG
>JAEVFN010000059.1:672500-935995 GCA_030449075.1 Murraya paniculata | reverse complement strand
TGAGTATCTTACTTTCACGCAATTCACAGGGTTCAACAAGTAATCGATATTTCACGATCAAGTGTGTAGTACTGTTAGTAGTATCGATCCTTATATATCATATTAACAATCAAAATATGGTCGAAAGAAAAAATCTTTATTTGCAAGGCTTCTTCTTATACCTATGAATTCTATTGGACCCAGAACTAATACATTGAAAGAATCTTTTGGGTCTTACAAACCTTCCTCTAAGGGGTTGTTGGGTAACAAGTGCATAATGCTCACTGGAACGTCTGTGTACTTTATCATTAACTTGATGAATTAATTTTAAGATATAAGGCGTTTCTATTAGAACAGGTTCTTCAAAAGGATCTCCCATTCGTCCATTGAATATTCTGCTTTTTCCCGAGTATTCTGGCTCAAATACTTATGAATTCACGGTTTGCTTACTAGCTTCATATAATTCAGAAAGTATGAGTTTTCTTGAAGCCTCTTGTTCATATCTCTCATCAAAAGGTGTTATTCGATAATGTTGATTTAGCAAACCCCCTGCTAACTCCAACAAGCATTCAAATATTTGTCCTACATTCAATAGGCCTTCCATCTTGTGAATAATGCATACCTTGTCTAGGCAAAACTTTTGAAATGATACTCTTATTTCCATTTTACTTTATCACCTACCTTGATTTCACGTTTTTGTGAAATATAGACACAAATCGTTTCAAGATTATAACTAGAACCCCCATTTTTCTAGACCCATCTCACATCAATAATGTGGCCTTTACCACCTATAGGTAGTTTTAGGCAAGTTTCCCTTAAAGTGGATACCTGAATGCCAAATATGGCCCGTAATAATCTATCTCCCGGAGCAAACGATGATTCTTTCACCGCCCAAGGTGTTAATTTACCTACTAAAATATCACCGGTCTCTACCCAAGATCCCAACATCACAATTCCTTAAAACCAGCATTTTTAAGACCAAAGAGTGGGGGTGGAAAAGGGGGGAAATGTATCGTCGAATATTCAATATGATTCCACAAGATCTAGTTTCATTTGAGCAAGGAATCCCCGTTTTAATGATTCCCAATCCATATTATTGCTCATACTGAAACTTACAAAGTCTTCTTTTTGATGATTCAAGAAATGAAATTCCCCTCCCAAGACTTTTAATCCCTTTTTTAATTGACATAGACCCAAGCCATCTAGTAAGATGAGAACGGTGTGTCGGAAATGGTCGGGATAGCTCAGCTGGTAGAGCAGAGGACTGAAAATCCTCGTGTCACCAGTTCAAATCTGGTTCCTGGCATATGATTAATATCTATGAGTATCTATTGTAACAAGGTAGCCGTACTGGAAGGTGCGGCTAGATCACCTCTTTTTCAGGGAGAGCTAATGCTTATTGGGGTATTATCACTATGGCTTTCAACCTAAATGGTTTCAATTTCAACCAATCTGTAGTTGATAGTCAAGGTCTTGTAATTAATACCTAGGCAATCCTTTGTATAAGCGTTGCGGCGGGCGGACACTGAGATGGAATAAGCCTGCTAATATGCCCAACGTCCCTGCCGCAATATGATGAGAGGCTATTCCTCCTGGAACAAAAGGATCAAAACCTTCCACACCCCATGCTGGATTTACAGATTGTACCTTTCCAGTTAGTCCATACGGGTCAGACACCCATATTCCAGGACCATACAATCCTGCTGAAATTTCACCTTGACCATCAATAGGTTTAGCCAGGGCATTTATAACACGACCTAAATAAGCCTCGATTACTGGAAAAATAAAGTACTATTTGGACTACTAAACTCCATTAAAAAATATATTTTTCTAATTCAAATTTAGGAAGACATTTTTATCAATTTTTTTTAATTTTCTATAATACGTGCAGCCTAATACCTAATTGCTTTGATCAATCCTAGGATAAATTAATAGTAAAAAAAAAAAAACCTAACAATTACGACAACACAAACACAAAAGTTCTAAAAATGAAAAAAAAAAGGAAGAAACCCTTTTTGAGTTGTTCCCTGGAGGGAAGTTAGAACTATCTAGTTACAGCCGTTACAACGGTTCTAGTTTATCAAAGAAGAAACTATGAAAGTTAAGTAAAAAAAAAAAAAAACGGAAACCTTAAATAATTAAATAAAATAACAAAAGAAGGGAGCACAATCTTTAAATCGCCCTTTCAATGTTTTTAGTAAGCATTCAAATTTCAAATTGATGAATAAAAATCCATTGAAATAGACTCTTTCGATCTCGACGATTGACTAATAATAGGTTATTATTATTTCGAGCAAGCCGCTATGGTGAAATCGGTAGACACGCTGCTCTTAGGAAGCAGTGCTAGAGCATCTCGGTTCGAGTCCGAGTGGCGGCATAGCATCTTTAAAAAGATATACAAAAAAAGTGCTCTAAGGAATTTAATTTATGATTTCCATTCTGTATATTTGAGGTATTCTCGCTTTTAATTTTTTTTTATGATCTTTTCAACTTTGGAGCGTATATTAACGCATATATCCTTTTCGGTCGTTTCAATTGGAATTACAATTTATTTAATAACCTTCTTAGTCGATGAAATCCGAGGGCTATATGCTTCATCAGAAAGGGGGATGACAGCTACCGCTTTCTGTCTAACAGGATTATTAATCACCCGTTGGGTTTACTCGAGACATTTCCCATTAAGTGATTTATATGAATCATTAATCTTTCTTTCGTGGAGTTTATCTATTATTCATAGGATTTTTGATTTTAAAAATAATCAAAATCATTTAAGCGCTATAACGGCACCAAGTGCTTTTTTCACCCAAGGCTTTGCGACTTTGGGTTTTTTAACCAAAATGCATCAATCCAGAATATTAGTACCCGCTCTCTAAGTTCAGTGGTTAATGATGCATGTAAGTATGATGGTATTGGGCTATGCAGCTCTTTTATGTGGATCATTATTATCCACGACTCTTCTAGTCATTACATTTCGAAAAGTGATAAGGATTTTTTTGAAAAGAAATTTTTTTTAAATATATATGGATCATTTTGTTTCAGTGAAATTCAATACATGAACGAAAAAAAGAATGTTTTCCTAAATACCTTTTCCGTTAGAAATTATTACAGGTATTAAGTGATTCAACAATTGGATCATTGGAGTTATCGTATTATTAGTTTAGGATTTATCTTTTTAACCACATGTATTCTTTTGGGGGCAGTATGAGCTAATGAGGTGTGGGGGTCTTATTGGAATTGGGATCCAAAAGAAACTTGGGCATTTATTACTTGGACGATATTAAGGATTTATTTCCATACTCGAACAAAAACAAAATGGGAAGGTGTAAATTCTGCAATTGTGGCTTTTATGGGCTTTCTTATAATTTGGATATGGTTCATTTAATTAACACCTATTTGAATTGAATAAAAAGCTTGATGAATACAAACATAGGACAGTGCAGAGATCGAAACAAAACTTGGTGTTAGTGTAAGATGCCGAGAACCTTTTGAATCGCCGCATTGCTTGATTCAAAAGGTTCTTACAAATGCCTTTGGTGGTTGGTCACAATTTAATTTAAATTAATTTCATGTTCCCCTCTTGTGTATGTATCTAATTCAAATAGAGAAAATCTAAACTCTTGCGTCTTTCTATAACTCCTAACAAGGACTATTTTCTTAGGAAACTTTGCTGTTGGATCAAATTTTAACGAATCCCTAAGGAATTTGTATGAAATTCTTTTCTTTTTTAATATCTAATTTCGTTTTGTATTAACAAAACGAAATTAGATTAATACAAAATGAAATTAGATGTTATAAAAGAAATCCGAAGCTCAGAACAACAGAAGAAGAAAAATAAGAAATAATAATAATGCAAATGGATTATCATCCATATATTTCATGTAGAAAGATGCATAGGCCCGTTTATTTAGTTCTACATTCCTTGCGCTTAGTATATATACTCATTTAGTATACTTAGTATACTTACATACAATTATATAAGTATACTTAATATATATTTATATACGAATTAGAATATGAATTCTAATTATTATAAGATATCCTTATACCAATAACAGATACAAATATTAAATCGAGGTACCTTTTCTATGACAATTCTCAACAGCTTTCCCTCTATTTTTGTGCCTTTAGTAGGCCTAGTATTTCCGGCAATGGTAATGGCTTCGTTATTTCTTTATTTTGAACAAAATAAGATTTTGTAAACCCGATCGGATCAAGGTCAAATCTCGTCTAGTTTTTTACAAGACATAGCGATGATGGATATCCATTTAGTAGAATAGTGTATAAGACTAAGAGGCGGCTTTCCCCGAACATAAACGAAGAGCTCTTATGTATGTGTAAGCATAATATATAGGTACATAAATTCTATCTATTTTAAACAAGAGACTGTGATCCGAACTGCAATGAAAGTCAATGTATCTATATGTATGTATCAATCTACAGGGACTTATATGAAATGGATACTCTTATTTTATTCTACCTCACCAATTTAATGAATTATTGCTGAGAGCTCACATCCAAATAGTACTAGTTGATGAGAGTTACTTCGGAAATACAAAAGGTAAACTAAAATGGATTTTGTTTTGGTTATTTCCCCAATTCCAATAAAATGCAATTAGAGCTAGTATGTATGAGTTGGGGGTTCGAATCCCTCCTCACCCACAACAGGCCCAAAAGGGAAGGGCCTTTCCCTCTGGGGGTAGGGAAATCATAATCGGGATAGCGAACCCAAAGCTATGGAACTTAGGGTGCAAGTGTCCGCATGACTGCATCTTTATCAACATGTTTATTTAACGAGCTTTTTTACTAGGGGTGACAAAATAATAATCGAATTGTATTCGAATTGGATAAAAATTCTGTTGATTCGGATTTGATTTGTTTATTAAACTAATTGAAATTTCATGATTCGGATTCGATTCATTTATTAAACAATTATTTCGTTTGATTTGTTTAATTCATTTAGTTAAATTAATAAACGAATCGAATCGAATTTGGATTTGTTTACTATTCATTTATCCTATAACGAATCTATAACGAATCGAATTTAATATGAATTCATTTACAAAAATATAATTAATAAACACAAATTAAGTAAAGTAAAATATAAAAAGACCACAAATTTCACATCCTACAAAATACAAATTTATTATTATTTATAATTATTATATTAGCCTTCAAATTTTAAAATTTTTTCATACATATTTATGGGTAAATAAGTAATCTAATTAAATAAATAATAAATAAATTTTAAACAAATGAATCGTATTCAATTTTCATTTATGACACAATTATTAAATAAATTTTAAACAAATAAACGAATCAATGTCTTCAAACTCAAATTCGATTCATTTCATAATCAAATCTAATCGAATTCACTCATTTATTAAGCGAATCAATTTTTTTAAATCTAAACCCATTTAATTCGCATTGAGTCAAATCGAATAAATGAATCCTGACCCAAATTGTCACCTCTACTTTTTACTAAATAGTGTCTAGATCATTACGTCTTTTATACAAGTCAGAACTTACCTGACAAAGAATTTTGCCACGGTAGGATTGTTATGGTTACAGCCGCCATTCACCGTGGCTTCAGTTGCTGGTTCCCCTGTCATAAGGTCACCAACTTCCTTGACCTTCTAGCTATGGGCCAGCGTAAGCTCCCATACATGGTTTTACGGTATATGCTTCCGTACCCGATGAATCCATGAACATATACATGCATCTTCTGATGCACATTCACTCAAAGTTACTATATCAAGATAGGTATATGCTTTTTAAACGAAAGTAACATAAAAGAAATTTTATTTTGTAGTTGAGTAATAGTGTCATATATTATTGCATGACCAGCTAGAAAATTTTTCAATAGCGACAACACACATCACTAAGCAGACAAGAATTAGCTTGGTTTCCCATAAATTAATTTCCAGGACAGAGAAATCCATAAAGCAAGATAGGGGCCCTCTGGTGGTTCCTATTTGGTCATTACACAACAGTAGTTCTTGGCTTATTGCAACTTTGTCATTAAAACCCCAACCCAATTGCCCTTTCTTCCTCATTTACCTAGAAAAATTAATGAAGTCATTTTTTCCTTTCACCAAACCACCTTGTGCCTTCTCTCAATTTGTTGTCCCAAGTAAGAGCTAACGTAACAGTTTCTTGTTTACAACTTTTTTTTTCCGTTGATATTGCTATGCCAGTTAGTGCTACTACTATATCACCCTTTAGTTATGCATAAGAAATTCATCAATAATGTATTTGAATGTATTTTCATATGTAGCAGTATTGCATGTATGGTGTACTAGAAAGATGCATTGGTGAGTGTTGATCATTTGAAATATTGTTTTGTGCAGTCAAACATTCGAAGTCAATGGCAATAATCACAATGATAATGGTAACAGTCCTTGTAGTGGCACTGGTTATCAGTTTTACAGTTGAGAAACAAAAGCATTATGAAGCAAAGGTAATTATTTGCTTGTTAATTAATATGTTAATATGTTAATATATATATTGTTTTAATAAAATTAAATAGAGTAACATATAATTTCGAAGAAAAATAGACATAATTTTAGTGTAAATTTTACATAATGTTGAGTTTCAGGATTGTGATTTCAGCGCCGGGAAAGAAAGTACAATCAATGTACCTGAACCTGATCTGGATCTAGAAGTCGATCAACCATCATTTGAGTCCGGAATTTTGGAGACACAAAATCAACTGAATTTGCCGTCAGCAGTACAATCTGAGCTCCCACAAAATCTGGAAGAGGTCTGAATTTTGTCAACCTGTTTTTCTTTTTCCCTTTTTTTTCAAACAGGAGTTGTTGTCGTTGCCAAATATGAATATGAGACTGTACTGCAGGTATATATTAAAAAAAATGAAAAAAATAAAAATTAAATGCCTACATATATGTATAAGGAATACGCTTCGCTTGGTATTGCACTCCAATGAGCTATAACTTTTAATCCATAATTTGTAAAATATGTAATAAATACGAAAATTATAATTTGAAAGTTACAACTTTTTTATAGTTCGATGAAAAACCTATATCATTACTAGCTTGTATTTTATAATATAATTTTTATTTTACCACAGCTATTACTTTTTAGTCATAACACATCAACACTTAACCAAGCTTTAATACTAAAGCTACTGCCTTGTGGTTTCAAACCGACAAGGCAACAACATGCATCTATTTGCATATGAAAATGAAGGGAGGGGTGGGGTGGGGAGAAGAAAAGGAAATAGAAAAGATTAATTTTCAAAGACATGCTAAATGATAGCTCTGTGACTTTTTCATATGAAAAGGAGACTTTTTTTTTTCTTTTTTTTTCTTTTTTTAAATAATCAGTAAACCTTAGATTGTATTATCTACATATTGTGGCCCTGAGATTTTTTATTGCACTATTTGGTTGGTCTAAGCTCACTCTTCATAAAGCAAAATTGTATATTATACGCATATGCTCAAATATATATAGTAAAACTTCCCTGTAGTGATATTTTCTATAAAAATAACATGTATACTATAATAAGTTACAATTTTTCTAAATCTCGTCTTAAGGCATTTACCATCTCATAATAATAATAATTGTCAGTATATTACCAAAAGAAAATGCTATTTTAGATTAAAAGTGTAAAATATTTTTTTGATAAATTGTTTCAGTCAAAGATTTTCATGATCATTTTGCATAATCAGAGCACTACATCGATATATATACTTGTTTTCTGAAACTATGTCTGTCTGTTTTATAACATTTTCATAGTAATAAGATTAATTTAGCCTCAACATTATGACTATGGAGAGGTTCTACTGTATTTTAATATTTATATACGCAAATATCCAATAAAAGCATTAATGTAAACTTTTGTTTTCGATATGATATGATATTGACACACTTAATTTAATTATTTTCTTTCATGTGCAATGGCAGCTAGCTAAAACTACAACAGCTCATCAATCACCAATGACATTGTTGCGAAGTTTGTCGTTTCAAATAGCACCATTAATGCAGCAAAGTTTGAGAACTGAATCTGAAGCACAAATTCTGAAAAATGGCTTGAAAATTGCATGCATTGTGATCTCAGTAACCACATCTGGGATTATTAGCTTTCTGATTGGATTTTCAGGAAGTAATAATAATGATCAGTCTGCAACAAGAATCAATAACAATAAGCTTCTCTTCAAAGCCGTGATCCTCTCAATGTGTGCCTCTCTGTTCTCAGCTTTAATCCTGTTATTAATCTCAACCATTAAACTTAATTTTTCTTGGTTGATTCTGACTGTGAGAATCATAATTTGGATTTCCACAGGTCTACTGACACTTGGAGTGATTCTACTAATCGCATTTTGCTTCCACGTAGCGTAATTCACAGTTAATTAATTAATGTTGTAACAGTCTGGTAGCGATAATGAGAAAGTCTTGTATGGTGTGTTTACTTTACTCCTTCGCTAGAGAATTTGTATTTTTGGTATTTCCGAATTTTGACGCCTGTTCTCCAAATTTTATTAGTGAGAAAAGTAAATTTTCACTAGTCTGTTTGCACTTACTATTAATGAAGGCGCAACCCAATCTTTAGTATCAAAATTTTTTAGTTGTTTGTCTCATATCTCGTAAAGGGGAGTCATTTGGATTAATGACCAAAGTGGTGTTGTTAGTGCGCCGCTATTATTCTCATGAAAGCCCTTTTCTATTTATTTTTTTAACTTTTTAAAATAACTTCCTCAATCAACGCTGAAAAGCTCTTTCTTCAATTACACAACCATACCAATCATACGTGCATTTAGTGATCTTGCAACATAAATGTACGTTTGTCTTCTTTAAAACGAATAAAAAAGATGTAGATAACTCAAGTGTATGTATTTTAAATTTATTTGGGTATTTCATTTCGAAAAGAAAATAAAATAAGTACAAAATTTGGTTGTCTCCTAACATGCTCATAAAATTAATAATATATGAAAACTTCACAAAATTATCTTTCCTGCAAACACAAATTGGGATAACATTTAGTTTAGATCAAATTCTTAATCTTTTACAATTGATTTCCTTTTTATGTTTGCAAGTTTAAAGAGTTTGTAATCGAGAAAAAGACTAGATAAACATTTAGTAATAAATTGCAGGGGGATTTAGTTAGATAAAAATTTTTACAAAGACAATTTATATCATGTAAGTCCAGTCATCTATTCAAAGAAAGATATAATGATAAAGAGTATATGCATTTATCTAAGAAAAGAAAAGTTTTTTTCTAGCCAATATCATCTCTGATATTTATGCTTAAGTCATATAAACTATAATAAGATTTTAAGAAAATGATTAATGCTAGGCTTGTTAGCCTATTAAGATTGATCAATGTCACTCCACAAATCTTATTTTGAATAGTAATATGTCAAGGATACTCTTTTTGAGCTAAAAGAAAGCATAACATTGTATTATGTGACTTAGTGCATACAAATGCATGCGGACTAATCAGTTTACATGTTATAAGAGAATATGATTATTCTATCAATCTTATTGATGAATATTCATTTCATTTATATTTGTCTAAATGCGTCATGATTATAGTGCTTTTGAAATTAAAAAAGGTAGATGGATAAGATAGAGAAATGATTAGACAAGAATTTAAAAGAACTTTGATATGATCGAAGCTAAGAATATCTTTTGGGAGAATTCAAAGTCCATTTGGTTGTAAAATAGGATAAACTCCCTTATATAATGAACAATATGACATAATAGTGTAATTAAATGAAGAAACAAGATTTCTTTAAAAGTGACAAGATATATGCTAAGTGATTTATAGTTTGCCTTTTTGATTCCAGATACCAGTATTTAAAACTCTAAAGTTTATTGAACTTAGTTTCATCTACATCGGTGGCTATTACTCTAAGGAATTATGGAAAAGCCACAAAGATCGTTTGAGACACATTCGTATTTAGAGTTCACTAGTATTTGTATTAGAATCAAAGGCAGAGAAGATGGATTCATGTTCAAAAGTCTGCATATTTTTTAGGTATCCTAAAGAAATAAGGGAAAGTCTAATTTATAGTCCTCAATATAGGAATATATTTATAAATATACACTTTACTTTCCTTGAAGAAGGCTATATAAATGACTTATAACCTAAGAGTAAGCTAAAACTAGAGAAATCAAAAGAGGTCAAGTTGGTGCTGAGTTTTCTATTTATGTTTAATGACATAGAAAAGAGCAACAACAAATAAAAGGGATTATCCTTGAAATGTAACAAACTATAGAACTATGTTATAACGGGAGAGTAATTTTATTACTAGCCAACTACATGTTACTGGGAGAAACTTATATTGCTCTCTCAGATAGACAGGCACAAGATCCCACTAGCTACAACGAAGCTCTATTAGATAGAAATGCCAAACTATGGAAAAATGCCATGAACCAAGAAATGGAATCAATGCGTTCCAATAAAGTCTAGGAACTTATAGAGGCATCAAATGGGGAAAAACCTATAGGGTGTAAATGGATCCACAAGAGGAAATAAGGAGCAAGCAGAAGGCTGAAAATTTTTAAATCAAGATTAGTAGCCAAAAGGTATACTTAGAAAGAGGGAATCGATTATGAGAAAATTTTTCACCGGTTGCTACATTTAAATCCATAAGGATTCTGCTCTCCATTGCTGCAGTGGGCGATTATGAAATTTGGCAAATGGATGTCAATACTACATTAATGGACATCTTGAAAAAGATATTTATATGCAGCAATCAAATGGGTTCGTTAAGAAAGGCCAAGGACACATAGTTTGTAAGTTGCAAAGATCCATTTCTGGATTAAAGCAAGCATCCCAATCATGGAACATCAGATTTGATCAAGCAATTAAATCACTTGCAATGATGCAAAATAATGATGAGCCGTGATTGTACAACAAATTTAGGGAAAGACTATAGTATTACTAATTCTTTATAATGGTAACATCCTCTTAATTGAAAAAGATAGAGGAGCATTATATGTAAAAAAATGTTGGCTAGCAGAACGGTTTGATACAAGTGATCAAAAAGTATAAAGTTATATTCTTGGTGCTGTCTTTTGGTGATACCAAAAGAACAAAACTCTATATCAAACTACTTATATTGATAAGATACTGTCTTGATTAAACATTTTAAATTCCAAAAATCATTTTTATCATTCAAAAATGGAATTATAAATTCTCCGACCATCAGTCTTCTTTTACACTTGAGGGGATAGATAAAATAAGATAAGCTACCTATGCAGAAACTGTGAGTAGAAAGTCTCATTTATCTCATGAAAGACTCATATTGTAGTTGGATGGTCAATAGATATCATTTAAACTTTATACATCAAAATATTGTAAAGCATTTAATATAGATTATAAAAAGAATTAAGAACCATATGCTTATGTATTTTGGTGGTGATCTCATGCTAGTGAATTTTATAAAAGACTCTGACTTTATGTCAAAAAATGATTCTAGGAAGTTTATTTCTAATTCATGTTTATATTAGGAAGTGCAGATATGAGTTAGAATATGAAACAACTTAGTATCATATACTCGATAACCAAAGCTAAAAATGTAGCTCTTTTTGAAGCTACTAAAGAAACTATTTGACTCCACAAGTCCATGTAGGATTTTCATAGGTACTTATACCAATTGCATCTATTAGACTTTAGTATTGTAATAGTATAACAATGACAAAGACATAGAAACCATAATGGTACCTATAGTAACTGTGTCTGTTAAACTTTAGTAGTATAATGGTGGTGCAATTAATCAACTATAGGACCAAGAAAAAAAAACACATTGAGAGGGAGATACTATCTCTTTAAGGGAATAGTGTAGAAATGTTATATAACAGGTACGCCAAATGGTATTAGATGCTATATGGCAGATCTTATTATAATGGCCATTTTTGGGAAACCTTTATAACTTACACTTAGAGCCTTAAACCATGTGCAATATGGCAGATATGCTTTAAGAGCTAGTGGGAGATTGTTAGGATTCTGTGCTTTTTAAAGCATATTGATTTATTTATTTTTTGATTAATAAAATATTTGAGATTTTTTTTCAAATATCTTAATTTTATAAATATTTTGAATAAGGTCCGTTTAATCATATTATATATATTTTATGTGATCATTATATTGATTCACATAAAACATAAATACAAGTTATCTTATGATTTAAATTGAGTTTGTAGTTGACAAATAGAGTTGAGCGCTCTATTTATGTGTAGACTATAGTAAATTCGTTGAATGATTTGTCTTAATCATGTATGAATTTACTAATATAGTTTGACTATATTAAACTAGATCACATATAATATTTAATTAACCTTAAAATAACTAATAGGCTTATTAAATTTCATAGGCATTGAGTTAATTGCTATCTTAATCTTGAGTTAATTATAGTTTTATGTTTGTGATTTTCATTTCATTTGAATTACTAACAGACGCTATATACATTTGCAGTCAAGATTACGCAGTATCTTGGTGGAAGCAATTATGAGCAATGAGATTATAGATTAACAATATACAATTTGTACAACACATCTCTTAATGAGTTTTTGGTACTTGATCATAGAATTCTCTGGTTAGAGTGTGTCAATATGATTAGTTTATTGAAAATGATCATTAGAGAAAACTAGTAAGTGTCAAGGAATAAGATGTAATTAAATTGATTGGATAGTTGAGATATCAATTTAATTACCGATGTGGTACAAATGATTGTTTGCCGAATTATTATTCGAGAACATTATCCTAGATAGCATACAATTATGGAGGTCAATTTCAATATTTTAGTAGAGTAGATTTGGAATAAAATAATGAGCTAGTTTAATTATAGGCCTAATTATTATAGCCACTATTATATGTACTTATATAATTCGCGGGTTAACTCATTTAATTGATTGCACCGCTACTAGATTAATAAACAAGATAACTAGCTATTTAGGTTAAAATCCTAAATATATATTTGGTGGGAGGCTTCATTTAATACGCTTATGTGTAAGGGGCCACATGTTATTTTACAAGATAGGCCCCTATAACATGAGCAAGTAGCTCCACTTTGGGGCTTTATCTTATTTTTAATTTAAATCAATTATTTTTATTTGATAGAATTAAAAGAAAATGGAGATAAATAAGGATCTTATGGTTTCCACTAAGAGGATATAATAAGGCTTGTTTCTCCATAAAAAGAGACACATGAACCATAATATATAGATCAACGAAAGAATAGTTTTTCTCTCTAACTTTGAGAGGAAAAATTTTCTCTTGCTAGTTGCTTTTAGTAGTGATTAATGCGTTCATAAGTCAAATGTAGATCAAACTTGAGTCATAACTTGGAAGATTATTGGTGGCGGATCGTGATCTAATAGGATTGATGGTGACCAATTATGATTTGGGAGTCTAAATTTCTTCTGCGAAAAAATAAAGATACGATTTCTAGATTATAATAATTCTATATGTTGTATGAAAAACGCAATCCTAATATTTTTTCTACGAAACGTATTTTTTAACTAACGTCCACATGGTACAAAATCAAGTCATTATCTCTCATATGAAGTGTTTGATGAATGATAATTACTTACAAAAGGATTAATAATTTGTAAAAATCAATGATGATCAATTAATACAAAGAATTCAAAATTCTTGTTCTCTAAGAAAAGTTATTGACTATATTTCTGTCTGTTATTGAGGTGTCGTGGGTTAAAATCAATTTAGCTTTCAGACCACAATATCAAATACTTACCAAACACTCTGATACTGAAAATTTTAAGTTATAACAATCTAATCATAATATTAAACTGGGCCTAAACCATTGAAGTAAGCATGTAATTACAATTAATTACTCACTAATTAGAACTTAAAAAACATTAAGAAGATAGAATTGACTAAAGTATATATACACACATCTGTACGCAGTAATTTGACCCCACAGCCATAACATCATTAAGTTTTATGGATATAAGGGGGGCAAGTACCAGCTAACAACAATAAAAAGTTATTGAATTTTTTGAAGAGATAATATTACCCTAAAAAAATAAAAATGGAAAAAGAAAATGTTTATAAATTTATTGGTTTGTTTTCAATATTAAAAAATAGATTAGGTTAGTTTTTGACTTTTTTTGCCAAAATTTGATTAAAAAGTCTTTTTTTTTAATTTATGAGGAAATTTTGTTGGTTAAGAGAAAAGGTCTTTTCATGTAAAGAGAAAAGGTCTTTTCATGTAAATTCTTATTTATCAAGTGTGTAGTCCATGAATCATGATAGATTTTATATCTCACAAAATTATTATTTTATTATTATTATTACTATTACACACACACACACACAATACGTAAATACTTTATCATGATCTTCCTCTCATCATTTTATGCTAAAATCTATTTGTTTATAATTAAAAAAAGGAATAAAAATAATATTGAAGTATCGTAGGAAATTAAATTTCAAAAATCTTTACCACATAGTGATAACAACATTGAACTGAAAGAGATAGCTAAAAGTGATCCAGCTAAAATATGAAGATGAAACGAAATAGCTTGCCATTTATAGCTTTACCATGTTTTTCCTGTGAAGATATGCTTGTCTGATTTGGGGACTAAAGTGAAATCAAATGAGAACTTTGTGGGTCTTTGTGCAGATTGCATTCAGTTGAAGGGTGTTGTGTGAAAATTTCAGCCGACATGGCCTCGGTTGTTAAAGGTAGTTACTTAGCTGGAAATCTTCAGAAGCGGAAAATAAGGAAAAAAAAAACATTGGTTTTTTGCATCTGATATAAAACCCTTTTCTCACTCATTTCTTCTCCATTCAGAGTGATTCTTCTTTTTGTGTGAATCTTGTAATCTCCTCTTAAAAAGTGATCTGTTTGGACTCAGTTTTGATTAATGAAAGAGTGTGAATTTTTCCTTCAAATCTGGTAGTTTATTCTTAGCAATCCAGTTCTATTTCTTTTATCATTGTTCTGATTTCTTAGTGAATCTTGATTCCAATTTAATCTTGATTGATTAAACCTAGAATTATTGTGTTTGTCTTACTGATTAGCCATTGCAAATTAGAACAAGTGGTATCAGAGCTTTAGTGAATCTTGGCCATGTCACTTCTAAAGCCAGAGATTGAGAAATTCACCATTGGTGGTGATTTCTCACTATGGAAGATGAAGATGAGAGCTCTGCTTGTTCATCAGGGTCTTGAGTCTGTTATAGAAGAAGATGATCCTAATGGAGCTACAAGTTCGTTACCTGATGAGAAGAAGAAGCAGATCCATAACAGAGCCCATAGTACCTTGATTATGAGTCTTAGTGACTCAATTCTAAGGGAAATCTATGAAGAAAAGACAGCTCTGGGGATGTAGAACAAGGTGGAGGTACTGTGCATAAAGAAATCCTTGGCACATAGACTTTTCTTGAAGAAAAAACTCTACTTTTTCGATGAAAGATGTGTCCATCCAAGAACACATTGATACCTTCAACAAGATCATCTTTGATCTTGAAGGGGTTGAAAATGTGAAAATTGGAGACGAAGACAAAGCATTTTTCTTGCTGAGTTCACTGCCTTAATCCTATGAAGGTTTTGTAGATACAATGTTGTATGGAAGAACAACATTAACCCTAGAAGATGTTAAGGCATCATTAAGCTCAAGCGAGATTTAGAGTAATAATGGGCCAGTAATGGGGAAGGGTTGATTGCCATAACTGAAAAGAAAAAGGAAGAGAAGAATAAGAATCAAGGAAAGAGCCAAGAAACGGATAAGAAGAAAAAGAAAAGGAAGTGTTTTTATTGTAGAAAAGAAGGCCACTATATCAAAGACTGTGCAGAGAAAAAGAAAAGGGAGAATCAAGAAAAATCAAGAGATGCAGCTGTGGCTTCAGATGACTCCTCAGATGATCGCTATCACAGTGCTGATCAGTTAATAGCATCAAAAGGCAACTTAAAAGGTCAGTGGGTGTTAAATTCAGGATGATCTTTTCACATTTGTCCTAATAAATCATTTTTCCATGAATATGAGTCTGTCGATGGTGGTAGAGTTCTTATGGGAAACAACAATGAGTGTAGAATTGTTGGGATAGGATCTGTCAAGATAAGGATGTTTGATAGAGTCATTAGAACTTTATATAGTGTAAGACATGCCCCTGAATTAAAGAGAAATCTAATCTCTTTAGGCATGTTGGACAGCTCTGAATATTCATTTAAGTATGATAATGGTCGTATGAAAGTGACTAAAGGGGATTCTATTGTGATGAAAAGTGAAAAGAGGAATGGGTTGTATGTGTTAATTAGTTCCTCTATTCCTGGAAATGTTGTAATGACAGCAGAATCTGATATAGATAAAATAAAACATTGGCATCTTAGACTTGGCCATATGAGTGTGAAAATGCTACAATAACTTGAAAGGTAAGGTTTATTATGTGGGGATAAGATAAATAGCCTTGATTTTTATGAGAACTGTGTCTTTGGAAAGGCATACAGAGCCAAGTTTCCAAAAGAGGTGCATAGATCTAAATGTGTCTTAGAATATATCTACTATGATTTATGAGGACCAGCTCAAGTGCCATCTCTGTTAGGGGGTAGATACTTTGTGACCTTGATTGATGATTATTTAAGGAAGGTGTGGCTCTATGTTCTGAAATCCAAGGATCAAGCCTTAGAAAAATTGAAGGTTTGGAAAACAATGATGGAAAATCAAAGTGGAAGGAAATTGAAGGCCTTAAGGACTGACAATGGCCTAGAGTTTTGTAACAAAGAGTTTGAAGACTTCTGTCAAAAGAATGGAATCTTAAGGAGTAAAATTGTTAGATTTAACCCCTAGCAATATGGCTTAGCATAAACGATGAACAAGACCCTTGTTGGTAAAACCAGATGTATGTTGGTTAATTCTAAACTTCCAAGGAGTTTTTGGGCAGAGGCTGTGAGTACAGCTTACTATCTAGTCAACAGAAGTCCTTCATCAGCCATTGATTTCAAAACACTAGAGGAAATGTGGTCAGGGACGCCTGCAAATATGACAATCTCAGAATTTTTGGATGCCCTGCTTATGTACATGTAAATCAAGGCAAGCTTGAACTAAGAGCCTTGAAAGGATTTTTTGTTGGCTACCCTAATGGTGTCAGAGAATATAGAATCTGGTGTAGGTAGCCTAGAAAATGCATTATTAGTAGAGATTTTCAATAAAACTGCTATCATCAAGGTTGGAAAGGAAATAACAGAAGCTGATATGTGTTGAAGGATGTTGAGTACTGAAAAATGCATATTACAAAGGATAGAATTATCATTTTGTGCTCTAAGTCTCACTAATATTTATATTTTTATTTATTTATGTTCTTTAAACTTTAATTGTGTGTCTTGTTATAATTTAAGTATTTTATGTATTCTAAGGGTATTTTGTCTATTTCATGGCTAACGAGAGGTCAGGCGGCAAAACGGATAGCATTTTTAGGCTCAGAATAGCTGAAAACTTTAGGGAAAGACATCAAGGCCAGAACCGTATATGTGAATAATACCGTATATATAAACAGTACCGTATACGTGAACAGTACTGTACATGTGAACAATGTCGTAATTCTAGAATTTTGGTGGGGCCCACCTGACGCGGCCTTGACCAACTGATGTGGCGTTGACTGATGACGTGGCATCACCCTATTCAACCGAAAAATACTGACGTGGCTTTAACCGTATGATGTGGTATTGATTGATGACAAGGCGTTTCATTATTGGACCAAAAGGTTGACTTTGTGTTGACTAGCGATGTGGCAGCATATTAGTGGACCAAAAAACGTGTGTACGATACATGCACACACGTGGAATGACAGCCCTGATGATGTGTTCAATCCAATCAAAGCTTGCCACGTGGCACTATCATTAGCGTCCAAATTGTTTTTATCCGATGGTCATGATTTACTCAGTGTATCTATAAATAAGGGGGCTACCCCCCCTAA
Source organism: Murraya paniculata (assembly GCA_030449075.1). NCBI lineage: Eukaryota > Viridiplantae > Streptophyta > Magnoliopsida > Sapindales > Rutaceae > Murraya > Murraya paniculata. The sequence goes on along the minus strand of JAEVFN010000059.1, from coordinate 918,115 downwards.
TTTGACATCCCTGAATTTATTTTTGAGCTTTGATTTCTGTAATTTCCTCTCTATACTGTATTTTCTACATATTTTAATAAAACTCCCATTTTACCCCTAGTTAAAAAATGAGTAGCTAATTTATTTTCAAGCTTGGATTGAAGGTGAAGCCTTAACATGATCCATGGGCTTAATTTGGTAAGTTTACTTTATCTTTCTCTGATTTATTTAGGTTGTTTTGACTTGTTATTGACAGATAATAATAATCTTATCTAGATTTTGCTCTGGTATACCGGCTCCCTAGTACAAGATTATTATTGTTTGGTACAATGAGCACTTTACACTTTATTAATTAGAGAAAAATCTCCTCTCTAGTATTAGTGGTCCATCTTCACTCAGTGTCGACAGAGAATAAGTCAGAGTTATTTAGTAGACAGTCTTGCCACATTATCGACAATAGAATTATTATCACCTAGCACAGTGTGTACTTGATACCCATTTAACATTTGATTAATTCCCCTGGTACAATGAGCACTTGATACCTTATTTATTAGAGATATACCTATGAAGAGTGGAAATACCCCTCTTATAGATTAATTGAAATTTAATAAGGAATATTAAGCCCATAGTGAAATGTTGAATGTGAATCTAAAGACTCAAACATTTATTTTATATTGTTTCATCTTTAATTTTTTCAAGCTATCTTTTTAATTTAAATCCTGCCCAAAAAATCACATTCTACCAATTCACATACAAACTTAGAAGATTAACCTTACACACGATTAAATCTACCTCGTCGTGGGATCGACACTTGACACCACAAATCTATACTGCAATAGATTAGTGCGCTTGCGAGTACAACAAAATTTGCACAACAAAGGAGATGTGAACAAGCCAGTTGAGTCCTTTAAGCTTAAGGTGGAGTTTATTTAGGCTAAGGATGAAGAAATGGATACATCTGATGCTAAAGCTGGTCCATCTGATGAAACTGAAGCTATTGAAGCACAAGACACACAACAAACTGACCTGCAAAATTATCAACTAGCTGGGGACAGAGGCAAAAGGTAAACCAAGGCACCTGTGAGGTATGGTTATGTAGATTTGATTGCCTATGGGCTAATTAGTGCAGAGGATATGTCTATTGAAGAGCCTGCTAGCTACTTTGAAGCTATTAAAAGTAAAACTGTGACAAATAGATTGAGGCAATGAAAGAGGAGATGGATTCTTTATATAAAAATCAGACATGAACACTTGTACCAAATCCAGGTGACAAGAAGCTGGTTAGCTGTAAATGGATTTTCAAGAAAAAAGATGGCATCCTTGGAGTTGAACCTTTAATATTCAAGGCAAGGCTTGTGGCTAGAGGTTTTACACAAAAAGAGGGTGTAGACTTCAATGAGATCTTCTCCCCTATTCTCAAACATGGTTCCATTAGACTTTTTTTAGTAGTGGTGGCACTACTTGATATGGAGCTTGAGAAAATGGATGTTAAAATTGCTTTTCTAAATAGGAAGCTTCAATAGCAAATTATGATCACTCAACTTGAAGGTTATGCAAAGATAAGAAAAGAAGATCATGTTTGTTTGCTGTATAAGTCATTATATGGACTTAAGCAATTTCCTTGACAGTGGTATAAGAGATTTGATGAGTTTATCGTGACTAATGGTTATCACAAGAGTAAGTATGATAGCTGTGTTTATTATAGTGGCTCAGATCAAGGTGGAGATATATATTTGCTTTTTATGTGGATGATATACTAATTGCAAGCAAACATAAAACTGAGATTGACAAGCTTAAGAAACTGTTGAACCATGAATTCGAGATGAAAGACCTTGGCAGTGCTAAAAAGATTCTTAGGATTGCGATAACAAGGAATAGAGCTACTAGTGCCCTTTTCTTAAGTCAAGAAAAGTATGTTAATAAGGTATTAGAAAGGTTTGATATGCAACACTGCAAGCTTGTTCCGACTCTTTTTAGTACTCAGTTCAAGTGTTTTGTGTCACAAGCATCAGATATTATCAAGGATAAGCTCAAGATGGAAAAAATACCATATGCACAGGTTGTGGGGAGCCTTATGTATGCAATGGTATGTATTAGACTTGATATAGCTTATGCAGTGGGAGTAGTTAGGAGGTTTTTAAGCTCTCCAAGTAAGATCTATTGGGATGCTGTCAATTGGATATTGAGGTATCTTAGGGGTATCTCAGACCATGGCTTGTTGTTTGGAGGATCTAACCAAGTTGTGAGTGAAATGGTGGGATATGTAGACTCTAACTTTGCTGGAGACTTAGACAGAAAGAAGTCAACTACAAGATATTTGTTCATGCTGAACAACTGTATGATTAGTTGGAAATCATCTCTACAGGCTATGGTAGCTTTATCTTCAATAGAGGCTGAATTTGTAGCAGCAATAGAAGCAACCAAGGAGTATATATGACTTAAAGGCATCCTCAATGAGCTGTGGTTGAATTAGAAATCAGTTCAAATTTTCTGTGATAATCAAAGTGCTTTACAGTTGGTTAAGAATCAAATGCATCATGAGACGACTAAGCACATAGATGTAAAGCTATAATTCATTAGAGATGAAGTTGCAAAGAGGACTGTGGTCATCTCAAAAATACAAACAAATGTAAATCCTACAGACATGCTTACTAAAGTACTTTCAATACCCAAATTTGAGTTCTGTGGGCATTTTGCCCAAATCTAACTAAGCTCATGAGTGAACAGCATTTGAAGGTTTTTTTAAGCAGCTTTCATATTGTGTAATCAACTGAATCATATCTGCAAGGTGGAGAGTGTAAAGATATGCTTGTCTGATTAGGAGACTAAAGTGAAATCGAATGAGAACTTTGTGGGTCGTTATGAAGATTGTATTTAGTTAAAGGGTGTTGTGTGAAAATTTCAGCTAACGTGTCCTCGGTTGTTAAAGGTAGTTACTCAGTTTCTGGAAATCTTCATAAGCGGAAAGTAAGGAAAAAAAAAAAAAACACTGGTTTTTTTCATCTGATATAAAAACCTTTTCTTACTCATTTCTTCTCCATTCATAGTGATTAAATTTTTTTTTGTGAATCTTGTAATCTCCTCTTGAAAAGTGATATGTTTGTATTCAGTTTTGATTAATGAAAGAGTGTGAATTTTTCTTTCAAATCTAGTAGACTGTTCTTAGCAATCCAGTTCTGTTTCTTTGATAATTGTTCTGATTTCTTGGTGAATCTTGATTCCAATTTAATCTTGATTGATTAAACTAGAATTATTGTGTTAATTTTACTGATTAGCCATTGCAAATTACAACATTTCCTCTAGTGGTTTCATTCCAATATGCATTTGTATCCCATTAAGATTTAAGAGTTACAAACACGTTTTTAGCTGGATTTTAGTTGATATATTAGATATACAAAGGTAGGATTGGGGCAGGGAAGGGATATAACTCAGCAGTAGAGTGTCACCTTGACGTGGTGGAAGTCATCAGTTCGAGCCTAATTATCCCTAAACCCAATAAGAGTTGTGACGCATGCAAGAAGGATGTTTGAGCTTGATGCAAATGGCTCAATATAATAATGAGAAAATTCAAACTTTTCTAAATTTTAGCATTTAACACCTAAGTGAGTTGACCAATGTTGACTAATAAAATTGTTACTGGTGTGAGGGTAAATTTCAATATCACATTGCAACAAATAGAATTTGTATTAGGGCCTGTTTGGTATCGTTTCTGAATTTGTATTTTCTAAAAACATAAATGAGAATGAAAATAATTTTTTATAGTTGCTCTATTTCAAATTTTAGTATACGTCTAATATCATTTTTTGCATCATATATTTTAAAACTGAAAATAGTAAAATACATTCGGTAGACATAATTGAAAATGATAAAAACAGAGAATATATATTTGATAGTATCATTTTCAAAAATAATTTTTACTAAACATTTAAGTCATATTTATAGTTAGAAAATAATTGTTTAACTAATATATGCACAAACATACCATAAATAATTTTAACAAAATAATTATGCAGCAATTTGAATTGTCAGATCACTGTTAAAGGATGTCAGTTTGTCATTTTTGTCCAAAGACTTTGTAAAGAATATCGGCTATCCGTTTCCAATTAACGTTGGCCATTTTTAGACAAATTCCTCTATAAAATTTATCGGTTAGTCATTTTCCAATAAACGATTAACTGTTTCCATCCAGAATCAAATATCATGTTAACATTATTTAATCGATTTACTATTTCAATGTTAGCAGTTATATATTTGTATCTAGAATCTCAAATTTATTCCAAGTTATTGACTGGCCTAAGAAATTTATCCAGTTTTAAAGACTCCAACTTTCTTAATCTATGACACATATGGTTTGTTATCATCAAAATCAATATTATAAGTATATTTATGTCAACAGATAAAATTTTAGTATTACCATTAATAAAAAATTTTTTATATTGTCATTGTTTCTACACTATAATGAAGACATAAATTACAACACATATGATCTAAACAAAATAATTATAAAAAATTACACGGTAGACATCATGCATTACGCATGTAATCATACCACATAGAAGTTGTAATTTTATCTCTCATAACGTTCATTTCTACAACACTTGCGGGAGATAAATCAATTTTAAAAAGTGGTCTACTAGTAGCCCCTTCTTCATCGGTAATCATATCTCGCACATCAAAGTCCTCATGGTCATGCACTATATGAATAAAAGCGGTTTTGGTGCGGCTAGACTAATCAGCCTTATCCTCACCATCAACATCATGTAAATTCATATTTTGTTATTAAAAAATTAAAAAAAATAACATATATCGAATATTAATAAAATTAAAGAAACTACTTCTAAACATACATATCTTAAACTTTTGAAATTAATCAAATTCAAGATAGCATGAAAGCCATTTTAGCAACATGCAATAGATTAAAAATTAAATGTTACTAAAAAAAAAATACATCAAATATTAATCAAATTAAATAAATTGGTCCTACACATATATAGCATGAAAGCCATTTCAGCAATATGTCATGGATTAAAAATTGAACATATCAAAATCAAATATATTCTACTACAAATTGACCAATTCAAATTAAGACCAAACTCTTGTCAGAATTTTTTAACTCATCTTGACAAATTTTTTTAGCTCATATTTTCATAGCACAACAAAAAATTTATAATCAATGCTATAGTATTATAATAAATTAATCAAATTGGTAAAATGGGTCTTTTGTTCTCATTTCCTCAAACTAACGATTTAAGTGATTTCCATCAGAAAAAAAAGCTTTGAAATCTCTATTTCTCTTTAATAAGAGTGAATGACAAATAAGTGCTTAGAGAAGAAAAGCTGAATTTTCCATAATGATTTCCCTTTTTTACCAGCACAAATTCATGTCAAAAATTTGTTTTCTATAGGCTTCTCAGCTACCAAGGACATGTTTCAAAGCTGATCCATTACTGATGTCATGTAATCATCAATTCAAATAAAAAATAGGAGTACAAAGAAAGTGATGCAAATCAATTTAGTAAAAAATCAATTTATTTCCATTCAATCTTAGAAGTTTTTGACAACTTTAAACATGCCAATAGTGACTAGACAGCATACCCATGCTATGCTAATAAAATGACATTCTTGAAGTGACTGACAACAAACTAAAAATGTGCACCGTCAACAAAATGGCATTTGCAATAAAACCACTACCAAGGCAATGACAATCTTAAGACAACAAAATCATATTTATAAAATAAAAAATAATTACTAAAAATTTACTCAAATAAAATAAATACTAGTAGCTCACAATAATAGAGATGAAGCTGAGAGAGCAGCAGTAGCTGAGGCAGTCAAGATGGAGCGGCTGCGGTAGCGGTGGCAGCGATGGAGATGAAGCAACAGTAGCAGTGGAGAGGGAGCAACACAGTAGAGATGCAGTGGTAGCAGTGGCCAAGATGAAGCAGTGGTAGTGCCAAAGACGGAGGACAACAGCTGATACAGGCACTTCGAGAGAGAGTACATCGAGAAAGATAAGGATTGAAGAGGTAAGGGATTTGTTTTTTAATATGAATTTCTTGTTTTGTAATCTATTTTTTGAAGGCTTTTGCTAAGTTGCAGCTGCTGTAACTTACAGCAGCTGCAACTTAGGGATTCCCTTTTTTGAATTCAACTCACCAAACATATATTATATTTTTACTATGAAAACAAAAGCCCAAAAATATACCTAACGGGCCCTAATATTTTTCAAATACTTAAATGTTATTAAGTTATAACTATTAAATCTTAATACTAAACAAGATTAGGGTCCATTTAGGATTGTTTTTAGGAGGCTCAAAAGTGATTTTAGAAAGTTAAAAATTAATTTTAGTATTTGGTAATTTTCTTAGCAATCACTTTTGGAAACATCACCTATCATATTGTAGATTTTGAAAAGCAGATAGAGAGTAGCTTTTCAAAATCTGATTTTGAGAATCATTTTTATACTTAATATAATTTCATATATATCTTCATATATATTTAAAAATTTAAAAACTATCCTTATTAATTAAGAACTAAAATAATTAATTTTAAAGAGATTATCATTATTACCAGTTATATTGAGAAAAGAAATTATTAAAAAATTTAGTTATCATTTATTATATATACACAATTACAAATATTTTATATACATATTTATAAATGTGTAAATAAAATTTATTCAATATTATGTCTAATTTAGTCATTTATATTCTTACAGAAGTTTAGCAGTAAGATTTACTAAACATGCACGATTGCTTCTAAATTCACAATATTTTTTAAAATAAATTTTATCAAATATTTAAATAATTCTCTTCGTACCTGATTATTTCTACTGCACAGCTAAGAGAGCTTATTTTGAAAATTATGATATTATCAAACTGCCCCAAAGGCTCTTAAAAAAAAAAACAAAACAATTGGCCTGAATGGCTGTTAAAAGGAGATGATCGAAGTTGGTCCATTTACTTGAATGTTCAAATATAATTTCTTTAAAACCAAAATGTCCATAAATGATTAATTCCTTAAAAATTACAAAACTTCTTTCTGCTCATTCACAAGGCTGAAATCTCTAATATAAAATGCTTCTTCTCGCTCGTCCTCACTCGACGCCGGCGAGCATTTCCCGCAGCTCCGAAATTTCCGTCTGCTGAAAAACAAGATTTGAATCTTTCCCTTTTTTATTTTATTTAAATAGTCAAAACTCATATTTTTTTCATTTTTTTCTTTTTCGGTTTCAACTTTCTAATTTGGCATTTGGTCTTCCTTCTTGATGTCCATAGGCATTTCGGTTTGGTATAGAACGCCATGAATTGATTTGTGCAACTTAAAGATGGGGAATTGAGCGGTGAATTGAGAAGGAAGTTTTGGCGTTTTTGATGCCGATAGCTGCAATGAACAAGAAGAAGATGAGATGTTTATGACTTGGGAACAAGAAAAAGTTTTAGTGATTACTTGAGATGAGATGAAAATAATATGGTAACAAGAGTTTATTATTATTATTTTATTTAACCATGTCATTAGTGGGCGTTGCAAACCACCATGCTACACATGGATTTTGTTAACAAAATCAAAATGTATCAAATACTTTTATAAATTAATTGTATGCACTCAAGCCTAAAATTCTTCAAAATATCAAAATTAACCTTTGACGCCTATTTCTTTTTACAAAAAATAAATACTAATTATATTAATTATTAAATATAAGTGAAGTAGTGATAAGTTTATCTTAAATTTCTGCCCAAATGATGTGTTATTTATTGAATAGTTAGTAATTTTTTTACAAAATTTTAGTAAATTAATTATATTATCTCACTAACTAACTTATGAATGCCATATCATTTGAAACAAATATAATTTCAGGGTTTTAAATATGATATAGTTTATATCCATTATTTTGCATGTGTCACGCTTTATGTCTTCATCATTATTTTTTCTTTTGAGTTTAATTTACTCACTGGTCCACGACTCGGCTTTTTTATTATTTATTTTTGCCCTAAAAAATTTGGTTGTAAGTTACATAACTTAGGAAAATCCTTTTGTTTTTGTTATTTGCTCTTACATCCACTTCTTTTGCTTTTGCTTTTGTTTTTCCTTTTTCCGTATGCTTTGTTTTTGACAAGTGAACATCAATAATAATTATAGACCCATAAAAAGCTATACAAAGAATTTTATATAAATTAATGTGGTAATATATAATTAATTTATTAAAAATATATAAAATAAAAATAAATTACATGGACCTTATCATAATTTTGATTTAACTAATAATATTAATTTGAACTTTGTTTTCATAAAAAAATATTTGTAATTTTATCATTACTCAAATATGAATTACAAATACGAATTATTGTTGCCTTGATCTGAAATGTCGCACGTCCCATGTTTTGCAGGAACTCTTGCCATGTCATTATCATTAGCCACCAACTTCAATAAGCCAATTCACGCGATTGCCATAAAAGGAATTAAAAATTATAATGTCCTTTCTGATTTGTTGATCTCACGTGGTCACCGACATGGTTAATTTCAATTTAGTCCTTGCCTTCTTCAATTATTCCAAATATTTCAATTTCTTTGCTAACTTATTTACATGCAGCTCCAAATCCAAATCTTGTATTGATTTCTTCTTTCGTAACTGACTTATGAATCTGCTATTTTTCTTCTGAAAAAAAATCCACTTTAAGCTCTGTTTGCTTGAATATTCTGACAAAGAGGAGAGGAAGAGAAGAAGGTTTTAACAGCTAGATGAAATTTCGTTTGAAATAAAAAGAGAGATAAAGGTATAAATTGAAGAGGTAGTTATTAGCGGGGTGGTAAACAAGTAATTAGCTAACTACCTGCTATGTGCTACTTAATCTAAAATGAATTTTAAAATGGTGCTATATGTAAGGTAAAAGACAAAAAAAAAAAAATTCTTATCCTGTAATAAATCTTTTTAATCCTGCAATTAATTGTTTTAAAAAAAGATATTTACACCTCTAAAATTTAGAAAAATGACCATGTTGATCCTTAAGTTTTCAACAAAACACATTAAGACTTCTTTTTTTACTATAATATCTTTTGTAAATAGCACTTTTTGTGTATATATCACTGTAGTAAATTTTAATTACCAACATATTGAGAGGTAGCTAGAGCTACCATGCTCAACACCTCCTCTTCGTATACATTATGACAATCAAATTGTTGGACAGGTGGGTCACCCGTGATGGGCCGGCCCGACCCGTCTACACATGGAGTTACCATGTACGGTTTTTAGATGTTGAGAGGAAGTTGTTTTAAAATCAACTTCCTCCACATTGGCAAAATCTCCCTCTAATAAGACGATTGTAGAGAGACAAACAAAACTACTACTTCATTTTCTTCTATTCTTCGTGAAGATCAAACTTCAGAATATAGAACAATTCATAAAAGAGGGCATTTATACTGTAAATTGAGAAGGATTTCCGCTCGTGATTTCTTTCCGACCATCAACGTGATCCAACACTTAATTCTTCCGCTACGTCAAAAAAGGTATGGCTTCAAGAATCATTTTATATTTTTCCTTCATTTGTATCAGAGCCGTCTTTTGTGTTGGATTCATGCGAATGGTTGACTTTATTTCATGAAAATACAAGAATTTCATGTGTTAATTATTTTTCATGAAATATATGATCTAGTGGCTGTTAAATTTATGTTTTGGAGTGCTAGAATCTTTGTAAAAAAAATCTAGAATTGAAAGACATAAAAACGGCTTAAGATTTAGATTGCATGAACCCTTATAAAACTTGAAACTCAAATGTTTATTTGATGATATCTTTTGATCTAGGCAACCTGACATCATGAGTTATACATCACTAGAAAGACCATTTCGAGAGCTTTCCAATGATATATGATTTGTTAAAAACAGAATTAAAACGAGAAAGTTTTGCCAAAATACGAATATGGTCACATTAGGGTTACAAAATTTCAGAAACCCTAATTTTGAAGAAGATGATTAATAGTACCAAATTCAGTTTTTCCATGATTCCAGCCTATTTTGACCTTTGATTGAAAATCTAAAGCTACCATTGGAATCAGAACAAAAAATCAAGAACGATGATGTCGGACCCGACGTCATCGGAGCCCCAGAAGGCGGAGCGTGGGTCATACTCTCCGATTGTGCGCGTTAGGGAAATGCATGATCCTGTAGCACACAATAGTGCGTACTGTAGCATGCGTGAAGTGAATGCGCCTGACTCTGCGTGTGGGTAATGTGTCCAGATTAATGTTTTCCATGTATCTTGCTATTCGGACTCTGATTTGGCCGCTATTTGATCCAAAATTTAATTTTCTATTTATTTTTTTGATTTTTGTAATAAAATTTTGGATCGAATATACAAAGTCTCATAGATGAGCATTATATATATGTGTGTGTGTGTGTGTGTGTGTGTGTATGTATGTATGTATATATCGCTCTAGTGGGAGCTCGAAAATATTTTTTTCATGGAAATTGGTTGAAATTTGATTATATCTCGTATTAGTCGTTTGTTAACAATCACTAGTATGAATTTTATGTTGTTTGTCCTAAATGCCTCCTATTAAAAAATTATGGACTAAGGAAGAAGGGTTAATGACAAGTAGAGCTTGGGTTTCACCTATGGATCTAATTGAGATTAATAATGACTTATCTCATGAAGAACTTGTGAAGAAAATGGAGAATATAAGATGGACCCTGATCGTTCTATGTGCATGAGCATAGAAGACATATATGGGGTTTTTATTCGCTTAATGTACGGAAAAGTGGATACTAAGTACACAAACTGGGATTATTATCAACGGGTCTTTGTAAATTCCTTACCTAATGATGATAATACGCTTGTCTTTAGGCCTCGCATATTAGAAGAGATTGAGAATCCCTCAAATGAATATTATATGCTGAGGTGTGAAATTGAGCTAATGGAGGATGTCGTCTTGCTTCAAAAATGAGGCGAACCTCAGTACTTAGCATTCATATGAGCCTTCGAAATGGAAGACGATCTAGTCACCTTTGTAAAGGGCAGAAATTATTGTATGAGAAAACCATAAACAGAATCATCAAGAAGGAACAATTGTTTTCATATGGAAATAGACTTGAGTATAAGTTAGATGAAAGAGTCACGAGCAACAAAGAATATTTTAAAAACATATAGAAGATTCTATGTATTAGCTTGATCGTATTAGGTTATTTCATTTGTTTGTTGACAGCTATTGGTTTAATATTAGTTTCGTTTTATTGATTGAACAATATCTTACTATATTTTTATTAATGAATTTCTACGTTAGCTGTTGCTAAACTCAATATGCTCTTTTACGATATCCCATGAACCTTTGTGTTGAGAGTTCTAAATTGAATTTAATTAATTTGATATTAGAACTAACAATTTTACTCATTAAAATCAAATTAATGATGAATATAATAAAGGGAGTTGAATGATGATTGGAAGCTTCGACGATCTTTTGATTCCATTTTTTATATTAATTTGTCTTTTTTTATTATTTATGTTTGCGGTAAAATTAATTATTTGTGTGTAATTATAGATTATGCATTTTTAATTGTATTTTGAATTGTCTCTATGTTAAAAAGATAGTTGAGATAGCATCGACATTTAAGAACATTGTGGCCGAACTGAACAAGGGTCAGAAGCTGAATGGTGACAATCATGATATTTAGCACTGTAAAATTCAGTACATCCTTGAAGAGCAAGAGACTCTAGAAACTTTAAACAACACCCTAACTGAGCCTGAGCATCGTAATATTGTTCAATACAAGAGGGATCTTGAGGCCTACTAGGCCTGGAAAAAGAATAATAGCAATGCTCGCATAACGATGTTGAGCAGCATGCAAGATGATCTCATGTCTGAGTTTGAGAAGTATGAGACTGCTCAAGAGATGTGGCTCGCTTTGAAAGATAAGTTTGGTGGCACTTCGATGACTAAGTTAAAAAGGCTTACGATCAAGTTGCATTTTTATCGGAAGTGCCAGAATCATACCAATAAGGTAGCATCTGAGGGAGATGTCGAACATGATTCGCGAACTTAAGTCTGTTGGACATATTCTGACTGATGAACAACAAGTTTAGGCAACGATAAGATCTCTACCTGATTCTTAGGAACACATAAAGGTGAATATGACTCATAATGAAAGTATTAGAACTTTCAATGATATTTAATGTTACCTAGAACTGGAGGCTAAGCGCCTTGAGGAAGCTAAGCTTTTTAATCATGTTTATATGGCTGAATCAGGCTCGCGCAAAGCTAAGGGCTTCAAGCGTAAGAGGGCCCATAAATAACTAGAAGGGTAAGAGATTTAATCTTGATTAGAAGAAGCCAGAAGCTAAGAAGCACCCAAAGGGTAGGCGTACTGGCAAGAAAATGGAAAAAATGAAAATGAAATGCTACAAATGTAGCAAGCTGGGTCATTTCACTCGTGAATGCACTAAGTCAAAAAAGGTGAGACCCAAGTCCACTTTATTAAATTATACGTTAGTTATGAGTTCTGTGCTCCTAACCAATTCTCATCCTATGTGGACTGTAGACTTAGGAGCAACAGGCCATTGATAACTCTATAAAATGAGAGTTATTATGCATTTTTAGACTTAAAATGTGTTACTTAGAGAGTAAATTATGTGTTTTTTGTTGCATTTTAGTTATATTTTGCATAAGCATATGTTTAAGTTTAATTTTGATAACTTAATCTTGTTTTAGAATCATTTGGTGCTTTGATTAGGTGTGATTGTAGGTGACTAAGAAGTTTAAATTTTATGGATGGAAAGCCACTGCAACAGACTTGTAGAAGAGGCAAAAGAACTTGGTTATAAACGAATTAAAACAAGTTTGGAACAATGAAAATACTGTAGATGATTCTGCAGCAACCCTATAGCAACTGCAGAAGAGATTTTGTGTGTGTTAGCGAAAATATTGTGATCCAAGGTTTTCAAAAATAGAAGACATGCGGCTGTAAGCTTCTGGTTGCCCTAATTCTAAGTTATAGAAAGGAGCATGTATGAAAAGAAAAGGGGGGAGCCGTCATTAAGAAAAACAACAGAGAAAAAAAAAAAAGAAAACGGAGAGAAAGAGAGAATTGAGGATTGCAGCAGAGAAGTCAAGGAGAAAAAGAAGGAGAGATAGCAAGATCAAGCGGAACTAAATCCCTCATCTTTATTTTATTGTTTTCTTTTATCTATGAAAATGTATTTGATGGGTAAAATGATTATGGTTACTGCTTCATCACAAATCATGAACTAACTTATTGTGGTTGAGTGCTAAACGAGCTTAATGGTTATTGACTAATATTTGCGTGTTGCTCTATAATTGCTGTAACATTTTATACTGATTTTACTTATTGTAATTCTCTATTTCGGCTGATCACCAATATAGTGGATACTAGCTAAAAACGAGCCTAAAAAATATCTGACTTAGTGGAACAAATTAAGATAATACATGATTTTAGATTGGGTTTCTCAAGTTGAGTTAATCTCGATTTGAATATAATCTCGATTTGAATAGGGCTATGCTTGATCTAAAATTAGTGAAAAACTACACATATAGATTCACTTTATAGGGCAATTGGAACCTAGAATGCATAATGCTAAATCTAATGTTAGCATAGTAACTGCTTATTGTTAGGTTACATTTAGATATAAGATATCCAATAGGCGACAACTGAGGATGCATGAGGGATTCTGCTTAGTGCTATAGTAGATGTTGTAGTAACAAAATCATAATTGGAACAATGAGTCAATACCATTAAGTGAGTTTAGTCACTCGACTACTCCTTTTCCATTAAGTACATCTCTTAGTTTGATTTGAGGATTTACCTTATTGTATTTTGTCTTTTACATTTTTTTATTTTTATTTTTATTTCATTCATTACTTTATTTTAATTTAGACTGAAATTGTAATATTAAGATTGTTGTAGAAAGTCTGATAACCTCAATCCTTGTGGAGACAATCTGAATACTCATTAGTATATTATTTATTGTGTACACTTGCAGATTGACACATATAACAATAAGTAGGAGAGCAACAAGTTTTTGGCAATGTTGTCAGGGATTAAATGTTTATTATGATTTGTGAAGTCAATTTTAATTGGTGCAAAATATTATTTTTCTTCTAATTTGTTTATTGTGGTAACAGAGTTGCTTTAGTAACCATTGTATGCGCAGATATAGACCTGTTGAATTCTAGTTTGACCGAGAAGTTCAAAGGACTGAAAGGAGAATGAGAAGAGAGCATAGGGATTCAAGAATTGCAGCAAGCATGGATAATTTGCATGATATGAGGAATTTGAACCCTCGAGAAGAAATAGAACCGACCAATGTACATGAAGGTCAGAATGGACTGGACAATCATAGGTAACTAGGGAACAATAATATTATCTATATGGTAGATGACAGAGACAGAGCCATTCGAGACTATGTAGTTTTGACTCCTCAAGCCATAAATCATGAAATAGTTAGACTTGAAGTGCAAGCTGATAATATTGAGCTCAAACAAATGATATTTCAGATACTTCAAATAGTGGAGCAATTCAATAGACTGCCATAAGAAGATCCTCACCTTCATTTTAAGTTGTTTTTGGAAGTAAGTAATGCTTTCAAGATTGCTGTAGCATTACAAGAAGCATTGAGACTCAGACTTTTCCCACTTTCTCTAAAGGATCGAGCCAGGGCATGGTTGAACTCTCTACCACCAGACTCCATCACTACATGGAATTACTTGGCTGACAAATTTTCGATGAAGTACTTCCCACCTATAAAGAATGGAAAATTAAGAAACGAGATCATAATTTTCCATCAACTTGAGGAAGAAAGCTTGTATGATGCATAAGAAAGATTCAAGGAGTTACTCAGAGGATGCTCTCATAATGGTATTCCCTGTTATATACAGTTGGAAACGTTCTACCATGGTCTCAATCCAAGCACTAGATTGATGGTAGATGCTTTAACAAATGGGGCCTTGCTATTTAAGTCTTACAATGAGGCTTATGAAATTTTAAAACAATAGCTAATAACAACTATCAATGACCATCGACCAGATAAGTTGCAGCAAGAGGAACAACAAGAGTTCATGTTGTTGATGTCTTGACAGCACTATCAGCCAAAGTAACCTCGGTAACAAATATGGTGAAGGCTATAACTACTGCTCCCGCAACTGTCAACTAAGTTGCTGAGGTGTCTTGTGTTTATTGTAGAGAAGGCCATCTATTTAATAATTATTTTAGAAATCCTGCCTCAGTAAACTATGTAGGCAACTTTAACAAACAGAACCAGAACAATCCTTACTCAAACACCTACAACCCTAGATGGAGACAGCACCTGAACTTCTCATGGAGCAATTAAAATCAACATGTTGTAGTAACCAGTGGTCAAAATAGACCAGCACAGGCACATGATTTCACCAGCAAAATCAAGGGCAAAGAAGCACTAACAATGATCAACTCAGTTCTCTTGAAACTTTGATTAAAGAATACATTATAAAGAATAAAGTGGTTATCCAAAGTCAGGCCGTATCCTTAAAAACTTGAAAACTCAGATTGGACAACTTGCTACAACATTAAGCAACAGACCTCAGGATAGTTTACCAACAACATAGAGGATCTAAGAAGGAAAGGAAAAGAATATTGCAAAGTAATTAATTTAAGATCTAGAAAGGATGTTCATGCTCCAGTTGGTGTACCACAAAGAAGAATTAAACCTATTTCAACCCAAGAAGAAACTCAAGTTGAAGAGGAGCCACAACATCCCACTTTTTGGCACAATGGTGTAAATAACCAAGCTGCAGCATCTGCAAAAAATGATAATCCAGCACCTGTTAGAGAAGATATTGCAGCACCAACTACATCGGTCCAGAACACAGCAAAAAAGAAGTAGTATGTACAACCTGCTACAACACAACAATTTAGGTACCCACCACCCTTTTCCAAAAGATTCCAGAAACAAAAGCAAGACAAGCAATTCAATAAATTCTTAGAAGTGCTAAAGCACCTATACATCAACATTCCTTTTGTGGCAGCTTTAGAACAAATGCCAAATTAAGTAAAGTTCTTGAAGGATATCTTGGCAAAGAAAAGAAGGCCTGGAGAGTTTGGAATAGTTGCTCTAACACAAGAATGCAGCCATATGCTTAAGAAAAATATCCCTAAGAAGTTAAAGGATCCAAGCAGTTTTACAATCCCATGTTCTATAAGAATTAAATACTGTGGCAAGGCACTCTGTGATTTGGGAACTAGCATCAATCTCATACCTTTATCAATATTCAAGCAATTAAGAGTTTGGGAAGTTAGACCAACAACAATCACTTTACAACTTGCTGACTGATCTCATGCCTAACTAAAAAGTAAGATTGAAGATGTGTTGATGAAGGTGGACAATATAGTGCTGGATTTTGAGGTAGATAAAGAAATGCCAATCATTTTAGGCAAACCCTTCTTAGCCACAAAAAGGACTTTAATTGATGTGCAAAAAGGAGAACTAACTATGTGGGTTAATGATTAGCAAGTTACATTCAATGTGCTTTGATACCATGAAGAGTCCTGATGATATTGAAGACTGTAATTTTATCAGTGTTGTAACGGAGAGATTAAATAGTTGCTACAGTAATGAAGAAATCAAGGCTACAACATTTGAAGAACTTAAAGAGGAAGATCTTGAAGCAGATGACATAATATGTTTAGGAGAGACGTAACCCATGAAAATAGACAAGCATTTCAATCTCTACATCTTTCAAACATCGAAGTAAAACCTTCTATTTCCTCTATTGAGCCACCTCCTATTTTAGAACTAAAACTTTTATCTTCACATTTGAAGTATATTTATCTTGGTGATAATGACACAATCCTTGTAATCATTTCATCTTCTTTGAATACAGAACAAGAAAGAGCTTGGTTGAAGTATTGGGAAGATACAAGAAGGCTATCTGATGGACCATGGTAGATATCAAAAGAATCAGCTCATCCATATGCATGCGTAAGATTCTGCTGAAAGATTACTACAGCAATTCAGTAGAGCAACAAAGAAGATTAAATCCCATCATGGAAGAAGTTATGAAGAAAGAGATCATCAAATGGCTTAATGCTGGAATCATTTACCCAATATCATAGTACAATGTGTTCTAAAGAAAAGTGGAGTGATAATTGTAGCAAATGAAAAGAATGAGCTCATTCCCATAAGGATAGTTGCTGGATAGAGAGTCTGCATGGATTATAAAAAGTGGAACAAAGCCACAAGGAAGGATCACTTCTCATTGCCTTCCACAAATCAGATGCTGAACAGACTTGCTGGAAAAGAATACTACTATTTCTTGGACGAATACTCGGGCTATAACCAGATTGCTATAGCACTAGAGGATCAAGAGAAAATAACATTCATGTGTCCTTATAGAACCTTTTCTTTTAAAAGAATGACATTTGGCCTATGCAATACTCCAGCAAACTTTCAGAGGTGTATAATGTCTATATTTTCGAATATGGTTGAGCAAACACTTGAGGTATTCATGGATAATTTGTTAGTTTTTGGGGAATCATATGATGACTGTTTGCATAATCTAGAAAATATACTTAAGAGATATTAAGAAACAAATTTAGTATTGAATTGGGAAAAATGTCATTCCATAGTACAAAAAAGGATAGTCCTAAGTCATAAGGTCTCTAGAAAGGGAATAGAGGCGGATAAGATAAAAATAGAAGTGATTGATAAACTTCCACGACTTACTTCAGTCAAGGGCATTAGGAGTTTTTTTAAGACATGCTGGGTTCTATAAAAGATTTATTAAGATTTTTTCAAAATATCCAAACCTTTATGCATGTTGCTCGAACAGGACAAACCTTTTAATTTTCCTGAGAATTATTTAAAGGCATTTGTTGAGTTAAAAAGAGCTCTTGTTACAGCATCTGTTGTTGTAGCACCCGATTGGAGTATGCCTTTGAATTGATGTGTGACACTGGTGACCACTCTGTTGGAGTATTGCTTGGGCAGAAAAAATGCAAGATTTTTCACTCTATTTATTATGGTAGCAAGACCTTAGCTTATGCACAACTTAACTATACTACTACTGAAAAGGAGTTACTGGCCGTTGTTTTTGCATTTGATAAATTCAGAACTTATTTGGTTGGCACCAAAGTGATTGTTTATACAGACCACTTAGCCATAAATACTTGATTTCAAAGAAAGATACTAAACCAAGGTTGATTAAGTGGATTCTTTTACTACAATAGTTTGACTTACAGATTAAAGACAAAAAAGGCACTGAGAATCAAGTGGCAGATTATCTCTCAAGGCTAGAAGCTGATGCAAGCACTTTAACCAAATAGGACATCACAAAAATATTTCCCAATAAGCAATTGTTAATGCTATAGCATGTGTAGATGCTGCAGCAATCAGAATTTCCATGGTATGTAGATTTATCAATTACTTAGTGAGTGGATTACTACCACCTGATTTGAGCTACTAGTAGAAGAAGAGATTTCTCCATGATGTTGAAGCTATTAGTGAGATGATCCCTACTTATATAAGATGTGTTCAAACTATGTGATCAAAAGATGTGTTCCTAATGAAGAAATTCCAAACATTTTCTAGTTTTGTCATGTTGCAGCATATGGTGGACACTTTGGAGGACACAGAACAGCAGTAAAAGTTCTCCAATCAGGTTATTACTGGCCCTATATTTTTAAAGATGCTTATGAGTTTGTTAAATATTGTGACAGGAGTCAAAGAATAGGAAACAGCTCTCAAAAGCATAAAATGCCGTTAACCAACATCCTAGAGGTTGAACTTTTTTATGTAGGAAGAATAGACTTTATAGAACCATTTCCACCCTCTTTTGGCAACTTATACATCTTGGTGGCTGTGGACCATGTATCCAAGTGGGTAGAAGCTGCAGCATTGCCAACAAACGATGCTAAAAAAGTGGTGAAATTTCTGCAAAAGAACAGTTTCTCAAGACTTGGCACTCATAGGGCCATTGTCAGTGATGAAGGGAGATAAACAAGGGGTCAAGCAGAAATGTCCGACAAGGAGATAAAGAAAATTTTGAAGAAAGTGATGAATCCCAATAGAAAGGATTAGTCTCTTAGATTAAATGACTCCTTATGGGCTTATAGAATAGCTTACAAAACCGCACTTGGCATGTCTCCATTCAGAATTGTTTATGGCAAAGCATGTCATTTGCCATTAAAGTTGGACCACAAAGCATATTGGGCATTAAAACAACTAAGCATGGATTTGAATGCTGCAACAGAATAGAAGAAGTTACAGTTTGGTGAGCTAGAAGAGTTGAGATCATTCTCCTATAAAAATGCTAGACTCTATAAGGAGAGGACTACGCAACGACAGGACAAGCAAATCTAGCAAAGAGAACTTGTTCCAATCCAACAAGTGTTGCTCTATAACTCTAGGCTGAAAATTTTACCTAGAAAGCTTAAGTCTAGATGGTCGAGACTGTTCAAACTTGTAAAATTTAAACTCATAGGGATATGGAACTTCAAGATGAAAGAACAAGACACAAATTCAAAGTCAATTGGTAGAGAGCGATGCACTATTTGGGAACTGTTGAGAACAATCCAAGGGAGGATTTATTCCTCAAGGGTTTAGCTTGAGCAATTAAGAATGGTCCGGCAGAAGGACCTAAAATCAAGCGTTGATTGGGAGGTAATTCAATAAAGGAAGTTGTTTCAAATTTCTAAAGCACTAAATTTAGTTTTGAATATTATTTAATTTGTCTCTTTGTTATTTTAATTCTGCGTCTAATTTTTTTATTTTCTTCTATTTCCTTGTGTTACGTTGCAACAAGTTACAAAAAAAGTGGGGGCCCAGAGAGTAGAAATGAGTTGTTGCAGCATCGTTTATAGTATGGCAGCTAAAAGATTCTTTTCACATAGTAGAGGAATTTATCGCTAGTGTTGTAGCATCGGATTAGTTGCTATAGCAACGATTTTTACCGTTGCATTGACAGTGTTGGATTTTGTCGATGCTGACACCAACAAATCAATATCTATGTCAGAGACAATTTTGTAATACCTAAATTACCGTGACACATACCCTATCCTTTTCCATTTAATTTTTTTTTTAAAATTTAAAACTTTTTTCCAAGTTTATCCTATTAATTACTTTTCTTTTTCCACTTTCACTCGTGCTATAAATTAGGGTTCACTCTAACCCTTACAATTTCACTATAACTCTCTCTCTCTGTGTTATAACTCTTAAATTCCTTCTCACATTTTGTTTATCTTCTTTTAGCACAGTAATACTTACTGCGAATTGTTATAACAATGGTGAAACTCAAAACATGCGTTATTAGATTGAAGAACCCCGCGCGATTCCAAAACATAGAGCCGAGGAAAATTTTGAAAAAGTCATCGAGCCACGAAGAATTTTGGAAGAAAAGGGCTTTATATTTCCAAAGCAACCAATGGGAGTAATGAACAGCATCTATACTGTTGTATCTTGAAAAAGATGGGTTAAGTTTTGCTCTCACCCTTAAGACCCAGTGCTCCCGATCGTTAAGGAGTTCTACTCCAATATGTTGCAGCAAGGACAATGCAGCATCATCGTAAGGCAAGTTCAAGTTCCCTTAGATGCTATTCAGTAATGCCTTCTATGATTTACCTACTGTTATTGAGTGTGAATATACAAAATTTGCTGAGAACATGACTGTTAAAAAGTGGGGAGAAGTATTCATATCATTGATAGTAGAAGGTAGTGAATGGATGAATGAGGAAGGCCGAGTGTTTAATATGATAGATTTGAAACCGATTGATAAAGTTTGGGCCAAGTTCTTGAAATCTAAATTGATGCCAACTACCCACACCACCACTGTTTCTCAAAATAGAATTATACTTCTCTATACCATAGAATTTAAACATTGATTTAGGGAAGATTATTAAGTGAGAGAGCGTGCAATGAAAAAACAAAAATTTGCTGCATTGTTATTCATTTCTCTTATTATGGGAATTTGTGAGGTTTCAGGGGTGAAATTTGAGGTAAATGATGAGCGAGTGAAGAATGAAGGGGCCATTACAGTGAGGACAGTTAAGAGGATTGTTGGAGAATCTACAGTTGCAGCAACCCCAGAACGCTCTGCTACAGTTAAGACAGCACAGAGTACAGGGATTGAGAATATGCTTCAAGAACTCAGTAAAGTCGTGAAGGCATATGTCCAAGTACAAATGGAAGAAAATAAAAAATTTTGGACTTACTTACGGCATCTTGAAGCATAAAAGCATCAATTTGCCCTGTATATGAAGAGCAAAGATGCAGACTTCCCTTAAGTCATTGCTGCAACAATTTAATTTTGGAAAAGCTGAGGAAGCTGCTCTAAAAGAAGGAATTGAAGATGTAGACGCAGAATGAGAGTTTGAGGAAGAACAACTGCCAGAGCAAGGGGAAGCAGAAGATACTGAAGCAGTGATGAGTCAGAATGTGAAGAGGAGAAAGCATAGGAAAAGAAAGAGGAAGAGTAAGAGGAAGATGAGGAATAAGAGGAGAAACCTCCAAGGGTGACTCCCACAAGCAAAGGAAAAGAGAAAATTCTGGTTGAAGAGGAGTCCGAATTAAAGTGGAAAGAAGATGTAGATGCAGCCATTGAAGAAGTTATTACCAGAGTTGCAAAGTTAGAAGAAGCAAAAGCAGCATGAAAGACCTCATTGCAAGTGGCATTGTTAACAAACCAACAACAACAACACCTGCACAAGCTGCTACAAAGCACACCTAACAAAATCCCTAATCCAAGCTCCCAAGGCTTCCAGCAAATGAAAAAGGGCATAACCTTCTGTAGATGTTGTAGCAATGCAAGTACCAGAAGAACCAGAACATAAGAAGACACAAACAAATTTGTCCAAAGCCACAGAAGCTGTTAGAACCACTCCTACCAGTCCAACTAAGAGCCAGAAGAAGAAACAACTGGTTGCTGCACCACTGGATTCACCAAAAGAACGTTTAAGAAGTGGATCAAAAAAGAAGTGAACCTTATTGGCATGTGCTGCAGCAAGCTCCTAACAACAGGGGAGTACCCCCTACCAACCCAATTTAATTTTTCAAAATTTAAAACTTCTATTTTATTTATTGCTTTTATCTTATTTATTTTTCATTTTCTTCTTTTCAGTTTATTCATGTCTGTCTTTTAATTTATTTTGTGCATGTGAGGAAACATCACCTCTCAAGTTTGAGGAGGTTGCGCTATGATGTAATATGTTTATAAATGTATATGTTTGTGTTGTGTATGTAACTCTATTTATCTTACTGTTGTTTTTAGATTAGGAAACCCCAATGAGGATGAATTGGACGATGAAATGTTGGATGAATACCTGCCAAATAAAGATAGTTTATAGATAAAGGTTGAAACTCTGTCTTACCACTTAGACTTTGACTGAGTTTTGTGAGTATATTGTAGCAAAACTAAGTAGAGTAATAAGGTTAAGTGTATCTCAAATTTGGAAGGGGACTTGAAAATTTTTATGAGTATGTTGTGTTAGTTATGACATAAAATTCTGCTTCAATGACTTAATTGCTGAGTAACCAAGGTTGAGTATACACCCCATATGCAAATTTGAGTAAAAAGGCAATGATAGTTATAAGCATTGCCATGGTAATTGAAAGAGAGAGAGAGAGAGAGAGAGAGCAAGATAGGTCTTCTATCTAGGATATTGAGTAGCCAAGTCTGTTCATGAGCCCTATGTTCATCCTTGAGTCAAAGACGTCTATAGATAAGACTATGGTATAGCATCTGAGATGCTGTGCTGCAGTAACTCTGATCTATACATTGATCAAGTAATTTGGTGTCATCATTACAAGTCATAGACATACACATGAAAAATCAATGTTGCATTGAAAAGTATTTGACTAAAAAAAAAAATTGTTGAGGCACAATTTGAAGCCAATTTGTTTATTCTTGTTCCCCAATAAGAGGAAATGTCTATTGCTTGATCTTTAGGTTATATTTTATGCTTGTGTGCTACTGCTGCAACTCTGGAATTTGATCAAAACGCCACACACACACTTTGGACAAAATGAGACCTAAATCTAGAATTGGAACTGCTTATGGTAATTTTACATGTTTAAGAATGGGATCTGAGGGTTGATGGATTCGGCAAGCTAGAGGATAGAGCTAAGTTATTTGTTATATGATTGTGTGATTAAAGTGTTAGTGTTATTGTCATTACTTGTGGACAAGTAACGGTTTAAGTTTGGGAGTGTGATAACTCTATGAAATGAGATTTATCATGATATTTTTAGACTTAAATTGATGTTATTTAGAGAGTAAATGATGTGTTTTTTATTGCATTTAAGTTATATTTTGTATAAGCATATGTTTAAGTTTAATTTTGATAACTTAATCTTGTTTCAGAATCATCTGGTGCTCTCATTAAGTGTGATTATAGGTGACCAAGAAATTCAAATTTTATGGATGGAAAGCCGTTGCAACAGACTTGCAGAAGAGGCAAAAACACTTGGCTACAGAGGAATTAAAACAAGTTTGGAACAGTGAAAATATTGTAGACGATGCTACAGCAACCCTATAACAACTATAGATGAGATTTTGTGCGTGTTAACTACAAGATTGTGATCCAAGGTTTCCAAAAATGGAAGACACGTGGTTGTAAGCTTCTGGTTGCCCTAATTTCAAGTTATAAAAAGGAGCATGCATGAAAAGAAAAGAAGGGAGCCATCATTAAGAAAAACAAGAGAGAAAAAACAAAAAGAAAACATAGGCAAAGAGAACATTGAGTACTGCAGTAGAGAAGTCAAGGAGAAAAATAAGGAAAGATCGCAACATCAAGCAGAACTCAATTCCTCATCTTTATTTTCTTTATTTTTTTATCTATGAAAATGTATTTGATGGCTAAAACAATTCTTGTTACTACTTCATCATAAATCATGAACTAACTTATTGTGGATGAGTGCTAAACGAGCTTAATCGTTATTTGACTAATATTTGCATGTTGCTCTGTATTTGATGTAGCATGCTGATTGTGCTTATTGCAATTTTCTATTTCGAATGAACACCCATTTTGTGGATACTAGCTAAGAAGGAGCCTAAAAAAGGTTTGACTTAGTGGAACAAATTAAGACAATACATGATTTTACATTGGGTTTCCTAAGTTAAGTTAATCTCTATTTGAATAGGGCAATGCTTGATCTAAAATTAGTGAAGAACTAGACATAGGGATTCACCTTGTAGGGCAATCGGAACCTAGAACATATAATGCTATATCTAATGTTAGCGTACCCATTGGTCATTGTTAGGTTCCATTTAGATATAAGATATCCAACAGGTGACAGTTGAGGATGCATGAGGGATTCTGCCTAGTGCTATAATAGATGCTATAGCAACTTAATTATAATTGGAGCAAACAGTCAATATCATTAAGTGAGTTTAGTCACTTAACTACTCATTTCCTATTGAGTACATCTCTTAGTTTGATTTGAGAATTTACCTTATTACATTTTGTTTTTTACATTTTTTTTATTTTATTCATTACTTTATTTTAATTTAGACTAAAATTGCACTATTAAGATTGTTGTAGCAAGTCTGATAACATCAATCCCTGTGGAAACGATGTGAATATTAATCAATATATTACTTGTTGTGTACAATTGCACATTGACATATATAGTAGTAAGTAGGAGAGCAACAACCATATAGCTTGTGATCGAGATGCATTTATGGAGTATCATCGAATTAGTCAAGGGACTAAATGGATATACATGGGCAACAACTCCAAAGTTGAAGCAAAAGGAATAGGCACCTGCAAATTGACTTTGCGTGGTGGTCATATTCTTTTGTTACACAATGTCCTATATGCACTGAAGATTCGATGAAATTTGGTTTCTATTCATGTTCTTCTTGAATTATGATATAATTTAAATTTTCATGGTGTTTGTTTGGAGATTTTTTAAATTCGGTACTTATTGAAACTAGGCATTTGGTTGATGGTTTCATTATATTAGATACGATACTTGATGGTTCAAGTTATGATAATAGTTGTTTTTCATATGTTACTTTTTCTAGTAACAATGAGATAGATGCTATTACTTTACATACTAGATTAGGTCACATAGTGCAAGAAAGAATGCATAGACTTGCAAGAGAAGGCATGGTGGGTCCACTCACTAAGGTTAAATTGTCTATATGTGAAAATCGTCTAGATAGAAAAGCAACTAGAAAACCATTCGGCAAAGGAATTAGAGCTAAAAAACCATTGTAATTAATCCATTCTGACATCTGTGGTCCAATGAATGTAAGGGCTAAACATGAAGCTTTATATTTTATCACATTCATTGATGATTATTCACGTTTGGATCATGTCTACTTGATTTCTCATAAATCAGAGCATTGGATTGCTTTAGATTGTATTTGAACATGGTAGAGAATAACTAGACAGTAATGTTAAAGTTTTGAGGACTGACAAATGACGTGAATACTTTTCGGAACAGTTCAAGGAACTATGTAATGAGAAAAGAATAAATAGACAGTTGACTATTCTTGAAACTCCGCAAAAAAATAGTGTAGCAAAAAAAAAGAATAGAAATTTGTTGAAAATGATTAGGTTAATGATGGCAAAATTAAATCTTCCAATATCATATTGGGGAGATGCTTTGTTAACTGCTACCTATATACTTAATCAAGTTCCTTCAAAATCTGTCAGTTTCACTCCATATGAGTTATAGACAGGTAGAAAACCTAACCTATCTCATATACGACCTTGGGGGTTTGCGGCTTATGTTTATAACTCCACTCATAAGTTTGGAAAATTATGATCTATGAGTAAAAAGTGTATCTTTATTAGATACTCAGAACACTCAAAAGGATATGTGTTCATTGGTGAACATACAAATGGAACTGTGACTCAATTGGAATCACGAGATGTTAATTTTCTAGAAAATAAACTCCCTAGCATTGGAGAAGTTGATAAGGATTTTCAATTTTATGAATTAGAAGATCCAAATGACATTATCACTTTTAATATCGGTGTTGGCACTATTACAAATCCTCTAGGGATTACTACTTCAAGTGGGAGTGAAACATCAGACACTTCAATTCCAATTGAGGAATTAATTAGAAAGAATAATCGTAGGCCAATTCCTCATCGTCATTTTGAGATTGAGGGAGAAGCTTTTATGATTGCTTCACATGATGGTGAAGAGCCAAATACTTTTAACGAGGCCTTTACATTGTCTGCTAGGGATCTATTGACGAAAACAATGGAGGAAGAGATAGAGTCGATGAAAGTCAATCAAGTCTGGGACTTGGTTGATCTTTCGCCTAATCATAAAACTATCGAAAATAAATGGGTTCTCCGAATAAAGCATAAGGCAAATGAGACAATCAAGAGATATAAAGCAAGATTAGTCGTTAAAGGTTATACCCAAAAATAGGGCATAAACAATGAAGAAACATTTTTTCCTGTAGTAAGGTTTGCTTCTATACGATTGATCGTGGCTATCGTTGCACATCTAGACCTTAAGTTACATTAAATGGATGTAAAAACTGCATTTCTGAATGAAGAACTAGAGGAAGAAATTTATATGTGGCAACCACAAAGTTTTCTTATTAAAGGCCAAGAGCACAAAGTATGCAAGCTCAAAAGATCTATTTATGGACTTTAATAATCCTTTAGACAATGGAACCTTAAATTCCAACAAGCTGTAGCTTCTTATGGCTTCAGGATGGTTGAGGAAGATCATTTTGTGTACATTAAGATGTTTGAAGATGATTTTGCAATATTGTCTTTATATGTGGACGATATATTGTTGCTGTGAACAGTAAAGAATTTGCCAATACTATTAAAAATTGGCTATACTCAAATTTTGACATGAAAAATATAGGTGAAGCAACTTATATCTTAGGAGTCAAGATTTACAGGGATTGTTCTAGCACTGTGATAAGAGCCATGTATTAAAAAGATTCTTGAAAGATTCAATACGGCTGATTGTAAGCCAAGGGATACCCCTATAGCTAAAGAACAATCTCTTAGTCTCGATAAGTGCTTTAAGACTCTTCAAGAAAAGGAAAGAATGGCTAGAGTTCCTTATGCAAATGTCATTGGAAGTCTCATGTATGATATTATGTGTACAAGGCCCGATATCAATTATGTAGTAGGGCTGGTGAGTAGATACCAATCTAATCCCGGTTGTGCTGTTAAGAAGATTTTAGCATATCTCAAAGGCACTGTAAATTATTCTTTATGCTACAAAGGAGGTGGTTTGCGACTTGTTATATATTTAGATGCCGACTAGGATGGCAATTTAGATGAGCGCAAATCAACCTTGGGATATGCATTTTTGCTAAACAGAGGAGCAATTACATGAAGTAGTAAGAAGCAAACATTCACAGCTTTATCAATGATGGAAGATGAGTGTATTGCATGTCCTGCAGCAGTGCAACAAACTGTGTGGCTTAAGAGGTTTATCAGGGACTTAGACATTGATATAATTAATACTAGTCTAGTAACTATCTACTGTGACAGTCAAGCTGCTATCTCTTTCTTTAAGGACGCCAAATGCCACAGCAATTCAAAACACATAGAGACTAAATATAATTTCATAAGAGACATTTTGGCAAAAAAGAAAGTAGCCACCCAGTATATATTTATGCATAGCATGATAGATGATCCACTTACTAAAGTTGTAATGAGGGATCTATTCACCTCTCATGCTAAATCATTGAGGTTGCGTAGATTGTAATGTACTTACTTGTTGTAAACATCTTTATTACATGAATTATTTTGAAATGTAATGGTGTCTCTTATTTCAATTTATTCTATGAAAGGCATAATTACATACATATGAAAGTATGTCGTCAAGTCAAGATCGGCTATATTACACGAGTAATCGCCTCAGTTGCTCTGAGGGTAAGCTGAGATGAGCCAATTAGAATAATGAAACAATGCGTTTGTGTGAGAGCCAAATAAAGAGTTATTTCACAAGTTTTGTCATCTTGATTATAATTAAGATGAGGTCTTACACGGTATTTATCATAGACTGACTATGATGTACTCTACCATCATAGAGACCTTATTAAAGCCAAATGTGAGATCTTATTTTAGCGCTAGAGGAGAGCATTTATTTTAAGAACTTAGGTCAGGCATTGTTGAAGAGCGACTGGACTAAGATCTGTATAGTGAATTGAATTGATGAGACATACGCCCTAAAATGAAACACTCACTATAACGCGTGTATCATACCATGCATGCTTAATGACCAAAATGGAAAATGAGAAAATCTCTCTTCTTCCTTATTGTGTAAGTTCCATATGACTTTCTATAAGTCAACCATGGTATCCTTATAACTATCAACTATGTTTTTGAGATCTCAGATTGATATTTGCTACTTTAGCATGTTATCTATGACCTTGACAGGATTCGTTCTATGAAACATGACTAGGAAAGCAATCATTTTGGATTGATGGACATGAGTGTGATAGGAAGATTTAATTTTTTCCTTTTATGTGATTCACTGGTCGACCAATTGCATAATCTATGTAGGATATTTGCTACTTTAGCATGTTATCTATGACCTTGACAGGATTCGTTCTATGAAACATGACTAGGAAAGCAATCATTTTGGATTGATGGACATAAGTGTGATAGGAAGATTTAATTTTTTCCTTTTATGTGATTCACTGGTCGACCAATTGCATAATCTATGTAGGATATTGCAATTACGAATACATAAAAAGATTGTACAATTTTGGCATAACAAAGAGATTTATTATGCTTGAATATTAAAATGAATTAAATCTGGAATCGAATGAACATATATTGAAATTCTCTTGCATACGATTGCAACTGAGACATATCTTGCCTAGGTTAGCAATTGAGATATATTTTTTAGCTCCCTGAATGAGTCTTTAGATATGTTCATGGTTACACGGTAAATCTGCCTATATGATTGAAGATATGTGATTGTTCATCTTTGTTCACTGCTTTACTGCTTCGACATTGTCCTATCATGTGCGAGTGGGAGATGTTGGACGGGTGGGTCGCCCATGATGGGCTGGCCTGACTCGCCCGCACATGGTAACTACTAGTTACCATGTACAGTTTTTAAAGGTTGAGAGTGAAGTTGATTTTAAATCAACTTCCTCCACTTTGGCAAAAACTCCCTCTAATGCTAAGATTGCAGAGAGAGATACAAAAACTACTACATTTTCTTCTCTTCTTCATGAAGATCGCAATTAAGAACATAGAATAATCCATAAAAGAGCGCATTTATACTATGAATTGAGAAGTATTTTCGCTCGTGATTTCTTTCCAACCATCAACGTGATCCAACATTTAATTCTTCCGCTGCCTTGAAAATGGTAGGGCTTCAACAATCAATTTATAATTTTCCTTCATAAAATCTTGCATATAACAATCCTTTCAGATAGATATATCATTAATAATTCATATAATAACCAGTGATCATATATAATCAATCAAGGCTCCTTGAACTCTCACTGCCTTTGCAGAAGAGAAAACCCTTAATCCAAGCTTCATCCGGTTCAAGGATGAGCGTCCCAAGGTGGCCTATAATCAATTCAGCAACGACATACCTGTGATCACAACAAAAGGGGTGAGATTTGCAAGAAAATTGTTAAGGCATGTGAGGACTGGGGTATCTTCCAAGTTGTTGATCGTTGTGTTGATGCTAAGCTTATATCTAATATGACTCGTATTGCTAGAGAGTTTTTGCTCTGCCCTCGGAGGAGAAGCTTAAGTTTGATATGTCCAGTGGAAAGAAGGGTGGCTTCAGTATCTGTGGCTACCTTTAGGTATACACTGCTTTCGTAAATTTCATCATGATTCAGATTAATTTTTACTTTTTCTTTTATTTCAGTTTATTATCAGTTATTTACAAACAATAGTTTTTGTCTTACCTTGGACTTCAGTTATCAGTTGAAAGTTATCTAGTCCTAGATCTTGTACTTTAAAAAATTTGGGATCTCGACTTAATAGTTTTATAAATTTACTTTAAAATATTGTCAATGTATGAAAAAGTACATTGACAACATTTGTGAAAGAGGTTTCAAAAATTTATAAAGTCTAAGATCTCAGACTACAAACTTATTCAGATATCAATTATCATCTATATCTTTTCTTTTTGGGTTAAATTTAAATTATAATTAGGGTATATCGAAATTGTAGATTGATATGATTATATCATAGCAGCCTAGCAGGCATATATAATTTAAAAACCTACTCTCAAATAAATGAACATTTATAATTAATAAACTACTAACTCTAAGAAACATGTTTAATGACGTTCATCAGTGTTAGGCTATCAATTTTGATTTTCAAGCTTCATTTCTTCAAGGAAACAAAATTATTTGGTAAGGAAATACGGAAAATTATGGGCAATAAAGTTACAATTAATTGGAAAGTGACCCAAAAGAACAAATATACGAAACAAATGAAAACGACAGCACGTGTGGTTTCTGCCTAACAACTAATTTAAGGCGTTTTGGTATATACTTTCAGAACACATTCAAGTTTGACTACTAAAAGATATCCTAAATGAATAATAATAGATTTAGAATCCAAGTTCCTTTTTTTATATATAAAATAATAGTTTGATATAAATGTGGGCTTCATGTATAGTTGGACAGTTGTCTAGAAGTCAAGTCGCTCTTGTCAATCCGACTTTGTAAGTATTGGAAAAATTAGTATTTTACTATAATAACATAAACATATACATATATTCTTTAAAAATGTATGAGCAGGGTGAAGTAGTAAAAGATTGGCGTGAAATAGTGACATATTTTTCTTACCCAAAGCAAAGCCGGGACTATTCTTGTTGGCCGGAAAAGCCAGAAGGCTGGATAGAAGTAACGAAAGAATACGTTGACAGATTAATGGGACTGGCATGCAAGCTTCCATAAGTTCTATCAGAGGCAATGGGATTAGAGAAAGAAGCTTTTAGTAAAGCATGTGTGGACATGGACTAAAGGATCTTTGCAAATTACTACACAAAATGCCCACAACCCGACCTCACTCTCGGACTCAAACGCCACACGGATCCGGGTACCATCACTCTCCTGCTCCAAGATCAGGTTGGTGGCCTCCAGGCTACCAGGGATAACGGCAGGACTTGGATCACGGTTCAACCTGTTGAAGGTGCTTTTGTGGCCAACCGCGGCGATCGTGGTCATGTAAGCATACACATGCTAACACTACTATTTCTCCCGCATTTCTCTTTATCCATATCTACTAATTGTTTGTTCACTAATGAAAATATTCAAATAATCTTTTGATATCAAACTTTCTACTATTAATTAAATATACAATTAGTTCAAGGCCTAATAAAATAATTTTCAAATAATTTTATTTGGCATGCTTATCAAATTCAAATCTTGTGATAGGTAGGAGGTTAAAATTTTAATTTACACTCTACTCGTCCCTCAGATTTTTTTTTTTTTCTAAAACTATCTCTTATTTAGCCAATGTTAATTTTCTAAATTAAGTTAGAAATAACTCTCTCACTTTCAATTAATAAGAATGTGATTGTCGTACATTACTATTATCTATGATCAGTATCTGAGCAAAGGGAGGTTTAAGAACTCGGATCACCAAGCAGTGGTGAACTCAAACAGCAGCAGATTATCGATTGCCACATTCCAAAACCCGGCGCAAGACGCAACAGTGTATCCACTCAAGATCAGAGAGGGAGAGAAGCCGGTGATGCAGGAAACAATTCCATTTGCTAAGATGTACAGAAGGAAGATGAACAAAGACCCTGAACTTGCCAGGCTTAAGAAGCTGGCCAATAACCAGAAGCAGCAGCAATTGCCAGATTCTGAGAAAACTAAATTAATGGAAACCAAGCCCATTGAGGATATCTTTGCTTAGAAATTAAACCCCTAGCCGTATCGTTGCTTCTTATCCTGCATTTATGTCCTGCTACTCTAGTCATTATTATTGGATTCTGCTTGTTTTCTTGAACAGTGTCAAATTGTCAATGACCCCTGTTATAAAGGGGCTATAAATGAATGGAATGATAAATTACCCTTGTAATAAGATTACTTATTTACTATTAAAATTTAAAAAAAAAAAAGAAAAAACTGTTTAAACATTTTGAAGGAATAAGGTTAGTTTTGTAATTATGAATTGATAATAAGCCAAAAAGAAAAATGAGAGCCAAGGGCATCATCACTCATCGGCCTCCCAACCTCCATCCTTTATTTTCCTTCCTCCGTTGTTGTTTCTTCGTTCCTCCAGACAAAAAGACAGACCAAACAGTCCCAAAAATCAGATCAATGCTCTCACCCAAAATTTTTGAGTAAGCTTCACCTCTTTTGGGTACAGCAGTGACAAGGTCTCAGACAGCTACACCTGCTGTAAATTTGACCTTCAACTTCGTCCTTCCTTATGCCTTTGAGTTTCTTCAGCTTCTTGTTTGTTTTATTATATTTGTGTTTTGCTTGGATTCTGTTGTTACGAATCAATTTTGTCGATTAGATTACAAACGAACTTAGATGAACCCATTCGATTCTTTATTCATTTTTTATTTATTATTTAATTTAATTTTGTATAGTAAATAAATTAAACGAATATTTATTTATTAAATGAATTGAATCCGAATTCTGAGATTACGATGCATAATAAATTGAATCCAAATTCATCAAATTTTGATTCGATTTATTTATAATTCGTGTTGTATTTGATTTATTATATGTGTGTTTTGCTTGGATTCTGTTGTTGTCAATCAATTTTGTCAATTAGATTGTAAACGAACTTAGATGAACCCATTTGATTCTTTATTCATTTTTTTCATTTATTATTTAATTTAATTTTGTATAGTAAACGAATTAAACGAATATTCGTTTGTTAAAAGAATTGAATCAGAATCTTGAGATTATGATGCATTTAATGAATAAATTGAATCCAAATCCATTAAATTTTGATTTGATTTATTTATAATTCGTGTTGTATTTGAATGGTCAATTCGTCACTTGGGCCTCTGGCCTAGTGGTGAACGGCCCAGTGGTGAACATTTATCCTCATAGTTGTAAGGACAGAAGTTCGAGTCGTCATAGACTCAATATTTATCAATTAAGCATAATTGTATGGACTTAATTTATAAGTCTTTCTCCCATGCGAAATGCGAGTGTCATAGAGACATCCCTTCTTTATGAAGGATACTTGTCTAGACAAGTACTTCATAAAAAATTTAATGTAATATTATATGTCCCAATTATATATTTAATTATAAATATCAGTTATTCGTCAATTTATTTTTCCACCCTAGTTGAGCTCAAACCAACTTTTGAAAAGCTTACATTTGGTCCCTATTTTGAATTGTTATTGAAACCATAAAGTTATTGTATAGTTTTGAAATATAGCGAATAGGCTCTTTTTCTTATATTTTTGAAAAACATTAGGACAACATACACTTTAAAGATATTTTTATATTTTATCCAAACTTTTCAAATTATTCAATTAAGCCCCTATGAAACTTTATTTTGCCTTGGAAGAAAGTAAAACATCTAACATTCATCTTAAAAGGCGGGCAAGTTCAGTGTTCGGATCAACTCAATCAAATTTCTAATTAATCATGTTAGGAAAAAGTAATCTAGACTCAACTCAAACTTGTAATTTGATTTAAATATAATTCAGATTAGATCAGATCGAAAATTTGTATTTGTGTGTGCATGTCATTTAATTCGAGTCGTGTTTGACCCGATCTGATCACTATCTGATCCAATCAGGTTGGATTTTTTATCTGTATCCTATCCGAACTCGAATTCTTCATATCGGCTCAAATTATTTACTTACACCTATTCATCTTTCTTTAAATATTGTAAACTTTATGAAACCAAAAACAAATTTGAATGCTATGTTCAATAGTATAAAATATTAAACTTTTAAATGCTTAATTATGTACTCATTCAACTACACTAGCATTATAAGAAAGGAGAAAGTAATATTACCCCAGCTTGTATGTAATAAATATCATTGATAATTAATTGGATTCTTGACTGGATAATTAAGCATTATCCATGAATCATTTGAAGTTTTGAAGTTGATCTTTTTCAACCTCCAATAACTTGTGAGATTAATTTTTTTTGACATATTATCTTTAACAAACCGTTTGTTATATGCATCAAGTCATCAAGGCTTGCATATGACCTTTTGGACCGATAATGTCAATTGGCAAAACAAATTTGCTTTGATAAATAGTCCAAAACGCCCAAGTACGATGACCAAATTGGTAATTGACAAATTCCTTGTTAGATGTATGGCTATGGCTCTGAGGCAGAGCTATATACATAATATCATATCATGTTAGGACTGACCAATAAAATGAATAAAAAATAATTGTAAATTTACTTCCGCAATTAGAAATTTAGTATTTTGATTTTCTTTTTTAAAATTTTATGAAAATGATCTAAAATATTTTGAAAAAAGTATGAAAATAACCTGGAGAATTATAAGAATAGGTCCACTTAAACTTTTCTTACTTTTCCAGTAAAAAAAAAATCATTTTAGATAATAACATCACTAAGTGAGATACTGTATTAATACAGTCAACCATTGTCGATGGAGTGTTGACCATATATAACTATCAATAGGCGCAATCAACATCTATCGTACTAAAGGGTATTATTTTAAAAATCATAACTTATGTAATACATACGAGGATATGTGAGGAATTATATTAATAATAAAATTAGTTTTTAAAATAAAATTTTTAAACTTTCTTTGCTTACATTTATTGTGCAACCTGGTGATTTAGGAGAAAAAGATTTATCAAATAATAAAATTAACTTTTAACTTCTGATTAAAATTACTTTTGAACCCCCTAACAACAATTCAAAACAGACCCTATATCTTACATAATATCATTTTACTTCTTTTCTTTAACATATAATAAGTATGGAAATTAATTTTTTTTTAAATACTTTTAGTCAGATCTTCCTCTCATCATCTTTATATAATTTTTTTTTCTCTTATACAATTTTGTCTTTTGTGATTTTTTTTCTCTTAATATCCACTGATTTATAATTAAAAAATGAATACAAATAATATTCATAAAGTCTGGGAGGAAATTAAATCTAAAAAATGTTAAAGACGTTTGCAAGAGGGCAGATGATCATCGAATCTGATGCGGATACAGAGTAATTGCAAATGTGGTAAAGATATTGACGGTACAAGTTACACAATGTTTTCTTCTAGATCGAGAATAAAGATTTTGTAGATGATATAATAAGTAAATAATTATGATGTTATTTATTAATCCCAAAAAGCAAGTTAAAGAATAAATTTAAGTTGCTCACATTTATATAATTTTTTAATTTTTTAAACATTTCACCGAATTTATTGGGTGTATTTGACACACTGTATTGTACTATGTTGTATTATATTATTTTAATGCAGGTGTATTGTATTATGTTGTATTGTATAAGTACTGTATTATAACAATGTTGTACAACGTTTGGTGCTACACTGTACTGTATTAATTTTTTTGTGATTAACTTAAATTATATATTTAGAAAATAATATTTATAAATTTTAGAAATTTAACATTATTTTTAATATAAATATTAAAAAATATCCTAATTTTTTCATAACAATCGAAGCTTATAGTCTTATATTTTTGGCAGTATAACACTTATTTTTCAGTATTTTCTAAATATATAACATATGAAATAAATATCAAAGTAAATAATTTAATTAATTAATCTCTAAATAATATCATGACATAATGATATTTTTATATTATT
Source organism: Murraya paniculata (assembly GCA_030449075.1). Classification (NCBI taxonomy): domain Eukaryota; kingdom Viridiplantae; phylum Streptophyta; class Magnoliopsida; order Sapindales; family Rutaceae; genus Murraya; species Murraya paniculata. Next base: position 882,445 of record JAEVFN010000059.1, on the reverse strand, counting down.
ATCTTTATTGGTATTAATTTTAAATTAATATTGTTTAAATTTATTCATATATAAATATTTATTATTAGTTGTATGAAATTGTTAAATAATAATCAATTTTTATATATTAATTATTATAATATAATTAAATAATGTAATATTATGTTATATTTTTATTTTTATATATTATTTAAGTACTTATTGTTAGTTATATTAACTTATTAAATATTAATCAATTTTATATATTAATTATTATATAAGTAAATAATACATTATTTAGTTATATTTTTAATATAATAAAAATTAAAATATAAATTATAAATTTAAATTTATTAATTTATGTTAATAATTATGATGTAAAAATAAAAGAAAATAAAAATTTATATTATATTATATTATATTATATTATATTAAAAATATAACTATTTATTTATTATTATTAAAAAAAAGCAAAAGCAAAACGCTAATGCGGCAACTACCGCATTAGCTAAACCCGACACCGCATTAGCATGCTCCATTAATTCCTTATAAATTCTTTTCAAACATGAAGTTGGTATTAAGCTAATATAAATAGTGTTTTAATACCCCATAATGTAATGCACCAAACACACCCATTATGTATGAAAACGGTAAAAAACTAGAAAATTTGTAATGGCCCCAAAAGTAATGTCTCATGAGCTTTAATAACCAACAATTGAGTCATACAAATTTTAAGTTGACGTAAGCTACTGATGTAACTTAACAAGAAAACTTACAAGGAAAAGACATCATCAAAATTATTCTTTCATCAAGCTTTTGTAACCAATATCTAAATTTTCTCTTTTTCTTGAATTTCATGAATCCTAAAACTCACCAAGTAATAGAATGTCTGATAAAATTCATGAAAAGTCTGAAAATTCTACCGAGTGCCATGTAATCATTGGTAGCTAGGAACATACTGTACGACACTTTTTTTTTGTTTTTTTAATTTATTTGATTTTTGTCTCCTAAAGTGGCCCATCTAATAGAGTTAATAATTATTATTAGTTAATTATATTTTAGTTAATTTAAACTTCTTATCCTTACTTATATTTATTGAAATTAAAAAAAAAAAGATTAAAGAGAAGTTATATTAACATCCACCACACCTAATATCTCTCTACATACTAGAGTGGTTAATAAATATTAAGGGATTATGGGCCATCTCTTTCCCTTATATTTATATTTTTTTTATGGGAGAAGAAGATAACCTTTTTTTTTTAAGAAAAATTAAAATTAATGGTCTCTGGTCTAACAACTTAAGCCTGTGTATGCCACATACTTACGAGTATAGTGGTGTTGGATAGACAGAAAAATTCTAGTGAAACTATAAAACACAATTTGGAATCCAGCAGAATCTGATGGCTATGGCTAGAGCTAAGTTCAATACCTCTGCTATGATTTTATGAAAATCAAATATTCTCACATTTTGGTATCAGAGCATATACCTTTAGTTCTGGATTTCGATTCTTTGAATGTCCTAGAAATGGTGTTATTAATATAGTCGCATGCCTAATATTAGCCAATAATATTACATTTTAAGTTCATCTGTATCTGCGATAGATGTATACGTTAGTGCTACTTCCATGCAACTTTATATATGAGTACCTCATATGCGTGGATCTTATAAGTGATTATTAGGCCGTTAGAATTTTAAATTAATATGCTGCAGTGATATGTTAACTTGCCATATATATTGTACATGAATTAGAATACCTTAATTTTGTTCTGTGACAAATTTGTTTTTATATGGAATCTGGAATACTATTCTTGTTCGTTTACCTTGCATTATTGGTAATTAAGTTTGATGTCAATCTTGAAATTTATTGCAATTGAGTAATTGAGAGATAGTCACAGCACCTTCAAATTATAAAAATGGGATAATTAGGAAGCATTAATTTTAGTGACATCAACAGTTGTACTTAAACATTAGAGTATCATAATATGTGCCCACAGGAAAACAATAATATTTTTATTTAAGTAAAATGGGATAGCATTATATATATATATATATAAGAAAAATTAGTTGCCCAAAGTTGCCCACAGGCCTAATAAATTTTGGTAAAATAATAAATTAAATGTTAGTCGCGTTATAAAGAATTAATCTATTACGTGTTATAACTTTTACCCACAACCTTACACACCCGAACCTTATTCAGTTTTGTTATCCCGCCTCTCCACTATGGCGTCGCCTTTGTCAAGTTCGGTGTGTTGTTGGGCCTCATATGCATTGGTTAGTTGGTCGTGGGGCTTGTAGTTTCTGGTATGATTGCTGGATGAGTTTTTGCCCGTTGGTCTTATACAACCCTGCAGCTGCTTCTTCGGTGCCAGTCTCCTTTTATTGGCAGGGTACAGTGTGGGATAGGGGTAAGTTGGAGGCTGTCTTACCTACCTCGGTTGTGGCGCAGATTTTATCGGTCTCTATTTCTAGTGGGGAGCCGGATTTACTCCGATGGGCTCTTGCTACTGATGGTATGTTTCACTTGCGGACAGCGTGGGAGCTCGTGCGTAGCTCAAGGCCCAAGGATGAGTGTTTACGACTATCTGGCAGCGGTATATCCCCTCACGGGTTTCCTATTTTCTCTGGTTATTGCTACATGGATTTTTAGCTACGGATGATGCATTGTGCTCGCGGGGCTTCTACATGGTTTCTCGGTGTATTTGTGGTAGGGCCGTCGAGACCTCTCGGCATCTATTTTTAGACTGCCCTTGGGTTCTCCAGGTTTGGGGTAATTTTCAGAGGATGTTGGGTATCCGTGATTTTCGTTTTCTGTCCCCTCGCGCTCTATTGTTACATTGGCTGCGGTGTGCTACTTCTCGGTCTCATGTAAGGGTCCTCTTGCCTTGCTTCATCCTATGGCAAGTCTGGAAGGCCCGTAATGCCTATCGGTTTGATACGTGATCTTTCTCTGTTGATGCAGTTGTCCATCAGGTAGTATCGGATCTTCGGCTTGCCAGTTCTGCTTTTGGGTTTACGCCCTCTCAAGTTCAGGGTGTTGTGGGTTCGCAGCTTGCGGAGGGTTTGCGAGTTTCAGCTCCCCCCGGGAGGCTGATTCGATTAGTTTCATGGATGAGGCCGCCTCCTAGGGTGGCGAAGCTAACGGTGGATGGGTGTTCTTGGGGCAATCCCGGATTGGCAGCGTCGGGTGGTCTCCTCCGAGACCATCGTGGAGCGGTTTTAGCAGCTTTTGGGTCTTTTTTGGGCCGTCAGCCGATTCTCTATGCCGAGCTTAGGGCAGTGTGTAAGGGGTTAGAGTTTGCTGCTCAAATGGGTATTACTATGCTTGAGGTGGAGTCGGACTCGGCTACTGTTGTTTCTTGGATTCACTCTAGAGGACCGGTACATTGGGATTATGCATATTTGCTACGTCGGATGCGCTCGTTCGTTTCATCTTCATCCACTCGGGTCCGGCACGTACTTCGGGAGGCCACTTTCGCAGCCGATTTTTTGGCCAACTGGGCGTGCTCTCATCGTGTTAGTCGGCGCTTCCTCTGCCTACAGGCCCTTCCTGCAAACTTATCGGGTATTCTCCACATTGATGCACACGGCGTTCCTCATATTCGCCGCTAGCTTGGATTTCTGTTCATCTGTTTTCTCTTATGCTATCGCTCGTTATTTGTATTGGCACTTTCTCTTGGAGGTCTTGGTTTATGTCCCCCTCCTTATATATTTTTTCGATTTCTGATCTATTATACAGGTAGGGGTCTCGCCTAACCCCCCACCATAACATGGTGGTTTAACCCCCAAAAAAAAAAAGGGAGAGAAAAATGTCTCTTAGAATAAGGCATGACCTTTTCTGAAAAAATGCATTTACGAGTATGGTAAATGTAACCAAGTCAGTTACTGATGTACTTGGCCAGGTCATTGTTCTTTAGGAACAATTTCTAAGAACAATTTCTAAGCAACTGATGAATTATCTACAGCATGCTTGAAGCATGGTAGACTACTTGATTTTAAGTTTGCTTGAAAGAGGAAGGTTATTAATTAGGGTCTTGCTGCAAGTGAGGCTCCAATAGAGCATATCTTTTATGAGGTATAAGGCATCGATAAGGCACAAAAGTCTAGAAATAATGAGGTTTTTATTACTCTAGTAATATTTAAAAAAAGCGTGTCTTTAATAAGACCAAACATCCTGAAAGACATATTGAAGAGGTACAAGCTGAAAATGATGAAATGTCTTACATGCGAATATGTGGAATCGTAAAGAACGCAATTATTTATGATTTTTGTGTTCAAAAGTAGCTGTTCAAATATAGTTTGTTATTGAGATTCTTTTATCTTGTAAACTATCCAAAATTCTAGATCTTATTAATGATTTATATGCATGTTATTTTTTATAAACAGTATAAAATCAATATGCGGACGAGATATACTTTGCTTATGGTTTTGCAGGACTATTGACGAAAGCTCTCCCTACATCAACATGTGAGAAGATAACGTATGATATTGACATACCATTCAAACAGACTATCAATTTGATACCTGTAACCATGAGGGGGAGCACCGAGCACCCATCAAGAGCACTGATCAAGGGGAGCACTAATTAAGGGGATATTCATAATCTTTCTCAAAAAGAACTTCTACAAATAATCTGGACATATGTGCACTATACTATTTTTCCCTTGACTAGGTCTTGATTGACCTGGTAAATTTTTCTCCAGGTAATTTTGAAGCAAGTCCAGCTTCAGTTTATGATTTTGTTGAATTGTGTTTCTTCTACTTCGGGTTCTTCTACCATAGGGTTTTTCTTGAGCAAAAGTCAATTAAAATTATCGAAGTCAATTAAAATTATCGTCGAGTACATTATATCCAAGGGGAAATGTTATGAGATGTGTCTATTCCTCTCTTAATAAAGTATATTTCACACAATTGGCTTTAGGAAGTAAATTGCAAGATTAACCAGATGACTTATGTGTATGCATCATATCTCTTGAAACATATTATAAGTTGTACATCACATTAATCAATTTATAAGGTGTTATACAGAAAGCACCTTAAAGTTTAAAGAATATGTTGCTATGTACATGACTGATTCATATACATTATTGACTATATAACCTTCACCATTTGTAATCACATATACATTCAGAAATTGATTAAAAAATGAAATAGAGAGCAACTGAAGAAATTCTACTAATTATTCTCTTAATAAATTACTTATTATCATATTGCTCCTTTTAACTTCATATCATTTATATTATTATCTGAATACTTCCCCATAGTAATACTCGAAATTATAAATGTTTATATACAGATCGAATAAGTATGGAAAGCCAAAACGGCTTGTTTGTTTTGTAGTTATTTAAAGAGAAGAATAAATCCTGACCATTTAAGTTTGAGAAAGTATAATTATTAAAGGGAAAAATAATAGGAATATGAAATGAATCTAATCACTTTAAGTATAGGAAAAATTAAATTCAGAAAAAAATCCAGCTCTAAAACAATTTATCCTACTAAAGCACTCGATTTTTAACCATGAAGATCCCAAGAAATTATCCATTTCACAAAATTTAATTTTAGCAACAAGTTATCTTTTGAAAAAAGGAAAAAAAGGGACAAGTCTGAAACTGATTTTTATCATTCCACTCTTTAAAATTCAGATCCGCATAACCAACCAATTTAAAATTCAAAAACTGTTTTATTTGAACTCCTCAAAATCCGAATCGTAAAACATGCCCGAACCTCAAGGGTGTTTGCAAGTCATTTAGAATTATGTGGAGAAGTCATTGGCGTATTGTAAAATGCATAGTATTTTGTTGTTGAGGTACAAACTGTTCATCAACAAAAATTACTATATATGTATCTATCACTTATCAATCAGCAAATGATTTTCTTCCCATAATTCTATTTTATTGTCTTGATAGTTTCTGTTTCGCATTTACTCCTAATTAACTTTTAAAATCTTAGCATATTCATGATTAATTATATAGGCTAGACCGAATTATGAAAACTGAGAAATTAACAACACCAGGGATGATCATTTAGTGGTATATATTTCAAGCAATTATGTTTTTTTTTGGTTTTTTTTTTTTATCGTTATCTAACCAAGGAATCTTCATGAACAAGAAAGTAAAAGATGGAACATCGAAATTAAACTTCTGATAATCACTTAATACATATCAACTAGAGAAAGTTTTATTTTGAATTGGCAGTAGCATTTCCTCCTGCTGCAGCATCAGGGTCGCGTCGCAACTGAGATTGATGACCAGCACCAGCAGCTTGATGAGTAGAATCATCATCAGACGGCGACTGATGACTCTTGGTCGTCTTTGATGATACAGTATGAGCACTGGAGAAAAGATCGACAGGTTCAGAGTCAGCAATCTTGCCACCTTCAAGGGGTGTCCCATGCTTGTACCTCACCCTCACTGCTTCATCTTCAGACAGCCTTGCTTGTGCTGTTCCATACTTGATATCATCTTTGCTCTTTGCCATTTCTCCCTCCCCCTCTCTGTCTCTCTCTTTCTAATTTCTGTAAAACAAAAGTGGCATGTAACAAAATTGTTTCTCGCATATTGGTAGAAAGACTTCTATATGTATTTAATTTATTAAAAATAAAGAGGGATATAGGTTAAGTACACGTATCAACTATTGTACATAAGGATTTGACTAGTGTCACTTGATGTTGCCACGTCCGGCTCTCTTGCACCTTCGAATTGGGTCTAGATCTTGAAATTCACCGCTGTCATGGGTTGCGTTGTTTGTTTGCTTGTTTTATTTTTTTTTTTTTGGTTCATTCCGTCTGAATTTAGCCTAATTCTGAAAATCTCTTAATAACATATTTATTCTTTTTATTTTAAATTTTATCTCAAAAGATGAGTTATTCATAAAGTGGTTGCTAATTCTTTATAAGTTTTAAGTAAATTAATTGTATTATCTTATCAATTAATTAATAAATGTCATATTATTTGTCATAGTTTTTTGAGATAAAAAATTTGACATATGTAGCACTACTCTTTTTCTAATATATGAACAAAAAATTTAAAAGCTAATAGTTTGACATAAATATCATTTTAAATAATGCATACGTTTTTTCTTCATAATTCAAAATTTTAACGAGTTTATTAGTTTCTTAATTTAATTTTGTTATTAAAGATGTAATTATAACATCAACTTTCATTACAATGTTAATACTCCAGTTTTAATTTTGATTCATCACAATAGACAAAATCTAATTTGTTTAATATTTTGGTTTAGTTAAATGTTATCGCATGTATAAAAATTTAAAGCAATTTTAAAAAAATAACTTCAAGGATAATACAAAATAGTTTTTACATAATATAGGAAATACATGAATAATTAAGGGTATTTTTTAGATTTAAAACTAAAATTTTTCATTTAGATTTTAAACTTCAAATAAAATTAAATTTTTTTACTTCTTCTATTTAGATAAAATTATCTGACAATAAATAATAAGTTAAGAAACAAACAACAAAAAAAAGTAAATATTTAAAAAAAATTAAATTAAAACTTCAAACTAAAAAACAAATAGAAGATTTTTATAATGAAACTAATTGAGTTTTTATTCATTCATCTATTATAAGTGTGCCACTTGGATCGATGTTCTCACATTTCCTCATACAACTCTTTGTATTTTTCTCTCAATTAAAAATTAGGTAAAGTTTGATATTTTTTCTATTAAATTGTAAACAGAGCATATATTTTTTAAATGCTTGTGAGGAATTTAAATCGTACAATTATAAAATTTGATCTAAATGATTTTAATAGATGTCTCATATAAATATGAATAAACTTTTGATTGCGTAAATACATATCAATAGTGCACATATCCCTCGAATAATTAAAAGGATAAGAATAATTAAAAGGACAAAAATCTAAACTGTATATTAATAAAACTTGATTTAGATGGTGTGTAAATATAAGTAGACTTCTAACTATGTAATATATGTCAATCAAATGGATATATATATATATATATATGTTTATTTTTTAAATTTAATATTATAATTTATCAAATATGTTTAAATAAGTTAGCAAGTTAAGACTTAACACTTGCCGCAGAATGCTGAATGGATTATTTAACTTTAATTTTCAAAACTATCCCCACACAATTCATCTACTTCCAGCCGTATAAAATCAGGTTTACAACACTAGCAAAGAACTTTGCTACGTAAAATAAATTATATAAAATTATATTATTTTTATTTTAAATAATTTTTAAAACTGATTAATTTAATAAGAAACGAAATTGTCATAGAAAAATATTTCTTATTTCTTATTTAATTTTTTGCGGTGCTCAATTATTATTATTATTACTCGTCAGTCGTCATATATCTAATGTCGCAATTTCAAACTTTTTTTTTCTTTTTTTGCTCTTTTTCGATAAGGTCTTGTGTTGCAACTTCACTTCAAGTCTTCAAGCGAACAAGTGTTTAAACCCAGGAGGCCCATACAAACACCCAAATTCCAGCGCGTGTTTATCACGACGGCAATTGGATGACAAAAAGGGGGAGCTGTGGATGATGTTGCTGAACTGACGATGAATTAAAAAGTAAAATATCAGTAACCAAAAAAAATAAAAATAAAAATAAAAATTCCCAATACCCGGCTCGTCTACTGCTTGCAAATTCACCATTCAAATCCACGTATGTCCCATTCTGCCCTTAATTTCTCTCTTGTTTTCTTTTTTCCTTTTTTTCTTGATTTAGTTTGATGTTTGATTCTTGATTCAATCAGATATCTTTTATGTCAAATCATTTTTGTCTTTAGAGATTTATGTTAGAGTTCAAATTAATAATCTATGGCAACCCTGTTGAGTTCTGTGTCTACTCTAACAAACCCATCTCCAGAACCTTTTAGAAAAGCTTATGGCTTCTATTCTCAGATACCAAATCTTCAGTCTTTTTCACTCAATAAGGGTTTTATCCGAGTTTTGGCATCGATCCAGGTTACCATTTCTCCTAAAGATTCTGTTTACACCAAACCCAATCGGAAGCCTGGAAAGAATAATGATACCAGACATAGGGACCATAAGCTCAACGATGCATTTTTGCAATTGGAGAGAATGGTCTCCAAGGGACACAAGCCTGATGTAGTTCAAGCAACTAATCTGTTGTATGATTTATGCAAGGCCAATAAGATGAAAAAAGCTATTAAAGTCATGGAAATGATGGTTAGTTCAGGTATTATACCTGATGCTTCTTCGTATACTTACTTGGTTAACAGTTTGTGTAAGAGGGGGAATGTTGGTTATGCAATGCAGTTGGTGGAGAAAATGGAGGATTATGGTTACCCCACGAATACAGTTACGTATAATTCACTTGTTAGAGGACTTTGCATGCTTGGTAACTTGAACCAGAGCTTGCAATTCTTGGATAGGTTGATACAGAAGGGATTAGTTCCTAATGCCTTCACTTATTCTTTCTTGCTTGAAGCTGCTTATAAGGAAAGAGGAGTGCATGAGGCAATGAATTTGTTGGTTGACATAATCGCCAAGGGTGGGAAGCCTAACTTGGTTAGTTATAATGTGTTGTTGACTGGGTTGTGCAAGGAAGGTAGGACTGAGGAAGCAATTCGATTCTTTAGGGATTTGCCTTCAAAAGGGTTTGAACCAAATGTCGTGAGTTATAACATTTTGCTTAGGAGTTTGTGCATGGAAGGATGTTGGGAGGAAGCGAATGAGCTTTTAGCTGAGATGGATGGTGGGGATCGTTCCCCTACTATAGTTACTTACAATATACTAATTGGTTCCCTTGCCTATCATGGTAAAACTGATCATGCTCTCAAGGTTTTGGATGAAATGGTTAAGGGTCGTTTTAGGCCCTCTGCTGCTAGTTACAACCCAATAATAGCCCGTCTTTGCAGTGAGGGAAAGGTGGATCTTGTTGTCAAGTGTCTTGACCAAATGTTTCATCGACGCTGTAAACCTAATGAGGGAACGTACAATGGTCTGGCAATGCTCTGTGGGTTGGGGAAAGTGCAAGAGGCATTTGCCATAATTCAAAGCTTGGGGAATAAGCAAAATTCTTCCCCACAAGAGTTCTACAAATATGTGATTACAAGCTTGTGTCGGAAAGGAAAGACATACCAGGCATTTCAACTTCTATATGAAATGACAAAGTATGGTTTTGTGCCTGACTCATATACCTATTCATCTTTGATCAGAGGATTATGCATGGAGGGACTGATAGAGGAAGCCTTGGAGATTTTTGTGGTGATGGAAGAATATGACTATAAGCCTGATGTAGACAATTTCAATGCACTTCTGCTCGGATTATGCAAATCTAGAAGAACAGATTTATCCTTGGAAGTTTTTCAGATGATGATTGAGAAAGGGCAGATGCCTAATGAAACAACATATGCCATTTTAGTGGAAGGGATTGCTCATCAAGATGAGTTAGAGCTCTCAGCTGAAGTTTTGAAAGAGCTGCAACTGAGACAAGTTGTCAGTCAAAGCACGGTTGAAAGACTTGTTATGCAATATGACTTTGAGGGTATAGAAGTATAAATTTTGAGGGAGAAAGAATGAGCAGAAATCCGATAGGACAATTCATTGGCATTTTTATGCCAATGCTGTGAAAACATATTTTTGACTCTTCAGAATGAGAGAGCAGCATTGGATGTTGGATCCTGTAGAAAAGTGAAGCAGAGACTTTTGAAAGTCGCAATGAAATTTTTAAGGGTGAGTGGAAGCTAGTTGAAGCATAAGGAGGTTATGCCATGTGGTATTATTTCTCTTGCTTTGAGCTACTTATATTATTTAGTGAACTAGAATCATATTTTTGTTGCATAGCACAGTATCTTTCAGCTTACATACTCTCCATTATGAGGCATCATGACGGGTTTCGTCAACTTCTTCCATGAAAATCATCTAATATAAAACTTTTACTGTTCGCCTAGTCAACAATATACTATTATTTGGTACGCATGGAGCCTTCTTACTGATTCTTGTTCTCCACATGATAATCAGCACATGGGATCCTGATTAGTCTGTTAAATATTTATATTTTGTACTTATTGTTATTTCATTTCTCCTTGACCTGATTTCTGGAGTGTGCTTTCAGTCATTAGCATTAAGCTTCTTTGGTTGCCGAGAAGACAGATTAAAAGAGCAGACACACAGATACACGCATGCATGGAATGTTACCTAATAATGGCTGGATTTTGACGAATATCAGGGGACCCCAACCTATTTCCCTTTTCTATCGTTATAAAGTAAAGAAAAGGCTGTTATTCTTGTTCCTTTATAAATGATTTACAAGTTTTTGAAACAGAATTAATATCAACATTTAATTTACGCATGCCTTGTTTATTGAAAGATTAATGGGTGGCTGAGCTCGGCTGTTATTCTTGTTCCTTTATAAATGATTCACAAGTTTTTGAAACAGAATTAATATCAACATTTAATTTACACATGCCGTGTTTATTGAAAGATTAATGGGTGGCTGAGCTCATCTCAAGATTTTTGCACGTACACAATCGAGCACTAGTCCTATATACTAAGCAACAGTTTGCATTTGCATCTTGTCTTCCAGCAAGATTTAGATCTTAGTCCTAGTATCAAAATTCTTTGCTCCACTTCTGGTTAGTTCGTCTTTTTATCGTCATTGTTAAATAATTAAACAGGATGAGGTACCTCGGTTTCTTTTCACATTTTCATTTGCAATGCAATAAAACTGCACATTAGCAAACTTCTCACATCCAGTCAGTTTTCCTTTCGGAGTATTATCGGGTCTACAGGATACCGCCGCACCTCAACCATCCATCAATGAGGCAACCAAGTCGTTTTGTAAAAGTTTAGATTCAATGCTGATCTGAATGTCCTGATCTATTAATAATCTTCCCTAAAATTCTTTTAGGGAGGAGCTCGCAAAATCGTACCTACAGGTGGTAGGTCACTCCAACACTAAATTTCCAATGGTAGCATGGAACTATACCGAAAGTGAAAGATAAGAGAATGTTATGTTATAAGAATTTGATAATGGGATGCTGAATATCTTGCAGGACAAGATAAATTCATAGATAAGTGAAAAGAAAAATAACACAATATGGATTAAATTAGGCTTTTGAAACATAAAAGTAGCAGGCCTATCCTTGTTCGGTTGTTCATGCACAAAGGCATTATAAACAAAACCTTCACAGCAAGAAACCTTCCATTATGGATAACTTCGATTGATACCCAGCACAAAGGGCTGCCAAGTATTGAACATTTTCCAAAACGATTGCTCCAGAAACTTATTCTGAGTTACTGATCTATAGAAAAAGACATCCCTCTAAATTCAAAGATTTCTGACTCCTTGAGCAATTCTACCATTTCCCCAGGAAATGCAGGAACTCTGTCCTCAGTCCCTTAGGGCGACCAAACTTTCTAAGTGTCATCAAATTCAGAAACCACAATTCAAACAGAGAACGTCCTAAAACTGCTTTTCATAATGGCCTGACATCAACACACCTTGCATAGACAATATGCACATATAAATGCAATCCCAAACAGGTTTAAACTCAAAGGTCAACTAATTTGGCTCAGCTTAACAAGTCTGTCCGTGTACAAGGATAAACATAAACAAAACAACCAACAAGACTACTCACCATCCACAACTTTCTATTTGGCAGCTGTAAACATAGAAACAATTAAAACAATTAACATGAATTGAACACACGTTCAAATAAGACATTCACATAAAACAAAACCACCAACAAGGCTAGTCACCATCTACAACTTTCTATATGGGCAGCTGTAAAATGCAAGTACAAACAATTAACACAATCAAGATAAATGGAACACACATTCAAATAAGACATTCATTCATTTGATGTTCAATATTGTTAAAGAAAGCATATTCAAGTAGAACAAGTGTAGACAGCACTTAAATTCATATAACATAACAAAATACTTGATAGTAATATTAAAGGCAGCTCAAAACAATAGTCTTAATAGCGGTGGCTACTAAACCTACAACTAGAGGATGAAACACGAGGCTTCCCCAAAAAAACATCCCTCTATAATCTTGACAACTTCATCATGTATCACATGCTGAAAAGTCGAAAGATAATTAAGGCATTTCGGGAGAAACTGAACCCATGTTCCTGCACCTACTTAGATCTCTGTCTCATCTTTCGGCGCTTCCTCTTCAGCCTTCTCATGCGCTTCTTCTTCCACTGCAAAAAGTAGACAAAAGAGAGACAATTTAATTCCCATCAAAGAAAAAGCTAGAAGACCATAAATTCATCCATTCATAAAAATTATTCAGCCAATAAATAATAGATTAATAAATGGCAATTACTCCATCAAAATATTTATGACAAAATATAACCATAAAGGGTTGAGAAGCCCTCTTCTATAACTTCCCTTGGCAATAACATTAACTAGAAACACTTCCCAAATAATCAATTATGTAAGTATTTTTTTAATAGTCAATAAATATTTTTTTGAAACTGTGAAGGAACTAGAAAAATTACATTTTTTCTTTTCATCATTTATTTAAGCTCGACTCAACTAAAAACATCCCACAGAAAAATTACTACCTATAATCATATAAAACACAGACATGTACACAACAATAAGCAAGATGAAAATATATGCCAAAATCAGAAAGAAAAGTAAAAAACAACGGCAAGTTTCATTTTTTTCCAAATTCAAGATACAAAATCTAAGATAAAAAAATACTAGTACGTGAAATTTAAAATACGATACCATGTATTGGTTAAGAGAAAAAAAGAAATAGAATCACAGACTGAATTTCCATGGAGATAGATTTACCTTAGCTCTCATCTTCGCTCACGGTCACAGTCTTTGTATTTCTTAGCAAATTCCTCTAAACGAAGCAGATCCTTCGTTAACGAGAGTATCGTTGATGGAAAGGCTCTGTTAGCTTTTGGCAAGTTGGTATTTATGGGCTTAGGGTTTCACAAAAGGAAAAGTGGAAACCCCAATTATTCGGTGTCGTTTAATAGTTCAGGGGCTCAGGGCTATTTTCATCTTTTTAGAATATTTTATTTTATTTTATTTTTTTGACTAGTTTGCATCTATTTATTGGATTTACTATTTTATTGGCAAAAACTATTTTTAGGACTCCTAAAATCAGATTAATTGCTTTTTCTTTTTTGGTCAATGAATTCGTCAATATCCTTCGGCCTTTGTTTTTAATTTTATTTTTACAATCAATCTACAGATCATGATATATTAAAACTATATATATACATATATAGATATAGATATAGATATTGAGGAAATGGTGTCCTTACAAAAACGAGAACAAAACTAAGCACAACACAGTTAGCTTTGATAAGTTTAAATTGTAAAATACTTTTCCGTAGTGATAATTAGTTACTTATACCCCTAGTTTCTAAAAATAAACACTACTCTGATATATTCACCACGAACTGGTGTTAGAGCATGGTTTAATTAGTTAATTCTAATTAGAAGATCCAATAGTTTATGAAGAAAATAGAATATTTAGATTTAGATCTTAGTAATTACCATAGTAAAAAGGTAACTTTAAATAGATATAATATAGAATATAGATTATAATATAGAAGGAAATTTTAGACACGACCTACATACAAAAGATTTTCAGTTAAATAGCATAGTAGATTTGCTAATAAATTTAGGTAGAAATTTAAAATTAGAATTCGATAAGATTAATAATAAGCTTAAATTATTTTTTGATAGTATAAGAGAAAATAGAACATTTCTTAAGAATTTAGAAGAAAAATTAGACTTCATAAAAGATCAAAATATAATAGCATCAGATAAGATTTTAAGATTAGAAGAAGGAAAATTAAGATTAAAGCAATTAGAAAAAAACTAAAGATTCAGAAGCTATACTAACTTCAGATTTAGAAGATTTAATAAGTAGATTAGAAAAAATAAAAGTTGATACCTATAAACGTAGCTTTCTACCTAAGCAATCAAAGAGTTATACATATTATTAATATTATTAATAGATAAGGAAAACATATAGTCAGTAATAATAAGTTAGAAGGTAAATATTTAAAAAGAATATTTAATAGAAGAAAAGAGGATGAGGATGTTAAAATAAAAAATCTCATAGATTTAGATAAACAAATAAAAAAGTTTAGGCAAAATAAACCAAAATTAATTAATTCGAATAAGAGAATTTGTTGAATTTATTTACCAAGTCTTTACTATATCAACATTATAGTAAAAGATATATGTCATGTACTCATGAAAATCAAATGATTAAATTAGATTTAATAGATAAATATTCTTATAATCAAATTAATGATAAAGATCTTAAAGAAGCTCATTTAGGATTAGTTATAATATGAGTAAAAGGGTTACTTAGGGAAAATTTAGTTGCAAAAACTTTAGTTTGTCTTTATGATAATCAGTTTACAAATATAGAACAAGGACCATTAGGAAGCATAGAACTAGATATAAACAATAAAGGAGGAATAATATATTTACCCCAGATTATTTAGTAAAAGTTAATACTTTTTACAAAGATTTAAGAGGAGGGATAAAAACTAGAGGTTACTATATGAAAAGGAATGAAGACAATTTATTAATTTGCATTGGATTTACATAAAGACTTAGTGAAAATAGCAAAACTAAATATAATTTAGATAATAATCAGATAATAAACATTATAGGAACTGAAGGTATTAAAGCTACCAGAGTAAAAAGTTTCTCAGTAGAAACTAATGCACTATTAGTTTGGATGTTAGATAATTTTATTGAAAAGCTAATTTTAGTTCAGAAGATAATGTAATTTACCGCTTAGATTTGAGATTTTGGAATTATAATTACCAAGTTAGCATAACTAGTAGTTAGGATGATGATTTAGAAAAAAAAAAAAATACTTTAATGGCTATAGGAGAAGAGTTCACATGGAAAGAAATGAACAAAATTCTTGATTCTTGATATGATGTACCAATGTTAGAAATGAGCCAAGACCAAGCAGTAGAAGTTTTAGATAGAGAACATAATACTCAATAAATAGATGATATAATAAAAGGTAAATTAGAAGCTAGCATAATCTTTAAAACACAAGAATTCATCAAAATGGATGATGTTATGGAAGAAGCTACTAGCAACATTACCAATCGATCCAAACGTGGTAGTATAAGTTTTAGTCAGTCAACACTAAGGGATACAACATATAATTTAGAAGGAAAATATCCTATAGCAAAAGGATATTACGGTGGAAATAACAGATATTATAAAACCTATGGTAAATGACAACCTGTAAATGAGATTATGACATTGCCAACAACAAGTCAACTGGTAGCATATTAAATCTAATAGCATGGGATTCACAACTATGCCCAGACACTAGGGATGGCAATTTGCGGGTCCGGGTCCGGGTTTGGTCTTTCCGGATTCGGACTCGGACACAATTTTTATATACCGGACCCGGATTAAAACCTGATTTTTTTTTAATCTGGGTCCGGTCCGGGTTAAACCCGGAAAAATTCGGGTACCCGGATTCCGGGTTTTGAACCCGGATTTCCAAATTAATCCATGTTGTCATTGGCCTTGGATTTGGCGAGTTAGGTTTTTTTTTTATTTATATTAAACGATTTATAAAAAAAAATTAATATTAAAATAAAAAAACTCCGGGTCCGGGTTTCAGATTTACGGGTTACTTGAATCCAGATCCGGACCTGAAAATATGCGGGTTGTACAATTTCAATTTGTATTTCGAATAAAAACATATGCGGGCCGGGTTGAACCCCGCCCGAAAAATCCGGGTTCAATCCGGGTTCGAGCCGGGTGCGGGTTTGGTTGCCATCCCTACCAGAAACCATAGATAGATGGGAGCAGATGCAATCAAAGCTTGGCAAAACTGAACTTGTAGTGATGATATGTGGGAATTTTTAGAAATGCTATTAGGAGAAATAGTAGGAAATTAGTATAATACTTATAAAAGAGATTTTGCTGAAAAAGTTTTAGAAACTAAAATATTAGGAAATAATTCTTATAATTTTACAAGTCTTGTTAGACAAATATATATAGGATTAGACCCAACTAGAGATAACATCTCTATATAAGATGTAGCCTTAGCAGACCTTGACCAACTTCAATTTTCAAGTTGGAAATATCTTAGAGAATTCAGTAATCATTATGCATCAATTGCTAGCAAAACTAATAAGTCATTCGATGAAAAAAATTATATATAAATATTTTAGAAAGTTACCAAGAATTTTAAGAAGAAAAATTAAAAATAATTGGAAAGTTTAGAACTTTAAAAAAGGCTTCAGAACAGGACCAAGAATAGTATTAACTTATAGTATAATTAAAGAAAAGTGTGTGCAAGCTAATATTCAGAAAAAGCTCAAAAAGCAGTCTTATAATTTCTATAAAAATGTTATTTATACTTTATAATAGTATAGAGACAAAAAATACAGAAAGAGAAAGTATAAAAAATATTTTAAGCTTTATAAATACATTAATAAGAGAAAAATCTTTAGGAAAAATCAAACATATAAGAAAGGAAAAAAAAGACAATAAGTATGTTAAAAAGCTTACCAATAAGAAATTTACTTGTTTTATTTGTGGAGATCCAAAATATCCTGCAAATGCTTGTCCCAACAAAGAAATGACCGTGTCAATGAACGTGTCAATCTCATACATAACGTAGAAGATGATATAGAAAGTATAAGTAGTGATGATAGTAAAGCCTATAATATAATTAATGATTATGAAATTTTTAAATTAGAAAATTTAAGTTTAGATTCTGACTCTAAAGAATTTACCGATTTAGATGATGAAGAATATAGTTTCATGAATACAGATATAGGACTAGACCTAGAACAATTAAATGAAAAATAAAATGTCAACATGAATTCATACATAGAGAATGATCTGATAATATTAGATGTAGTATATGTAAACTTTTTCCTAGCATAGAACTTAGATACAAGTGTAAAAATTGTGAAGTTGAGATTTGTAAATTTTGTTTAATTAAGACCTATAAAAATCAGCCAAAGAATCTAGGCAAACTATAGAAACTCAAAATTTAAAAATCGAAAGATTCAAATTTCAATTAGAAAGACAAGAGTTTGAATTTCAATAGAAAATTTTTGAATTAGAACAGAACCAAAATAGGCAGAAGAATAAACAAATTATTGAGGCAAAGGATGAATATTTGGATGAATATCTAGATCAACATTCTAAGTCATTTAATAATAAACAACCTCTTAGTCGATACTAACCTTCTATACCTCAGGCAGCCTTACTTAGTATTATTAATAAAATTAAATTTAGAAATGATAATACCATAGAATTATTAGCCATGATAGATTCAGGGAGCAGCAAGTCTCATATATATATTAATTTAGTCCGAATAGATTATTTGCAAATATTGTCACAACCAATATTTGTTGAACAAATTGATGGAACTATATAAAATATGATAAATGTGTCAGAGATGCACAAATTAGTTTATGGACAATAGAAAATGAATTTGGTGAACATTATCCCTTACCACAAGTATGGGTTAGTCTAATAAATCACAAGTTTAAATTTATTTTAGGATTAAATTTCACACGTATTAGTAAAGGCAATATGTTAATTAATAGTAATTATATTACATTTTTCAGAAGAACAGTTGTCATCCCAACTGATTTCTGTCTTTCTCATTGCCTACAAAGTCAATATATTCAATCAAAGTTGCAGTAGAGCGTGGTGGAACCAGTAGTAGTTGTCTTGATTTTTTGCATAATTTAAAAATAGGAACCAATAGTAGTTATTTCGATTTTTCGCATGATCCAAAAATATAAAATCCAATTAGTAGAGAGGATATAGATATTTTCTCGAAGGGCTTAGTAAGACCATACATTAATAAAAAAGTAGACTTTTGTAATTGAGATTTACAAGATTTTTGTGATCTTAATTTTATATTAAAAAACATAGAAAAATAGATGAAAGGACCTAAATTTGAAAAATCTGAAAAATATGACTTAAAAGAAATAATTAGATTAGTAGAAACTACATAAGTCTTAGGAGAAGACCCAATCAAATATTGGGATAAGAACAAATTTAAAGCCCATTTAGATATATAAAAAAATATATATAGATTTTACTATTAAAATAGCCAAAGGAGACTATAGTCCACAATACATAGAAGAATTTAGCATTCAAATAGTAGAATTATTAAAGTTGCGAGTAATTAGACATAATAATAATAGGCATAAAAGTACAACATTTATAGTTAGAAATCATATAGAAATAAGAGGAAAAGCACAATGGTTATAAACTATAAGCGTTGAAATGATAACACATATAAAGATCAATATAAAATTCTAATAAAAGATTAGTTAATAAATTTCATCCAAAATGCAAATGTATTTAGTAAGTTTGATTGTAAGTCAGGCTTTTGGCAAATTAAAATGAATGATGATTCTATTTTATGGACTGCCTTCAGCTGCTTTTAAGGACATTTCGAATGGATTGTCATGCCATTTAGAATAAAAAAAATGCCTCTTCTATCTTTCAACGTAAGATGGATCAAATATTTAGAAAATATAGTAAGTTTTTTTAGTACATATCGATGACATATTAGTTTTTAGTCAAAATTTAGAAGATCATTATAATCTATTTATGTTATGTTTACTGACTAGAGTGTAAGTGAGGAATGTGGATTCTTCCCACTCTAATGTTTAATTACATATTTTAAGAGAGAAATGAGAATCCCACTCCATAGGTCCCCCTCATTTTTTGAGTGGGAAGTGGGAATAGGTTCCACTCCCACCTCTTCCTTTTTTTACAATTCTTTTAATAAATTTAAAATAATTATATTTAATAAATAAAACAAAATAAATAATATTATATTTATTTAAATAATAATATTATATTATTTTATAAATTACATTTATTAAAAATAATAATATTAAATTTATTTAAATATAATATTATTATATTTATAGAGAATTAATAATATTACTCTATACTATCTTTATTTGAAAATCTAATATTGTTATATTTATTTAAAAATAATAGTATTATATTTATTTAATATTAATATAATTAATAAAATAAATAGTTTATTCCAAGAAAATATTAATTTTGTGCTATGTTATTAATAATAATGTTTTATTTGTGTTGCTTTTATTAATTATTTTTAATTTACATAATTAAAATTAATAAAAAATTATGATTTACATTTAAGAATATTAATAATTATTATTAATTTACAAATATAATAAAATAAATATTTTATTTTAAATATATTTTTTTATTAATTTTGTAACTAAAAATTACAATTCTTTAAATAAAGGTAATACTGTAATTTGAAGCCATTTACTCCCAATTTAAGATAAAATAAATACATAAAATTGAATTTTGATTCTGATTCTATACTCTCATTTCAGTATATGTGAATAGTCTACTCTCACTCCCACTCCACACTCCCAATCCTAGGATTCCCACTCCTCATAATTTTTACTCCAATCCAAAAAGGTAAATGCTACCTTATAGTTTTTAATGAATTCGTCAATAACGGACTTATAATTACTAAAACGAAGATGGAAATCTATAAAGAATCCATAAATTTCTAGGAACGAAAATAAGAAAATGAAAGATAAAATTACAAGACCACATAGTAAAAAAGATATTAAAATTTTTAGATAAAACAGAAGATATTAAAAAGTTACGAACCTTTTTAGGAATATTAAATTTTGCTAGAATGTATATAAAAGATTTAGTAAGCTTGTAGGACCTTTGTACAGTAAGACTAAACTACGAGCTCAAAAGTTCTTTAACTCGTCTTATATAGAATTAGTTAGAAAAATAAAAATAATTTATAAAGAATTACCAAAATTAGCCTTACCATTAGAAAGTGAGTATATAAATAGATGCTAATGAGCACGGATGAGGAGCAGTATTACTCTCTAAACCAAGTACATATGATAGTTAGAACACTGAAAAGATTTGTAAATATTCATTAGGTCTCTACAAAGAATCTAACAATAGTTCAACCAGTTCAGACTATGAAATTTTAGGAGTCATTAATGCTTTAAGTTGTTTTAGATTATTTCTCAATAAATCTTTTCATAGTAAAGACAGATTGTGAAGCAATGAGTAGATTTTATAATAAAACTAATGAAAAGAAGTTTAGTAATAAAAGATGGTAAAATTTTGTTAATACCATAGCAACAAACGGTTATAAAGTAGAATTTGGACGCATCAAAAGAGTAGATAATATATTAATTGATTACTTAAATAAAGAAACTTATTCTAACTTACTTTATGATTTTGTAGATGGATGGCAGGAGAATGACCTTTGGTAAGATTAGTCTACCAACATTACCAAAAGGGACTAATTTATCTTTGAATCATAGCAATGCCTTTTAGACAATATTTGGAATGTAAAGGATGATAGTACAAAGATTTTAATAGACCTAAATGCATTAACATTTTATTTTCAGAAAATTTAAAGCAAACCTTTAGGAAAGAATTTTAGTTTTTATGTAGTTTTTAAAAGATTTACACTAGTATCTACTATACTTGGCCTGAAGTTTAAAGAAATTACAAACATTTACAAGCCTGATAATCAAGGATTTTATGATTTTAAATAAGCTCGATGCTGCAAAACAGTGAGCGGCCTAAACTTTTTCATAAGTCCTTTAGCAAGAAATACAGCTAGCAGTTTACCATCTTTATCCCAACATGCATCACCATGTGTTCAAATTACACAAGGTAGTGGAGTTGCTTCATATTTTCGTTAACACTTTATCTTTTTGCGATCATTGTTATTTTCAAAGATTACATGATAGGTGCTGTGATATATATGAAGAAAGACATTCTCTAAAGGATAAGCTCAAAACTTTATTAGTCCCACTGGTAGATAAAGGTGAAAAATCTTTAACCCCACTAGTTAAAGCAGATGTTGAGTGCAAAATACTAAATCCATGTTAGCTAGAAATGAGAGAAAGTAGAATCTTTTTCTTTACACATACTGAGCTTTCAAAGCTACCCCGTCATAGCCGACTCATCATTAAAGAACATTTTGCCAAAATACAAAACAACAACATGGAGTTCATTCAGAGTTTTCTCCAAGACTATGCCAAACACAACTATGAGACCCTAGAGTTTGTACACCAAACACCTAGATTTCTTATATAATAGGAGACTCATTATGGCAATACTTAAAAATTTTGCCCAAGAATTGACCGATTTTGTCAAGAAGTGCTTCTAGAATAGGTAGACTATAAGTGCCATCTTACTTACAATATTGCAAAAGTTAGCATTGATACGAGATTATACAAACCAATAGAACTAAAATTCAGAGATAAACCACTAAAATTAACTCTCCGGTTATTATTGGATTTTGGTTTTATTAATCAAGTTATTGTTCGAGACCAAGACCAAACAAATGCATTTGGAAAAAAGTTAGCATCAACCATGCTTAACTTAATGGCAATGAGAAAATAGTTCGTGATGGCTTATATCCAATCAAAAGCACCAGAATGGAAATTTAAGAAAGATGTATATTATGAGTTTTGACACGACTCAAAAATATTGTTTACTCCCAAATATTAGAGTGTCTAGTTATAATATAACTCGGTGAGTCTGGGATCGATCCACAGGAAATTTAAAAATCTAGTAGCCAATTATTAAACAAAGAAATTTAAGTGCACAAAAAGAAATTAATAAGAACCAGTTTAAAAATTTTTAAGGTTACGAGATCCACTCTCGGGTTTCAAATTATGGTCATAACACTCTATCATATTTGTATTTTGCATTTCTTTTGCCAGTTAATTATTATGCCATTTAATTATTAACTAACCATTTATGTGGATAAATATGAGATCGAGTACCTAATGTGCCACAACTATATTAGCATGTCGACATTATGTTAAAATACCATATAAATCCAAGGGGAGCTAGATCTATAAATTAAAACGATATAAAAGAAATCGGTAAAAAATAAAAATACAAATAAATAAAATAAACTTTAAAACTCACTTGAGAAAGTAATTAATTTAATAATTTGAATCATTGAGCTTCACCTTTCACCTCAGCTTAGAAAATTCATCACTCATATTGAAAAATAAAACATTCATTTTATTAAACAGACTTTTGAAATATATTACAGGATAATCAACCACACAAAAGAAGAAATTTTCCTAAGCCTTAGTCTCAACTACCTTCTCTTTCCTCCCTTCTTATTCTTGTCCCCGTATTCTTGCCTTTTATAGGCAATTGATGCCTCATTTCTCCTTTATTTTATTATTATTTATTATTTTTATTATATCATGTTACATAAAAATGTGTGATAGTCAAGTCATAGTAGTCATGGCTCACTTTCTTTCTTTTTTTTTCCAAATTCATTTATTTATTTATTTATTTTTTTATTAATTATATCTCCTCAATAATGCATTTCAAATGGCTTCAGTAATTTATCTTCTTGTTTCTCGTTTTCAGCTTCAATTCCTTTTTTATTCTTGGAGTATTTATAATATAAAAATTAACATAAAATAAATATACTATAGATTAATTTAACACAAAAAATTAGGGGAACATTAAGATAATTTAAGAATAACGAGTACATTAATTAACACTGTTAGTGAAAAACTGATAATTTTATCCTTATTAAACGTACACTTTTTAGTGTCAGTCAAGTTTCAAGCTCAACATTCTATCTCAAGAGATCTAACACCATTAGAGAACTTGATAACTTAGAAGATTTAATTATACTTTGAATCTGCACCACGCTTTAACCAAGTAGATTAGACATTAGAGAAACAGAATAAAAACAAGGAAATTTGAAATTAGAGAATTCACTGTTCATCCTAAGTTGATTGCTAAAGACTTTAATCAAAAAGTATATTCTCGCTAGAATATACTTGAAGTCTTTTTTTTTTCCAGAATCAGAACTAATTAGCTTGTAGAATTCTCCTGTGAACAATATGAAGAAGATATCAAGGCCTACATATCTCTCATAAAAGAACAATCAAGTGAAGAAGAAAATGATGATGGTAGAGATTTTGACGGCAATCTAAATGGTGTTGAGACCCACAACCTTGACCACATGCTAGAACCATGACTTAGCAGTGGTCCACTCTTCAATTAATCATCCTTCACTTACTACTTTTTTAAAAGGCACAACTTTAAAAAAAGAAAAGCTCTGGTGATTATTTTTTCGACACTGCCTTTAGTCACGTAAAGACTAAAGCCTTTTAGTCCATAGACGTGGAAAGCAGAAGATAAGAAAGTAGCAAAAGATAAGGATAAGCAACTAGAAGGAGCTTTATAAATAGGAAGAGTCCTCATTTGTCTAGCAGAGGGAGATCCACAAGATTGAGATCAGGAAAGATAAACATAGAAAATCATCCTGTAGCAAACTTCAGTTTGTAAAAGCTCTTAAGCTCTTATTTAATTTCTCATCGTATTTAGAAGCTATTTCAAGTAAGTTATTTTATTCAGCATAATGTGTTATAGTTAAGTTACTTAGTTCTTCTCTAATAGAGAAACTCAGTCTTTTATAAACTTCTATATATTTGCAAATGAACAAGTTGAAGATCTTTCATTATAAATCAAGTATCTTTTTATTTACTCATAACAAATATTTTCTATCTAGAATAAAATCAAATTGTAGGGTAAAACTTATGTTTCTACAAAAACCCAAAGTCTTAAGAAAAGACCTCTGAGTGCCTAGTTTTACTCCCAAGTACCATTTTAGCCAAAAAAATAGGCATTTTAAAGAAGAAAGGAGGCATTGTATTGGGATTTCCATGCCCTTAAGAGGAAGAAGGTTTTTTGAAAAATTTAAGTTTTAATCAAAAAGTTTGATTTTTTACTCTAAACATTTGGAAAATAATTTTTAGAAACCAAAAAAAAAAAAAAAAAACACTGATGTTGGTTAATATTTGTGACAAAACACTTTATTACCCAATCAATTTAATAGAAATTTATAAAAGAATCAGAGAGTATCTAGAGGAGAAGGACAACCACTTATAAGATTTTCTAATCAGAAATATAGCTTGCATGCCATTAGATAATTACACTTGTTTTACTTTATAGTATTATTCTATTGAAGCACTTAATGATTACATTAAAAAGGTAGATAATTTAGGAAGATTAGTAGTAATATTAAATTTAGAATTGTTGCTAATAGGAGAATAGAAGTAGCATTTAACCAAGTAGATGATATAAGAAATAGTATAGAAAACACCAATCCAGAATTTGATTGGTAGATAAGAGTTAGTAAAAATGTTAGATTATCTTAAAATAAACATTGAGTAAAGCATAGAGGAATCTCAATTACTAGAATCCAAATTCAAGTAATTAAGAAATTAATAGGAGAAGTTTAGAATCATATGTCCTTCAGTGCAACAAACTTCTTACAATTTCTTAAGAAGTTTTAACAAATCTAGCAGATAGGTCTTTTGTAGTACGTTTTGTGTGAATATCACTACTAATTTTTTCTTTTTTGAAATACTTGTGACATATGTGGCATTTGACATGCTCACGTGTACAAATGTTATTAAACATTCATGGAAATGATGTGTTTTTTTTTTTTTTTGTCCAAAATTTTTTCCTGCAAGTTAAGCTTGTGAGTGAGGTTCGCTAGCCATATAAAGACTTATATGGTATCTAGACCATACGAGGGCTTCGTAATGCTTGGCATTGGGAAACTATCTTTGTAAGTCACAATTATTGTGAAATATTAATAATAATATAATAATAATTTGTATTAGACTAGTTAAGTAATTTCAATAAAAAAATTTTAAAAAAGAAGGTTGTTCCAGAGATTTTGAGGGGTGTCAGAAGATAGTTCTCGGCTAAACTATGTAGAGTTCACAGAAGTGGCCCAAGCATTAGATGTGATTTTGGGTTTAATTGGCCCAATTTATAGCCCATTAAATGATCAACCGCTTTCATCACCTTCCAGCAGAATCGCAATTTCAGAAAACGATGGAACAAGCATCGCAAAACAACCGCAATTCCGGCGAAGGAAGCAGTGTTTCAACTCAAATAAGCACGAATCCTCCTTCCGGTAACGAGGCCCCTGAAAATCCTCAAGAATCCAAGTCTGATAATAAAAGCAGTGACGCCTTGGCCATAGCTTTATCGTCAATGTTGACAGCCGTTATCAAGGATTTCGATTCGAAAGCTCAAGACACTCTTCAATCCCAGGACCAGCTCGCTTCCGCCATCGATCGTCTTACACGAGGTCGTTTTATTAGCCTTCAGTCTTACTATCATTTTAAGCATGAATTATTATTATTATTATTATGAAAAATGATAGCAGCAGCACACTGTGGTTTGGTGACAATTGATTTGAGAAACGGTGACGTAGACCTGTTTCATGGCTTTTCACTATAGTTAACAACTGAATTTTATTTGGAGTTATTCTTTTTTAACATGAATTATTATTGTTGTTGATGTTGTTGTTGTTGTTGTTTTTATTATTATTATTATTATTATTATTTCAATTTTCTTACAGAAAGAACATGCAATGGTGTTTTTGGCGAAATGGTCATGGAGACCCTTATTTTCAGAAGTAGTCATAGAGACCCTGACCATTTCACCGAAGCATGAGTGGTCCCTGTACTTTTTTACCTTATTATTATTGTTATTATTATTACCATTACCATTACCATTACCATTACTATTACGTGATTTATTTTTTATATTTGTTGTGTGTGTTGTTGACAGAGCTTGATCAACTACTGGAAGATGCACCGTTGCCCTTTATTATGCAATATGCGGCAAAGATTTCAGGGGTTAGAAAGAGGATTTCATCGTTGAATTCACTTTTGAAATCCATACAACGGCGTGTTGATATCATTGATCGATTGCTGTCAGTGGGTTTGCTGCATGGTAGTTATATTTCTACAAAGGATTCATAATTTAATTCTCTCTTACAAATTTTTATATTTGAATTCATCGAATCTTACTGTTATCAATAAATTTAATATGTGGAGCTATTGGTAATGCTAACTGGAGCAATTTTCATTTTTCCTGTTTAAGTAGATTATGTATGTGAGGGGAAAAGAGTAAGAGGGATGAAGCACATGAAAACTTAAATAACTCCAATATAACTACATAAACAAGTTTCAATACTTACTCTTGTAATTTATAATCTAGGGAGGATATATATAGACTTGAGTCATTCTTATCCAAAGATTAAGAAAGCGAGGAAAGTTTAGTAACATAATTAACCTTAGATTAAAAGAAAATAAGTCGGAAGCTTAATGTATCAACTTAGACTTGGCATTAAATATCTTTTATCCTAGAAAATCATAAATAGAATGTTGGCCCTTTGTATAGAAGCACCCTTAACAAGTACTCTGATTGCAAATTAATTTAAAAGTAATGAACTCTTGATCTTCAAACCAAACAATCCCTGCTCCTGTTATCCCATGCTTGTATCAATAGCTCATTCTACTGAGGGATTTAGAATCCTAAATTTCTCAGACCAAACTGTTATAAGCAAGAACTAATGATACAGTGCTTTTTAATCCATAATAAATAATTTTTTTTTTTTGGATTAAAATAGCTGCATTTACAGAGATGCTTCATGATTTTGGACCTTGAAATACCTTTTTTTCAAAAAAATAAAAATTGTCCCTCTGTTTCAGTGGGTGTCATAATGGTATACCCGATTGATTTAGATACCTTTTGCAGAAAAGGCAGCCACAGAAAGTTCTTAACAGTTGACAACCTTAACGTTGGTTTTGTATTCAAGGTATTCTCTTTTCTTTTGTTCTTCTTCTCTCTTTTTTAGTTTGTGATAGTTTTCAGTATCTTTGAATTTGAAGTATGTTGTTTGGTGGCTATCACTGACAAATATATATAAATTCTCTTGAAGAAACAGACTGTTAGTGAGTTGACAAACAAGTAGAAGAACCAGAATTAGAGAACGAATCTTTCAAATCTTACGAAAGTTGGAAAAATTCAGTCTGTTATATTCTCCCAAATGCCTTTGGAATAGATAACAGCATGTGTCATGTGGTTCATGAATGGAATGCTATCGTATTCAGAAAGATTAAAGAAGTAAGATAGACATGGAAAAAAACCATGAATGGAGTACTATCCCTTTTGAAATCGTGCTCTCTGAATTTCAAAGAGTTATGGACAAACTTTTCTGTTCTTTTTCACAATTCCATATTGTTTATAGAGATGATGTTCTGGACTTCTAGTGTTTCCTTCTTGTATTTAACAGCATTTTCAATCTCTCTCAGTATTTATAAACCTGTTAAACAAAATTGACTTCAGGTATAATACCTAATATTAGTTAGATATCTATTAAAATCTTGATTTTTGTGTCACGTTAGAACATCATGGCCAGATGATAGCCATGCACAGATCAATCCAGTTTGCTAAAAGATTACGGAAGGACATTCTTCTTAACAAAAAAAATCAGGAATAAAATTTATTTATTCATCTGTGTAGGACATTGTTCTTCCCTGTTAACTCTCTGTTGCTTTGAAATTCAGGTATTGGTCCAGATAGAGGAAAGTTTGCTTTGTTAGCAAAGTTAACAGTTTTTTCAACTGCTTTTTCGGTGAATATGTTTGGCAGATGAGCAGAAAGCCTCCCAAAATACTTGTTTTTCTTCCATTTGTATCCCCTGCTTCTTCTTGCGTTGGCATTTTTACAGGTAGTAGCATGGATTAACACGTTCCATTACTGAAATTTTTTTTGAGCTCTGTGACATTAAATCCCGGAACTTCATTTGTCAACTTTGTCATTCACTTTTGTTGTTTTTCTTCTCTTCCACAACATTAAAAGCCAGCCCATTTCTCTCTTCCAACCTGATGTACGCCCTAAATCATCTGTAACCGCTACAGGATACAGTCAAAGCTGAAAATTAAAGTCTGGTCGACTTTGATAAGGGTAAGACACACACATTGCCCTTGTCTTAATATTTGGCTGATTTTTCTTTTAATTTGAATTTTTATTTCTTTCTGAAATTGAAATATGTGATGCGTAGTCCATTTCATGAAATTTTATCTTAACAGCAATGCCAAATTTAACTTCCTAGTAAAGGGCTAAAGGCATTGACCCTTCTTTGCCCATACCTGAATTCTTGCCAGCCGCCGGCAGACTTTGTTTTTTGTTTTCTTCGTTTTAAAATATTTTTCAATCCACACTATGCAATCTTCAAAAGTAGATTCAAAACAATTTTTTTTTAAGGGGAAATAAGGAATTTAGATCTTTGTTTCGTGTTTATTAAATTCACCAAACTTTTTTTATTTTTTATTTTTTATTTTTTAAATTCACGTTGATGTCGGGGATCGGGGGTGTATTGACCAAGTCTTTTCTTTTTCTTGATGCTGTAGCATACGAAGATCAAATTTGTCATGGAGTTGTTTTAGAGTAAAATAGGGTTATTTTATAATGCTATAATTAAAATCAAGATATCAGTACCGTAATTTAACATAAATTGTGTTAATAAAACATGATGCATGTAAATTTAACATAAAATTTGTAAATTAGTATATGTGTAAAACAAAACGTAAATTATGTGAATAGAACATAAGATTTATAAATGAATGTTAAAAGAAGTGAATTAATATAGGAGTGGTAAATTGGTGTGATACTTGTAAACAAAAATGGAAACTTATGAATGTAAAATAAAAGTGTTATAAATCAATACTAAGTGTAAAATAAAACATAAATTAAATAAATTAAACATAGGATTTATAAATGGAATGTAAAATAAGTAAATTAAAATAAGAGTGGTAAATTGATGTATTATTAGGAAATAAAACAAAAATTTATAGATATAACATAAAATTTGTAAATTAACATTAAACGTAAAATAAATATAAATGATGCAAATGAAACATCAAACTTGTAAATAAAAAGTAAAATAAATAAATTAATATAAAAGTGGTAAAATTGACATATCATTAGTAAATAAAATAAAAACTATAAAATTTATGAATCAACATTAGGTATCAAATAAAACAAAAATTAAGTAAATAAAATATAATACATGTAAATAGAATATAAAATAAGTAAATTAAAATAGGAGTGGTAAAATAATGTATTATTGATAAACAAAACATAAATTTGGTGATTTAATATAAAATTTTTAAATCAACATTAAGTGTAAAATAAAACATAAATTAAGTAAATTAAACATAGGATATGTAAATAGAAGGTAAAACCAGTAAATAAATGTAAGAGTAGTAAAATGGTGTATTATTGGTAAATATAACATAAAATTTACATAAGTAACATAAAAATTGTAAATTAACATTAAGTATAAAATAACCTACAAATTATATAAATGAAATAGAAGATTTATAAATAAAATATAAAACAAGTAAATATTATAAGAGTAAATAAAAGTAAAAACTTATAAATATAAAATAAAAACTCATTATAATAATGATTACCTTATATATATATTATTTTTATTTCTAAATTAAATAATCATAATTTTAGGTTTATGTAATATTTGTGATGATATATGTGAAATTTTATTAAGGATAAAACTTATCCTCAAAATCAAATTTTAGAATTTTTTTATTTTTAAAAATTGTTTGTAAGATAATTGATTTTGCATCTCATTTGAGCCTTAAATTTTGATTTTTTTTTACAGCACAAATGTGACAATTTTTCCACAAATTTCTTCTTGATATGCCAAAGACATAAAGGACGAAGGGTGGCTAGAAAAAAATTTGCAATTGCCGCCTTCATTGCAAAATCTTGGCCAGTGATGATTGCACCAGGATAACGTACTCCCATAGCTTTAAGCCATGTCTCAAAAAGCCATATAAATGTTACCTCTGTCTCATCTTGTAAGAGTGCACATCCAAATTGTATTGATTGTAGATGATGATTGACTCCCATAAATAGTGCGAAAGACATATCATATTTATTTGTCCTATAAGTAGTGTCAAGTGTAACTACATCCCCAAAAGAATGGTGCACCATGCGAGATTAAGAGTCCACCCAAAAGAAATCAATCGCCATCCCATGTTCATCACATTGAATTGCATAAAAGAACATTGGATTCTCAGCTTGCATTTTTGTAAAGTAAGGGCTAATTGGGCATCTCCTCCATTTAGTTGCTGATGACGAACGTCCCTCAATTGATTATAACAATCTCGTTGGTTAAAACCAAATTATGCACCACCAAAAACTGAACAAACTTTTCAAATTTGTAAATTTTCCTTCTGGAATATTTCAATCAAATCCTTAGTTGCTTCAGGCATAAATTTATTTGATTTCATCCTCATCCTTCTTGCCGGACTAACTATTTTATGATTGTGAATATCTTTAAAAACTGAAACTCTCCATTTTATTTAACCATTTATCATGTATAATTCGCATACGAGCTTTGCACACACACTTGACAATTGAACATCTTTTACCTCTTTTATTTATCTTCTTTTTTCCATGCACATCTCTTCCTTCATTTTCTTCTGCAACCTTGTGTGTTTTTTCCTTTGGAAAATACTTTCCTTAGTGGGCACACACAAATTGCCTGTTAGTTACTTTATTCGAACCCCATCTAGTCTTGGATGAAGTTCGAGTTCGAATCCAAAATCCTTCTTGTCGACCATAGTCTTTCATAATAAATTCGAGCTTCTTCCATCGTTTCAAAAGTCATTCGCACAAATGGTATTTTAAAATTATCTATATGATTTTTTGGATTACTTGTTTTACCATTCATCTCTTGAGTCATTTCAAGCACGTAGACAAAATCTTATATTTTAGATCATAGTCAAGTATAAACATAAACAAGTCATAATTCAACTAATTAATGTTAAAACAAAGGCAATAACATAAGAAAATCAAGTATCGAAACGAAGATTGATAAAGAAGTCAAAGAGTACTAGCATCACCACTCACCGATGGGAATTTACTAGAAGGCTTAGTCGATAGTTCTTCAAATTGTTCTAACATTATTCATATTAGGAAATGCTCAATAATTTTTTTTATATCTAATCTTATAGTAATTTTATTTAATAATCCAAGATTAACACCACAACTAATCAACTTTTTATTTCTTCTTTTACGTTTCACATATGCTATTGATGCTTGTGCTTACGATGTCGAGGAAAGTTACTTAACGCAAGTGAAAGATTAGCGAGAATGAAATAATATTAATTATGGAGATAAAATACGAGGAAAGAGAAGAAAAAGTGATTAATAATATACTGCGGCGCCCATTAATTTTTTATTTTGTTATTCATAAAAAAATAAATCAGCATTTAATTTGATCCATTGATTTGGTTGCTGTTAAAAGGTTAGGATTTTGTGTATATTGTTATGTAAAAAAAGAGGGTATATTTATGTCTTTCTTTAATAGAGGGGTCCTTATTTTTTTATTTTCATGTGGACAAGTTATTAAACTATATGATTTAATAAAATCAGTGTAGATATGATATTAAATTATTTGATTTACTGAAATGTTCGCATAAAAAATAAAAAGAAAATTGGCGCCTGCACCTAAGAATATATACACAGACACACACATGAGTTCTTCTCTAGTGCAGACTTTCTCATTCCTTTTTTTTTTTTTTGTTAATGCAGACGCACAATTAAACCGTACAAAAGAACGCTTATATATATATATATATATATAATATATATTCAATTTTTAACAAAATTAAAAGTAATAAAGCAGTTGCTTTAAAATCAATTTTAATAAAGCAGTTAATAAAGCAATTGATTAACTAATGACTAATTGATTTAATTTTTAACAAAATTAAAAAGACTTGTTTTCCCTTTTCTTGAAAAGCCAAAAACAAGGAATTTAAATGTTGTTAAAGCATGTTCTATTTACAAAAATCAAATTAATGTTTTGTTAAAAACAAAACAAGATGATTTGATTGATTTAAAGAAGGATTTAAATTTGCATCGTATTGAAGGTCAACTTCAAGACAAATTTATTCAACAAAAGATTTCTGATTTGTTTTGACTAATGACATTCATCATGTAGTCATCTTAGGAACTCCTTTTATAAACCTCATTACCCCATATACTGTAAACCTCATTACCTCATTACTCCATAGAGCACAGTCCTTTTCTAGCTCTTCCTCGGGGAAGACTAGTGATTCAAAGAACGTTGTGAACTCAGAAGAGTTTATAATTGAGAATTTTAATAAAGCAATTGATTGTTGGGAATTACCTAATTGAGGATTTTAATAGGATCGGAAGGACGATAGTGTTCTCAGTCAAACATACAAGTCAGGATTTTAAATAAACCAATCTATTATTCGGCTTATCCAATTTTATCTTTATGTCTCAGTACGTGGCGTTGTTATACCAGATCGTTGCAGATCTAACTGCATTTTGGGACCAGATCTGACTTAGAACAGATCTAATCTTACACGTTCGGGTTTCCCGCCAATATACCTTTGTTTAAGTTCTTTATCAATTTTAAGCAAACCTAGCAATAGTTTGGCTCTATGGGTTCATACACAGTACCAGATCTGGATCCCAGAAATGGTGCTCTGAGGAAGGATGGAGAAAGAAGATTACAACTACGGGGAGAGATCCGGTCTCGATGCCGTAGAGGAATAGTAGCAATTTATATGGCAGATCTGATACAGATCAGTCTGCTTAGCATGCTTTACCAACAAGCCCTTAGATCTATGCTGTAAAATAAAATTATTACAAACTTTGAATGCTTTAATTGAATTACAAAATAAATGCTTACATGAAAATCTTTAAACTTGTTCTTGATCCGAATGCTTTAAAGAAAATCTCTTAGAAGAAAAGAAGAAAATATTGTTTGATCCTTGATCTCAAGACAGGATATGATCCTCAAAGTCTTTCGATCTACAAACCAGAGAGAGTTCCTTGGTGAGAGAAAGTTAGAGAGAAGGAAGAGAGAATGGCTAATGGTTCGGATCCCTTCAACTGAAGGTTAAGAGGAACTATATACCTCAGATCCATTACAAAAAATGAAATAATTGCAATCTTCACATGGGTGGACCAGGTGCAAGGGACAAGATCTGGAAAATCCGCAAGTAGAGAAGGCATCTTTGCATTTCGGTGCTTTAATTGATGAGGCTTCACGTGAACTGAGCCCCAGCAACTTTGACAATCTTTGAAAGAGACAAAAATATTTGTCTTCACAGCTTTTCCCGTAAAGGGTAGTGAGTGAAGGAAGACAAGTATTCTTGTTGTAGAATACAAGTAGAATTTACAAAGAAAATGTTCAAATACAGGAAAATTACTTTTTTTTTTTTTTACAACAGTAAATATAAAATTACTGAAACAAATAAAATTTATTTACAATGCTTTATGGGAGTGAAAATTCCGAAACAATCATCTTCATTTTCATCTCCTAAGGAAATAAATGGCTCTTCACCTTCTGATGAGCTGGCGGCAGATGACGCTGTTGCTGATCTGGAAGAGAGGAGATGGTGCATAATCTCAAAATATTCTTTCTCAGTCTTGGCTGAGGCCAAAAGAGATTGGGCCTTGGACTTTTGACTAAGAAATGTTGATTGGGCTTTGGATTCTTCAATAGTAGGCGTTAAATGGCCCATTGAGGCAAGCCATTTTTTAACAATGGAATCGGTCAATTTTGACTTTTCATCGAACTTTGACCACCATTTGACTTTGAAAGTTCTTTGGATAAGGAGTTGGGTTTCTTGAGTATGGAATCGAAGACTCCACATCCTGACCCAAGGAAGGAAGAAGTTAGAACAGAAACAAAGGAAGGGTGAGAACCTCTTCTCTGATTCTGATGGGTGATAATGGGCTTTAAATAGATTCAAACAGGATTGGGCATTAGGTGTAAGAATTTCAGTGCATGGGTCGAAATAGTTCCACCACTGCTGGAACCAGTTTGGAAGGCTTTTAATGGTTATTTTTGAATTGAAGAAAAATAACCATGAATGGGTTTTCTTTGGGTTTTGAATCATAAAGGTATTAAACCAGGCCTGTTGATAATCCCAGTAGGAGAAAGAAAGGCAATAGTTTAATTGGGCTTTAAATTTTGCTGGGAATGTTTGGGCTTTATGGAGTGGATTACCCCATTGGTTTGGGCTAATAACTCTAAGGATAGTGGCCGTAGAGTAGGCCGGCTCAGTTTGATTTTCACCAAGAAAGAAATGTTTAAATTTTACTAACTCGGTGATCTCAAGAATACTTTGATAATAAGGCTGGGGTTTTGACAAATCCCACGGTTTGAAAAACCAGCCTTTGGGGAAAAACTTTGAAAGTGCTATAAATGGATCAGTATAGTAAAATCCATCTTCAACAGATAAAATGTTTTGTTGATGGATTTTATCAAACCAAACCGACTTTTGTGAAGGTCTCGGTTGTGAAATCACAATTTGAGAAGATGATCCTTCACTTGGAATTATTGTTCCAGATAAAGAGAGCTTTGGAATTTCTTTAGAAATTGATTTTTCTTCCTCTGATTGCTGAGAAAGAGCTTTGCTTTGAGAAAAACTTTGTAATGCTAATAAGAGCTGAGGGGATTGGGAAAGGGAAGAAATCCATTCCTTTACCGGATCCTGTGAGGCCAAGACTTTAACTTTTGCTTCATCTTCTTGGATCATATCGATCCAGGACTTTACAGGCATTGCTGAGTACAACAATTTTTCTTTAGGTTCTTTGGGAGATTGGTCTTTGGGAGGTGAAAGGGGCATTGGGTCAACAAGTTTCCCTTTGCCTTTGTCTTTCTTTTTTGGAGGCATTATCTGTTTTGGAGAAACTCTCTGGTCAGAAAATCTGGCACAGAATTCTTTTCACCTTTAATAAATTCAATATCAAAATCAAAAACACTTAAAATTGCTTGCCATCGTGCAAAAATCTGTTTTGATGCAACATTTTGAACATCTTTTTCCAAAACATGTTTTGCAGCTTTACAATCAATTCTAAGTAAAAATTTTTGATTTAGTAAATCACTTTGAAATTTAGATATGCATAAAACAATAGACAAAATTTCTTTTTTGATAGTTGAATAATTTTTCTGACAATCATTCCAATGTGCAGAAACATATTGAACTATCTGTTCTTTATCATGCTCTACTTGCTTTAATATACCACCATAACCCAGGTCAGATGCATCGGTCTCAACTACCTTAGGTAATGCAGGATTTGCAAGATATAAACATGGTATGCTCCTAACACTCTGTTTAATTAATCTAATTGCTTTAGTAAGCTCATCAGTCCATTCAACAGGTTTCTTTTTTAACCTATCATGCAAATATTTAGAAATCCTATTAATATTCGGACATAAATCAAGTACATAATTTAGACTACCAAGGAATCTTTGCAATTGCGTCTTATCAAGAATCTTATCAGGAAACTTGTCAGCAAATGCAAGAGATCTTTCTATGGGAGTAATGGTTCCTTTGGAAATATAATGACCTAAGAACCTAATCTTTGTTTGAAACAAAGAAACTTTAGAACTAGACACTGCTAAACCAGCACTTCTAGTAACATAGTAAAAGGTCTTTAAGTGTTTGAAATGTTGGTCAACCGTTTGGGAAAAGACCAACACATCATCTATATAAACTATACAGAAATCAGAATAAGGGTTATAAATGTCATTCATAACTCTTTGAAATTCTGATGGCGCGTTCTTTAGACCAAAAGGCATAACGATCCACTCATACTGTCCAAATAGAACAGTAAAAGCAGTCTTATATCTATCTTTAGGATGGATCTGAATCTGCCAAAATCCTGATTTCATATCAAATTTGGAAAATATGAAAGCAGAATGTAACTTTTGGAGCAGATCTTTCTTATTTGGGATTGGGTACCTAATCCACTTAAGGGCTTTATTTAGGGGCTTGTAGTTGATGACTAATCTAGGAGTTCCTCTTTCCATTTCTGAATTTTTGTTCACATAGAAAGCGGCACAAGACCAAGGAGACCTAGACTTGACAATAAGACCCTTAGACTCTAAGTCTTTAATCTCATTTCTACAGTGTTGCTCCAATTCAAGGTTCATTTGAATTGGGCGGGCTTTAGTTGGAATTTGTCTATCATCAAATCCAACTTTATAGGGCAAATCTACCATGTGATGTTTCCTATTCCAGAAAGCAGAAGGCAGATTAGCACAAATTTCTTTTTCAATAAGAGCTTTAAAATCAAAAATCTTTTGTTGAATAAATTTGTCTTGAAGTTGACCTTCAATACGATGCAAATTTAAATCCTTCTTTAAATCAATCAAATCATCTTGTTTTGTTTTTAACAAAACATTAATTTGATTTTTGTAAATATAACATGCTTTGACAACATTTAAATTCCTTGTTTTTGGCTTTTCAAGAAAAGGGAAAACAAGTCTTTTTCCATTTGCTTTAAATGATATGCTATTATAATTTATAGTATATGGGGTAATGAGGTTTATAAAAGGAGTTCCTAAGATAACTACATGATGAATGTCATTAGTCAAAACAAATGAAGTTCTGAATTCAAAACCATCATTTTTTATTGATGCATCTACTTTAGAAGAAATTCTTAATTTTGAATTGTTTGCGGCAGAAAGTCTTTCTTTAGTTTTCTCATGAAACCTTCTTGGTACAAAATCTTCTTTAATGCAATTTAAATCGGCACCAGTGTCAAATAATGCAACTGTGTCAATTTCTAAATCTTTAAAAACAATAATGACTTTAATTAAATACTTTCTAATAGTAATTTGTCTCAAAATGGATAGGAAATTCTCAGGTAGAGACTCTAGATTGTCTAACTGCTGATTCTCTTCAGCATTGTTAGGCTCAGACTCAGATTCTGATTCTTTATCTTTGACCGAATGGTCTTCCAATTGCTTTTGGAGGAGTAATTGGATGGTATCAGAATCAGCCTTTTGCTTTTCTTTCAAACTCTTTATTTCGAGTTTGACATCATTGATCTCCTTTTGAAGATCCTGGATAGTAGGAGTTGACTTCTTTGACTTCTTCTTTCCTAAGATTTCAGTGAGATCATAAGCACTTTTCTTAACTATGGGGACTTTTGAGGACGACTCAGCTTTCTCACTATGATCGAGAGTTTTTAGAAGTTTATCTAAATACTCCCTTTGTAGAGTGGGGTCAGAGATGTGTTTGACTAATTCAAGAAAAGTTTCTTGGTCTCTAGTCAACACGTTGACTTTCTTTAGGTAAGATTCAGATTCTGAATCTGAATCACTATAGGATGAGGTATCAGAGTCAATTAGCTCATCAACCTGCAAAGCATCAGAGTCTCCAGTCATGGAAGACTCAGACTCGGAAGAATCAATAAGAAGGGCTGAGATCTTGGAGAGGATTTCCTCATCTAACCCTAATTGGTTAAGCTTTCTATTCACTCTGCAGTATTTTGCAGTGTGACCTTTCTTACTACACTTGAAACAGGTTGCTTCTTTGTAGTTGAAAGAGGCTTTAGGCTTGGAATCATTTTCTTTATAAGAATGTTTCTTCCTATAAGGTTTTGAAGACTTCCTATAGGGCTTTGAGGGTTTCCTATAAAAGAGATCTTTAGAGTCCTTGGACTCATGATAAGGCTTTCTATATCTTCTGGACTTGTAATGCTTTTTGTAAGGCTTTGAAGAGAACTTACCATTACAGTCTTTTGAAGTAGAGGCTTTGAAGGGATCGTAATTGAACTGCTTACAGAAACCTCCTTACTCTTGCTTAGATTTCCTAAGCTCCCATTTGAGTCGTTTCTGTAACTTTATATCTTGACAGATCTTTAAACCTTCCTTGTTGACGAAACTAACTAGTTCACCATAAGTGAGTTCATCATAAGGAATTCTATTGTCATGGAGTGTTTTAATGGAATTCCTAACCTTTTCTCCTAAGAGGGTAGGTAATCCAGCTAAAAACTTCTCTTTCCAAGTGATGTGATGTGCATCATCTCTTTAAAAAGAGTCTTGTGAAGAATGTGGTTTTATAGGCTTGGAATTCACTAAGCTTTCTACATCTAAGGTTATGAAGAAGCTCAGCATTCTTCTCTCTAAGGTGAGAAGGGTCACTTATGAAATGTAGGGAAATGGTAAGAATGAGGGTAGCTACAGCATCCTGGATAGGATTGCCGTATTCATCCAAAATTGGAATCTTATCCTCATTTGTTTGGACAGCATTTAGAATGTTTAATTGCTGTTGACTGGTGAGGAGATGGTCCCACCATCCTTTAAGTTGACCAGTGAATCCTGCAATTAGGATTTCTGCAATCGCTCTATCAGAAGTTCCTGACTGGGTTTTGTAAGCATTTGCAGCCATGGTCATTTACTGTAATAATCCTAGGATGTTGTATTCAGACATCCCGTCTATATTCCATTCATAGACAGAGGATGCATTATACCTAGACTGGTTTAATGCACTAGGCCTATTGTCTATGGTAAGGTCAGGAGGAGTCCTAGTTGTTGGCAGGGCTAACTCCCAATGAACTTTATTGACTTTAGGTTCTTCTACAGGTTCTTCTCTAAATGCTTCTGCATCTGAGGTGGCTATAGAAGATTGGTCATAATCAATGTCTAATACTCCTACTCTACTGGCTTGGGGAGTATCAGGGGCAATTTGAACTTTACTAGCGGAAGAATAAGCTTCTATCCTATCTAGTTGTTCTCTAATGGCTTTAGCAAAATCTGACTTCGATTCCTGAACAAGCTTTTGACTTGTCTTGGAAACCTGGAAAGGTTTGAAGATGGGCTCCTTTAGCTTTTTCTCCAAATCAGATTTTGTAGGGACAGGCTTTGGAGTAGCGAAAATAGTAACGGTTGACTGTTGGATTTGATTTTCTATCCTAGTCAACTGCTTTCCTATAGTGTCGAGATGAGTATTACAGTAATTATTCTGTTGAATAACACTGTCTAGATTTGACATTACTTCCTCAGACTTATGTATCTTATAAGGAGAGGCTTTAATTTGAATAGGGGTTCACCTTGTTCAATGACTATACTCCTAAGCGGAGGGTGTTCAGACTCTATGGTTTTACCATTGGAGAGGGTCCAAACAGGGTTTAATCTTTCTAATAATAGGGTTTAACTCTTTAAAAGGATAATCGATTTGATTATCATTGGCATACATTTCAAACCAATCAAAGAACAATATATGAACTTTATGCAAGTTGACAAATTCATAATATTGTACTTGGATTTCATTTCTCTGATTCAGAAAATTTTTGAAAAACCAAATTCTTTTTTCTTTGTTGTCTTCTGCATAAAAATCTTTTTGCAAAAGAGTTTTATCAAGAACAAATTCTTTTTCAAGAACATTTAAAACATTTTCTGTTACAGCAGAGAATGTAGGAGATGTAGGAGGAGATGGTTCTTTCTCTTCCTCGCTTTGACTCTGTTGACCTTGCTGACTACTGGTGTATATAGGATGGGGTACACTAGTGGTATAGTCAACGGAGTGTATGGAGAAACTAGGTAAATCCGAAGTGGAAAACCTAGGTTGACTCTTTATAGGTTGGAAAGGAACATTCACAAGAGAAGGTATCCTTGTGAATTTCCTTTCTAGAGGAGGAATGCTAGAGGTGGAAGAATCCTTATCCGAAAACCTAGACGAGGTTGACCTTCTAAAGGATAACTTGACTCTATCATCAGAATACTGAGTCACATTTCGTAACTCTATATTTGGCTCATGTTGCTTTGGAATCACTGGTTCAGTGGCTCCTTCTAGAATCCAATCATCCGGAAGATTGACATCTTTCCATTGGATAGCTTTAGGTATAACTGTGTTGGCTCTGGACAAATCAATCTGCAAAAGAAGAGTTTCTTCCTTTTTTGACTGGTACCTATGCTGTGAGTTAGCAAAAGCAGAGATCATGGTTTTGTAAGAGATCCTAAAAATTATGGCTACAGGAATTGACCCATCAATCATATTGTAATTATGAGTCTTGATCTGCAGTATCATACTTCTAAGGATATTCTTATCTTTAAGGGAAACTGTTATGTTTGGATAACAGCTGAATGAGATTGGTCCTTTACATAGACTAGATTCTACACTACTTAGCAGAGAATCATCAAAGTTGACAAATCTTGCATCCCTAAGGACCGCTAAAATAGAGGTATCTAAACCTTCTTTAGTCAACGGCTCAATTCCTACTTGGATTAGACCAATATGGATGTAATTATACTTTTTGTCCTTTAATTGCTTCAAAGACTATTATGAAAACAATTGAATAGTTTCAAAAGGCTTTGAAAGAGTAATATCACGTTCTTCTGTCTTTATAACATAATCATTTTTCAGAAAATCAAGCTTTTTGGTTTTATAAATCAAATCTTTAGAAACTTTGGGTAATTTCCAACAATCAATTGCTTTATTAAAATCCTCAATTATAAACTCTTCTGAGTTCACAACGTTCTTTGAATCACTAGTCTTCCCCGAGGAAGAGCTAGAAAAGGACTGTGCTCTATGGAGCAAGGAATCCATAATTCCTAGATCTACACCAGACCTAGATCTATCTATGCGGCTACAATCCAAGGCTAAGATTTGGTCTTACTGCCCTAAATACTAGCGGGACTTATTTCCAAATACTACCAAGACAAAAACACTCACCACACAAACAAACGTTCAATCTAATGCAGATTTCAAAATTATAAATTCTTTACTCAATATCACACTATCCTCCCCTTGGCTCTGATACCAGGAGGAAATAGGATCGGAAGGACGATAGTGTTCTCAGTCAAACATACAAGTCAGGATTTTAAATAAACCAATTTATTATTCGGCTTATCCAATTTTATCTTTATGTCTCAATACGTGGCGTTGTTATACCAGATCGTTGCAGATCTAACTGCACTTTGGGACCAGATCTGACTTAGAACAGATCTAATCTTGCACATTCGGGTTTCCAGCCAATATACCTTTGTTTAAGTTCTTTATCAATTTTAAGCAAGCCTAGCAACAGTTTGGCTCTATGGGTTCATACACAGTACCAGATCTGGATCCCAGAAATGGTGATCTGAGGAAGGAGGGAGAAAGAAGATTACAACTACGGGGAGACATCTGGTCTCTATGCCGTAGAGGAATAGTAGCAATTTATATGGCCGATCTGATACAGATCAGTCTGCTTAGCATGCTTTACCAACAAGCCCTTAGATCTATGCTGTAAAATAAATCATACAACCTTAAATCTATGCTTTAAAATAAAATTATTACAAACTTTGAATGCTTTAATTGAATTACAAAATAAATGCTTACATGAAAATCTTTAAACTTGTTCTTGATCCGAATGCTTTAAAGAAAATCTCTTAGAAGAAGAGAAGAAAATATATATATATATATATATATATATATATATATATATATATATATATATATATATATATATATATATATATATATATATATATATATATATATATATATATATATATATATATATATATATATATATATTCGAGTGAAGGATCTCATACCTTATTAAAGTAAGGGATCTCTTAAACGACAAAAAAAATACACACTTTAATATACTACAGGATAAAATATATTGTATCGGAGAGTGTATTTTTTATTCGCCTAGTTTATCCCTTATTTCAATAACTTGAAAAATCCTTTACTAGATCTATATATATTAAATCAAAACTAGGATTCTCTCTTGAATTTTTAAAGATGATGTTCCATGTGCATTTAGGATTTAACTTCTTTATTCTTTTATTTATCAACTACCAATTACCATATGAATTTTTATTCAATAAAGGTTTAGATTATTAAAAAATTCCGATACTTTAAATAAGGACTTGAAATAAAATTTTCTATCTAAGATTACTCGAATTACAACTCAATGTAGCTTTCTTGTCCTCTACCACTGTATTTGATCTTCTTAAGTTACATATTAGTGTAACTTACATCAATATGTAACTTACATCAACTTAAAAGTTGTATCAAACAAGTTAACCGTAGTTTAATTGTTAAATACTTATAGGTTATTAGGTACGACTCTTAAATTGATGTAAGTGACAATATTATGTGACTTAATAGTTAAAAAAAAAATGGGGGATCGAGATATGTAATTAATTAAGAGAATTTTGGGGTGTGTTTACTTTACAAATTGAGTAATCGAAATTCGAAACTAGAATTATTGATAATATTTACTTCATAAAATAAGAGTGGGAATCATAATCGAAATCATGCAGGGCCACAAATTTAGGAATCATTACATAGATTTCATTCTCGGGAAGCAGGTTGGGAATCAAATTCCGGACTATTCATTTTACCCCTATTGAATTTTCCTAATCTCCAAATTGCCCTCAATCAAGTTTTGCCATTTTTTTTATTTTGGTCTCTTAGAATTTATGATAATACCCAAAAATTATGTATTATTTACAAATAAGTCCTTTATTATTCTTAGTAATAGTAGTAATAATAATAATATTA
Organism: Murraya paniculata; assembly: GCA_030449075.1. Classification (NCBI taxonomy): domain Eukaryota; kingdom Viridiplantae; phylum Streptophyta; class Magnoliopsida; order Sapindales; family Rutaceae; genus Murraya; species Murraya paniculata. Next base: position 839,280 of record JAEVFN010000059.1, on the reverse strand, counting down.
TTATTATTATTAGTGTTGTTGTTGTTGTTATCATCATCATCATCATAATCAATTTCATTATTATCATTATAATTTATTAATTTTATTGTCTTAATTAATATTATTGTCATTATTATTATTTTTAGTTTCATTATTATTTTTATTCTTATTACTACTATTGTCATAATATATGCAGATAATACTAGGGACAAAAATTAACAAAGGGCATTTTAGTAACTTGTAACAATCAATTCCAAATTCAAGAAAAATTCTGATTCATACAGTTCAAGTAAACAATTTATTTTGATTCCAATTCTTCGTTCTAATTTCTTCCTATTCTCATTCTAAATGGGAACGAAGGTTATAACACACACACAAACACAGTCACACAACAACATCGTGATCCACTCACACTCCCACTCTTTTCTTCTCCAATCTTCACTCTTTATAGCTTCACGCTCATTGGTTGCTGCTCACAGTTTGGGTTTCTCACACACAGTCCCACACACATCACAAAAGCAAACCGACACATGGATGTAGCACATCACCAGTTCATCCACACAGATGTAGACGCAGACGTAGCACAACCATCGCGAATCGTCATTTCCAGTTTGTCCCGCCGATCATCATTTCTAGATGTAGCCACCAGATTTGCTGCTCCATGCCTCCACCATCATCAAGTTCCTCCAACCTTCACTTTAACCCAGCAAACCCGAATTTTGTCTTTTGAAATTTTGATGGTATATACAATTTTATTGTAAATTGCTAAATTTTATGTTTACCAGCTATTTAGGGAATATTTTTTTATATATATATAATTTTTCCAAAGACAATGATTGGGGGCATAAACTTCTCATAATATTTCTTCATATTATCATTTTCCATTCTGATATGAACCCAACTCGATTTTTTAACCCGATCCAATCCAATTCAATTACAGGTTCGGGTTGAGTTAGGATGAATTTTTTCCCAACCCAGTCAACTCGAAACCCAATCGAGTTGATTCAAATCCGACTTTGCCTAATCCCACCAGTCCATTCTAATTTCAGTTTAGTTTATCCAATCTTATGAACCTGTTCCAATTCTAGTTTTGCAACGCACCATTAATTTGTAACCTTGGGATACATGCCACTTAATTTTTGAGATATCAAATTGTTAATAATAGGCATAAGTTTGCAGCTTCACTTTCATCTTGAAAAATTCAAAAGTCTGAACCAAACTAAGAAGCAATCAAAATGATAGCTTTGGAGATCCATTTTAATAGTAACTATAAAGATTGTAGTTTACTCTGCTTGAGCTTATTTGTTCACTATTTTTCGTTGTGATCAATCTGACGTAACTTCTTTGTATAAAAGTTTTGTTATGACAAAACCTTTGGTGAAAACCATAACTTATAACTTAGGAACATTCATGTTGTATTAACAAGAATCAAAAAGAAAAATATGCGGAACCATACCTGAATCCATAACGTTGATTTGCTCTCTAGGGTTGTGTGGTTGACCTTCCAGATCAACACATTTTCTTAGAGAATCCTTTAAGTTTTTCACTGCTCTCTCTCTGATGATGGGATGTCAGTAGATAATAGAAATATACGAGTGACCTGGGGACCATGACCAGTTATATAGACAACTTTTTTCTGTTGTCATTAGGTATTCCTAATTCTATCCATCATAGAATTAGAAAACCATTAGATCTCAACACATTAAAGGTCCACACCCTATTAGATATATTAAAGCCCATAATACCGAAAACCTAATTTAATTACTTTTAATTAGGCTTAACTTTATTTGACAATCCGCAATACATAATTATTCACATATAAACCCAACATTTGATTAAAGATCCAATAATGCTGGATTAAAAAATCTAACAAGTTTTTCTATTAAATAAAGAATGATGCAAATTTAGACTAAGACCTACTAACACCAAAAAATATATTGTTTTAATATTTTCTGAATTTGAATCTTATTTTGGAACTAAGAAAAATACAAATATTAACAAACAAAGTCAGCCTGCCAGTGGCATAGCCTACTTTCAAAATTAACAGGACAAATTTAATTTACTTAAAAAATTTTAATTTTTCTCGAGTATTTTTAAATAACTTTAAATTTAACCTATTCTTTAAAGTGATTTTGGCGAGGAAAATATATTTTGAACTTTTTTTTTATAAATTATTCAAAGTCCGCAAGGACAAACCACAAATTTTATTGAAGTAAATACAATTTTTAGTTGTAATTTAAAAAACAATTTCTAAAAATTTTAAGATAAATGGGTGCAGCTTTGTGGCTCCATCACTATTGCCTGCTCCTGTCCACTTTTTTACTTTCTTCTATATATATATAGAAATTCTCAAATGTGGGCTCTTTTTTTTTTTTTTGTGCAGAAACGCTGTTAAACCATATGGTTTAATAGAGTATTTGCACTGACTCTATTAAACTACATGGTTTAACAATGTGTCCGCATAAAAAAAAATGAGGGTGCTCGTATGAGAGGACTATATGTATATGTATACCACTTATCCCCTGCTATTTTCGTGATGTCCAAAAACCCCAACACTGAAAAATTTAGAGAAAAATGGGAGAAAATGGGTCATTTGTTTGATAATTTATATTGAAAATATAAAAATAAATTTATTATAAGAAAATTGTATAAAGAAATTAACAAAAAAAATACAATAAAGATATCTTATTATTAATTTTTGTTCGCATTGAAACATATATTTCTTATTTTTAGTACTTAATTTTTTATTTTAATTTGCATCTATATGATTTATTTAATTTATAATAAATATGAATAAAAGAATATTTAGAATAAGGTAATATTATAAAATTTTGTAGTTAATGGGTTATTGACTATTATAAAAAAAGTAAGAGGTAAATGACGTATATGAATTTCATTAGAGGGAAACTAGCAGTTTCTGCAATTTAGAAATCCAGTCTCAAGATGTGTCAAACATATTTCTAATAATTTGAATAAAATTAGCCCATCTAAAAGGGCTAAACTCTTATCCATATGTGAGAGCAGGAAAATAATTTGAGTGATTCTAAAATTAAGTATCCTTAATCATAAATATTAAGCAATCTTCTTAGGTGTTCAATCATAAATTCGATCTTCAATGACATGTGCATTATTAATTAAAAAAAAATGTACTGATAGTAACACTGATTGAAAATAAAACAAGTATATTCAAAAGGATTAGTATTCAATATTAAAAAAATGCTTTTTTTTTTTTTCCGGTTGTTATAATTTGACCGTAAAGACTAAAGAGTGAGGGCTTAAGACTGAGATTGAGAGTGAGATTGAAATGACCAAATTAAAAATTAAATAAATCTAATCAAAAGAAATAAACTATTTTATGTCTAACAGGTGGCTAGCAGGTGGCTTCGCCCCTGACAATGACTAATAAAAAGTGATTTTTTATTCTTTTAAAAAATTTGAACAGAGTTATGTTCTTGAATCACGTGACTGTGTACCAATAATTTAGATCACCACGGAGAATTTTTTAAACATTGCAAAAGCTAAGCGCTAAGAACAAATGGTTCAAACAGTACAAGAAACAAAACACGTATAATATATGGGTTATCAAATGAATCAGCAATTTGACTATCTCTAAATTTTCAAACGTTGGTAAACGAAACCAGAAAAAAGTAAGTTGTCCAAAAACAAAATATATGGTGTCATCAGGCCACGGCAGCGTTAAAGTAAAAAGAAAAAAAAATTATAAGATCTATTATAGCCCAAAAATAAATTGATTATTATTTTGGTTATAATTCACAAGAACATTCTGTAATTTTAGTAGTTTTAGTAAGAGGGAAGAGGATTAAAGATTTACCCAGTGTGAGATATCACATTATTTGAGAAATCTAGATGTTGTCGGTTAGGCCACGGCAATATTAAAGTAAAAAGAAAAAAAATTATAAAATTTATTATAGCCCAAAAATAAATTGATTATGTTCCCAATGCATTATTATACCAAGATAATACACTATATCAAATTTAGAAGTCAAATTCTTGCGTCATTCTCCCTAAAATATGAAAAACCCACGGTACCAACTTGCAGGACTTTAAGAGTCTGAGCAGGGGAGTATAATAATCGACAAATTTGTACAAGTTCATTGGAAAAAGATAGTTTAATGAAATAGTCACGAAGACCCTTTTATTTTTTTAAATTGTCACAATCTTTTATTTTTGGACAAACATTAAGGTTTGTGTAATTAGTGCAGATCTCAACCTTTTATTACCCTGAGCTAATTTATAAATTTATTATATATTTTTTTATAAATGTCGGTTCATGTAGATGAGTAAAAAATACACCACACACATACACACACATAATAAATATATAAATATAGTAAAAGAATTACAACAATGCAACAATAAGTTTATAATATAAATTATTAAAACTGTATATTAAAAAGATTATTTACGAAATTTATTCTTATTTTAGTGATAGAGAATGTGAAATACTTGAATAATTTAATTTTATGAAAAGAAAAAGAACAAGTATATATGATTGTGAAGAAAACATGCCATGAAATTATAAAAATGTTGTTGATTGTTACTATGTCATTTTGTAACTTTCTAATATTGGTGAGGACATTATAATGCATTGACATGCTGTTTTTTTTTTTTTTTTTCCAATTAGACTACACCATAACATTTTTTTTATAATAAGTTAAAGTAATAATAAAATTTTACCCCCTAATGATTTCAATTTATTCAATAAATATATAATTTAATCATTTTATAAAATAAGTCTCTAATTCTAATTGAAAAAAAAAAAGAGTTCAAAAGGAGACATACTTGAAAATAAAATAAAAACTTTATTATATATGAAGAACTATAAAAACTAAAGGGCGATCAATGAAATTTTGCTAGACCGCAGGTCCGCCATTGTGTGTGATTAATTTTTGACACAAAATAGGGTTTGTGTACATAGAGAAAGGGGACTGTGTGACTTTAAAACGATAAGGCATCCATAAAAATCATGACCATTATCCTACTTTTCCTAAATCGGATACTTGCTATAAAATGGCGGCAACATCTCCTTTCTCTTCACTTATTCAATAATAAACAAAACAAAACAAAACAAAAAGCCATGTCTGTGAATCACCTTCGCCTCTCTCCCATGGCCCTCTCTTTCTCCGATAAGTATCATTCCCCACAGCTTTGTTTCTCAAGTAAGTTAACTTTTTCTCCCCCAATTTATTTAAAGTATATTTCGCACAATCACCCTCATATTTGATACTGCTAATTACTTTTTTAATTTGTTTTTCACTTGTGAATATTAAATTGGTATTTAAGTTATGTATCGTAGATATGTCTTTAATTCCATCAATATGTATCTTTCGATATGGAAGTAGAAACTCCATATACTATTAGATCAATGAGACATTATGCTTAGTTTTTACAATACGCATTTGATTTGACCTTCAACTAATTTCAGAAACATATATACATGGAACTAACTATGTTTAGGACCTTATATCTGATAATAAAGACTCTTTCGTTAAAAAAATATAAACTTGTGCCCCAGGACACGATCGATTGGCTTTCAGCCTATATGTTAAATTAATTTTAATTTATCCCACTTAAAATGACAATCTTTAATCTACTCTCTAAAGTTCTGAAAACATCAATTTTTCGCTGTTCACTTTATGAAGATTTTTTTTTTTTTTAATGAATATGCCTCTCATTTAAGCACTTTTTTATGGTAAATAAACATAAATTGATGTTATCAGGATCTTGGAAGATAAGTTAAAGATTGTTATTCTAAGTGGGAGGTAAATTGAAATTTACCCATACATCAGAGTGGCAATGCAATATTTGTGTGCAACAACAGTCATATATTTTTTTTATGGATAAAATTATTCTTGCTATAAGTTAATTATAACTTTGTCGTTACACGTTTTAAACGTCTCGTAACATATATTAACAAATAAGAACCCTAAAATACGTGCTCTGATGCGTGGACTCCACAGAAATTTATGAGAAAAGGTCTCCAATTTATGTGAGTTTGCGGCTCGCTCGACTCTGTCAAGGAATTAAAGAGAAATTGTCAATTAAATTGATTGGTTTCCTATTTTTATAGGTGGTCAGCTGTTCAGTGCTAAAGACAAACGAGTAAACCTTTATATTGACGAAATATCCAAAAGCAGTTCTATGTCCAGTCTTCACGGAGGTGAGATGGGTACAGTTGAGTAGTCTAATTAGCGTATATAATGCTGGATTTGTTAGTTTTACATGCACGTAGTTATGTACTAATTACATAAATTAATGTTTTTTTTTGGTGGGGGGGGGGGGGGGGGGGGTACATACAAACGTCAATGTTATATAGAAGTATGAAGTAATTCTTAAACACATTATGACACAATTTTTAGATTATCAAATTCAAGTACTCATCAATGGGAATTCCTAATATAATGCCACATATGGGATTGTATATATATATACATATGTATTGATGCTTAAAGTTACATATGTATATAGACACATATGGGAATCCTAGAAGCAAAAGTATCTTTACTTGCTTGAAATATAATTAAGACTCGTTTGAGACTATTGTTGGGAGGTTTCAGAAGCAATTTTGAGGTGCCGGCTTCAAGTCATATAGGGGCTTGTTTTTTCCAAGTTTTGTAAAGGATAGATATCACTTCACATATTCGTGAGAGTAGATTTTTCGAGCTAATACTCTGCAGTCCTATAAGAAGTGCTAGAATATATATGTTTTTAGACTCCCAACAGATTTTAGATTGTATGTATGTATAAATTGTAGGAATTTTTTAAAAAATAATTTAAAAGAAGTTAGAAACTAATTTTAGTGTTTTTTCATTGTTTTTCTTAAAATTACTTTTCGTAAACGTACTCTATTTCATAGTAGATTTAAAAAAGCAAACTTGTTAAAATATGATTTTAATAATAAGTTTTAACATTAATATAATTGCACATACAATTATTCTTATTTAATCAAAAAATAAAATAAATAAATTTAATGGAGATAATTATTATTATATTTGATCATTACCAAACTGGCGTCTATGACACAAAATTTTGTTGCATATAATCAATGCATCAAAGCGAATTTTTTTTTCCCCAAAACAATGGTTCACATTTAAAAACAAAAAAGCAGACGTCGTTTCTAACAACTTTTTACTGTATATGGTATACTCCTTCTCACATTGGAACATCTGCGCATTAAGAAAAAGGAAAAAAAAAATTGCTAACGTATTTCAGAATGTCCTCTCAGCGATCAAGTGTAATGCGACAACGGTGAATGACCTAGGAGTACTTGAGGTGATTTTTTCCTTTTCCCTTTTAACATACAATTTTATGCAATCGATAGAATATAGAAACTATTTAAGAAATTTTGATTCTCTCTATTCATCTAAACGTTCAACTCTTCTCCTCTTTTAAAGGCAGTGGCAAAGCTAGCAGTTAATTAATCTGATAAAGGGCAAGAGCAATATATTTTTTTCAAATAAAAAGATTTGTTTCTACAATTTAAAAAAAAAAAAACTTGGAAGTTGATGATGTTCAAAATCGGTAATCGAAGTTGTTTCCAGTGATTTTGTTATTTATATAAGAAAATCTAATTAACGAACAAAAATTGAATAGCAAACTCTTTATTTGTTTAATTTATAGAGAATGCTTACGTAGAGTTAAGAAATGTTAAAGAAAAAGGAAGGTAAATTATTTATAAATTAAACGGAATTATTTATTTTCATAAGGGGTTAAAATAATATTTCTAAATTCCAATTTTAATATTTCTCATTTTAGAAGGACTTTGTCTTGGCTAAACCAGGCTAGCCCTCCACTGTTTGAAGGATCCTAAATTTGTGTCCTTAATTTATAACTTGCACTGAAAATTTAAAATACTACTAATACTCGTTTATTTTGGTGTGAAGGTTTCAGCATCAAATGAGATTAAGAAACTCATCCACATCATCAAATCAATGTTGGGGTCGATAGGCGATGGAGCGTCAAGCATATCAGCATACGACACGGCGTGGGTTGCTCTTATTAAAAATATTGATGGCAGTGATATTAACGCTCCTCAATTCCCATCATGCCTTAAGTGGATTGCCGATAACCAACTCCCCGATGGTTCATGGGGTGATAATAAAGTCTTTCTAGCTCATGATCGGTTGATCAACACCCTGGCTTGTATTGTGGCTCTGAAATCATGGAATGCCCATCTCGATAAGTGTGAAAAAGGTATTTTGAATCTCGATAATAAAATCTTCTTGTTTAATTATTTCTCGCCAAACCTCCTCATATTTTAAAATCTATTAAAATTCCATCTCAGTAAAAAGATTCTATTAACTTTTATTTTCTGTTTTTGATGTATTTTACTAGTTTATTTTTGGGATCAGACTTATGATTGTTATTATTGCGGTAACTTTAATTTACTCCCAGAGAAAATGACAATATTTAGTGTACTCCTCAAAAATATAAAAACTTTAATTTACCTCTATATTCCTTTAGAAAATAATGACAAATGGGGGCACATTGTTTTTTTTTTTAATCCTTTTAACAATAAATAAGAGTAAATTAATATTTTTACACTTTTAGGAGCGAATTAAAAATTATCATTCTAAACAAGGGTAAATTTACCCTTATATTATTATATATTTGTTTATCAATAGCAGGCAAGTATCTGCACAAGCTCAGAAATTGATCAATAATAAAAAAAGAAATTAATATAAGTCTGATTTTAGGGTGTAAAATAGTAAAAAATGCAGGAAATTTGAAAGTTAGTAGAATCCTTTTTAACAGAAAGTGGATTTTAACATGTTTTAAAATATGAGAGGAAAATGATTTATTTATTAAAACCAATACACACACACATATATATATATATAAATTAACTCTCTTAAATTTCACGGTTTTAAAGTGTGTCTGTATGAAAAAAAAAAGAGGGTGCACGCACGAGAAAAGAACTATATATATATATAATTTGAAACAAATTTATTTTGTTAAGATTTGCTTTATATTAAGCCTAACGATGCAACACTTTCATTTGTGATTACTCTTAGGAATTTCATTCTTGAAAGAAAACTTATCGAAGCTTGAAAATGAGAATGAGGAACACACAACTGCCGGCTTTGAAGTTGCTTTCCCTTCCCTTCTTGAAATAGCTCGTAGTTTGGATATTGAAATTCCATATGACTCTCACGTCTTGCAAAAGATTTATGCTATGAGAAATTTCAAGCTCAAAAAGTAAATATACTCAAAACTCACATTGCATGTTTGTGATTTTTAATTTTTTCCCCTGATTTTTTATGAGTGGAATGTACTTCTTAATTATTTCTTTTTTCTTTTATTATTATTATTATTATTATTATTTGGCATGTGTGATAGAATACCGATAGACAAAATGCACAGTGTGCCCACAACTCTACTCTTTAGCTTGGAAGGAATGCCAAACTTGGATTGGGAAAAGCTTCTGAAATTGCAGTTTCAAGATGGTTCATTCTTGTGCTCTTTATCCTCCACTGCCTATGCCTTCATGCAAACAAAAGATGATAACTGCTTGAAATATTTAACGCAAGTTGTTAAAAGATTCAATGGTGGAGGTATATATTTTGTTATAATAAAGTGCTTTTATTTTATCAGTTCCTGACCATATGCCACCTTAAGATGGTCGGTTTTCTAATTATGCGTTACATATTGTTGTATACATAGTCCCATTCTCGTATCCAGTCGATTTGTTCGAGCAACTATGGGTTGTGGATCGTTTGCAGCGTCTTGGAATTTCAAGATATTTCCAGCCGGAGATTAAGAAGTGTACGGATCATGTTTACAGGTATGTTTATATATAACTTAATTAAAAAATTATTTCTAATAAGACTTGTGTTTAATTAATACTATTAAACACTTACCTATTAACTTAAATTTTTAGGTCAAGTGATTTAACTAAGGTCTCGGGTTCAATTATCTACCATGATCAAACTCTTATAATTTCTCTTGGCTTGCTTTCGGGTCCTTTTGTTGGGCCACGTAATTAGCGCTCTTGATTAAATTGGGGAACGTAATAAAATTTGGGAGAGACTATTAGCACCCCTCTACTATCCTAATAAAATCCCACTTTCTCTATATTTACAATTTTAGCCTTGAATTTGTTTACACCCCAGTAATCATCGTTTTTAATTTTCATTATATTGTAAAAAGAATAGAAGAGCTATTGTAGAACCAATTTGTTCATACGCAAAAACTGCAAAAGATTTTCAATTTTTAAAACTAACATCAAATGAGATTTTGAAAGAACATTTATTTAAATTTAGATGAGAAGTTAAAGAAAGACAAAAGAGTTAGAGAGAGCATATAGCGACAAAAGAGTTAGAGAGAGAATATAGCAACAAAAGAGGGAGATGCCATTAACAAAGTTCTTTTAAGTGTTGTTTAATTATGTTTCAAGAAAAAGAATCCGTGGTATCAATGCCATTGACCGGAAGATAGAAGAAGATTTTGCAGCTATTACGTATGAGAAATATCTTCAATAAAATTTTTCTTAAGGTGAACAAAATTATCATTAATATGCTTCATAGGTTGAACCTAATGTTATTTATGGATACCCTAATTCGAAGGGTGTTAGGGAGCTCATTTACAAGAGAGCCGGGATACGAAAAGTTGGACCAATAGAGAATTGTTTTAACTATTTTTGTAGATAGCATGTAGAAAGAGATTTGTATTTTTAATGGGGTTCAAGTGGAAATAATTGTGTAAGGGTTATTTGTGTGGAATTAAAATTTGTGTTTTTGGAGAAGATATTTTTCTTCTGCAGTATTAATGGGCATATTTAGCAAAGGTGTTTTATAAGAAACTTGGAAGGGTACTAGTAGCTCTTCTTAAAATTTTATCTTTAATACTATTAGGCCATTATCTATTAGCATAAGTGAGAGCTCTTATGTCAAGTGAGGGAACCTATTAAGATTTTGAGTGGAGCTTTTAACACTCCTTTAAAATTTTTAAGAAACCCCTTTTCTAATTATTTTTTATTTTAATACCAAAAGAACCTTTTTCCTATTAAATCCCATCTTTGTTTCTTGTTTTTGTTTTTTTCCAGTTTTCTAATCTAAAGGTTTTAAATCAGATTAGCACGACGAAGATGATCAACAAATCCATAAGCAGGATTCTTCCATAAGGTCTTACTTTTTTCTTACAATCTTGTTCTCTATCTTTCACATAAATAATGTTTTGGGGGTAAACCTTATAAAGCTAATCGTTAATTTAAATAAATATATCATATTTTAGTTTAAAAGTAAAATCGAACTCCGACTTAAGTCGAAAGTAGAGAGGATAGCCGAAAGGCGATCCATTTCGCTAACTAGCGTTTCATATGACTCCAAAATCAATTACAAAAGTCCAAGGCCAAATGTGTGGTGCCTGATCAGATCTATGTTCATGCTCGCCATCTGTCTCTTCATCACTGCTTATTTCTTCATCCATGAAGCAACATCTTCTAGGCAAAATCGCAATCCTGTAAGGGAGTTTATAATTTATAACTGAAGCAATAGTAACTGTCTTTTTGGTTTTGGGTCCTTCTCCTTGCTACTTGCTTTTGGAGTTTATGTGTGATCCATAAATGCTCAAATGAGTTAAAATTTTTCTTAAGGATCATCATATTGAAGAAAGGGGTGTGCTAAGACTTACGAGTTTGAAGAAAGAGAAAAATTTGTGCTTGAGGGCTCATTTGGTATACCGAATTGGATTGGATAACACTGGATTATATATAATACTATGTTGTGTTTGATGTAATATTAGATTGGATTATAAATAATCATGTTTTGTGTTTGGAATGCCATGGGATTGGCTAGTAACTAATAATATATCTGGTATATTAATTTATCAAAATTATCTTAGATTTATTTTAAAATGATCACATGGAATATAGTTTAGCTTAAATCAATAATTATTGATAAATTTTTTAAAAAATGTAAAATCTTCCTTTTTTATATATATTTAGCATGTTATAGTTTTTAAACTTATATTTTACCAAATAATATCATCATAAACATAACAAGAATATCATCAACAAATATAATAAGAATATCAGTCCATAAAAAAAAATTACATAACAATGTCACAACTATATATATAAAAATATTACATATCATTAACATTAAAAGAGTATCCTAGCATATATATTATCATTGAATGATGACATACCAAAAAAACAAAAGTCATCGCCCAAATGAAATTACAACACAAAGTTAAACTATTATCAAGTTTCACTATTATCAAGTTTTCCAAAAGTCATATCTGCAGCATATTTAACGCATGATGCCCGTCTATGTCAGCCACATATATAGTTTAAAAAAAATTATATATTAACACTATCTTTGTCAATCATGAAATCCCCCCTCACAATTGACAGAATGAATTTCATTCGTTCATGGTCAATTCTAAGAACTAATAAAGGAACAATTTTCTTTTCAAAATATCTAAATCTTATTAACATAAGAGACAAAAGTCTAATTATTCTATGCTTAGAAAGATAAAGATAAAGTTCTATTATTAAGTACCTAGTAGTAAAAAGACCGACGCTCATGACGCAAAAAACGTTCCTCGTGAAACCCTAAACCCATTTCTTTTTCCTCTATGGATTCCCCGGCCGCAGGTGGTGGTCACCAGCCACCATCGGCGCACCCCCCCACTGCCGGCCACCTCCCCCAGCCTGAGCAATCCCTCCACCAACCTCCCCGTGCACCACGACGATCCTCACGTACACGGGTCCCCTCCAAACGAATTGGATCTCCGGCGCCGCTAACCGCCGTCGCAGCCACTGCCGCCGCGCGTCCAGCCGCTGGTGACGGCCCACACTCCTCGGACCATCAACCTCTGCCTTCACCCGCTAAAGCTCAGCCCTCCCGTCCACCACAGCAGCACTTGTTTGGCTCCCCAAGCCATGGCAGCCATGCGCGGGTTTTGCCATCTAGCATGCATGTTGCCGCCGCCGCCTCCATGGCCACCAGTGGTGGTGTTTTGACGTCACAAGAAACCCCCCTTCCCACCGGCAGCTCGCTCGTGGCTCCCCACCTCACGAAGTCCGCAATGCATGAAACCCGTGAAACCCATGACGAAGCCACACGAAACACGGGACCCTGCCCGTCCACTGCCGTCGCCTGCACGGCGGGCTGTGACAGACCTCACCCTCAGGTCCCCGCGACCATGCCTGACGCAGATCCGGCCTCCCGTCAGCCGCCACAAGCTCCACTGCCCACCATTGCACATGTTTTACAAAACCCTAACTCTCGAGACACAAGCACTGTCGCGGCAACTACGGCCACCCAACCGGCTGCAGGTGATACCCCCCAGCCACCCGTGCCCTCCCCTACCGCAGATCTACCGTCCCGGCCACCCCAGCAGCCCATGTCTAGCCAAACAATATCAGCTCCAGAAAACCCTAGCCGCCTCATGCATCCACCTCACGCGTTATTGGCTGTCGCGTGTGGTATCATGCAACCCACCGATTCCAACCAGGCCAGCCACGTTGCAGGCGTCTCCAAGCTACCATTGGCTCCCTTACCACGGGTCCATGCAGCCTCGGATGAGCCACAAGGTCCCTCTTCCCCTCACTGCTCACAACATGCCACCACACACCAAAGTAAGCCCACAAACCCGCCCACACAGCATGACCTACCTAGGCCAAGCCTTGAGCCCAATAATCCCTCTCAACTCCCCACGTCACAGCCCCATGCTCCCCTGCCAGTCATGGGTTTGCCTCAGCTTGGGGTGATTCCCTCCAACCAGCCTCTTCCGAACTCATCTCATGACCCACAATGCCCTACATTACCTACTCCTCAGGTTGTTACGGCTAGTGCCCCTCACCGTCCAGCCCATGTCAACCATGCAACCTGTAACCAACCTCCCCCTTCTAAGCCATCATTTGCCTCCGTTTTGAACCCAGTATCCATCCTTAACCCAACAGCCCACCCTAGGCCTCATAAGTCATTCCTTGACGCAGTTACGGGTTCTACAGAACCCACAGTACCAGTTAAGCCGACTTCCCTATATCGTGGCGAGCCAGCCATCCATTTTACAACAGCGGAAATACAAGCCATGGCTAAACCATTTACATTAGCTCTCGTCGATAAGTTCTTCTTTGGCCGGCCTTCTATGGACATTATTCGGAGATTTTTTGTAACCCTGGGTTTGAAAGGAAGTTGTCAAGTCTCCTTACTTGACAACCAGCATGTGTTGATCAAACTCTCTTTGGAAGAAGATTATTCGCGTGTTTGGGTGCGCTAGAATTGGTACATTAATGGTCGAGGCATGCGCATCTTTAAGTGGAGCACTGATTTCCGCTATTCAGAGGAGTCCCCTATTGTTCCGGTATGGGTATCCCTTCCGTACTTTCCTATTCATTTTATCCATTGTAAATCTGCTTTGTTTTCTATTGCTTCTGCTATTGGCACCCCATTACGGGTTGATCATGCCACGGCCTCAGTTAATCGGCCATCGGTAGCTCGAGTTCTGGTGGAGTATGATGTTTTGAAGCCGCTGTTGCCTCGTATATGGATTGGAGAGGGGGATTCCGGATTTTGGCAGGACGTTATCTTTGAGCGGGTCCCAGCTTATTGTTCCTCGCATCTTGGTCATTCTGCGGATTCCTGTTACGTTGCTAATCCCGGGCTTCGCAAGCCCACGCAGCCTGTTGGTGAGGCCCAAACCCATGATTAGGGCCCATTACGAGTTGCAGCACCTGCTCACCAGCCTCTTGTGACTCAGGGTCAGCTCTCAGCCTCTGTGGCTCCCGTTGCGACTGTTGCTCCAGGGATGAGTGTTTCTGTGGGTGAGCCGATTCGGCCTTCTTCGGAAGGTCCGCCTACCGCTGCTATTCGCTCCCCGGCTATGGGTATTCACTCTCCTCGTCCAAACCTCCCATCTCAATCAGATGAGGAGTTTAGCTCCGCCGACAATCCTGTAGCTGATGAGTACTTTGCTTCTGAGCCTAAGGGTATCGAGAAGCATCATCGTGACTTCAGCGTTGCTGGCTCGCACTCCCGTTCTAGGAAAGATCGTAAGCACCGCAAGCGATGTTCTAGGCGTTCACATTTATATTTCCGTTACTCTATAATTGGTTTCCATTTCCATTTGTTCTTTGTTTTTCTTCTGTTTGGAGGTTTTGGTTTATGTCTCCCTCTATTTGTATTTTTCGTTTCATTTTAATAATCTACAGGTAAGGGGGTCCCGCATAACCCCCCACCCTTGGGTGGTAATTAAAAAAAAAAAGTACCTAGTAGTAAAGTAAATTCACCATAGACAAGAACAAATTTTTAGAATTGCTATTCTTTTATTTTTTTTTCTAAATAGAAGAAATTTACTAAAAAAAAAATGACAAGATACAACTTTAATCAAAAGCATAAAGATAAAGTTCTATTATTAGATAGTAAGCAGTAAAGTAAATTCACTATAGGCTATAGCCAAGAATAAATTTCCAAAATTGCTCAAGAAACAATTTCCACAATTTCCAAAAAACATTACCCCTAAAAAATTGATTTATACGCATGAAAATCAATAGAAACTAAGAAACACTCGACTACCATATAAAATTGAAAAATTCATTATACCAAATAAAAAAAAATATGACAAAAAAATAAAGAGATAGAAAAGATATTTAACAAAAATTGATTTTCTGTGTCAAGATTTGAGAAGTCTTACAGTATAAACAGAGGAAATTACGAAGATGAGCAAGAGATTTCGGGAAGAGTTACTACGACGGAGGAGTAAAAGAAGTTAGGGATTTTTCTCTCTTTAATCCCAGGAATAGTTCAGGATAAAATTTTAGCTTAGAAAATGTAATCCCAAGGGTTCCCCTGGGATGGAATTTTGCCACTGTTGGGGATTAAGTGGCTGGCCCATTATTGTTATCATATCTCTACTTCTTTTACACCAAATGTTATATAAAGATTATTTCACATTAAAATTATCCAATCTCATGATATATAAGTAAAACCAAACGGGCTTGCATGTAAGTACATAAAAAAAAGGGTGTTATAAAAATGATAAAGGGGTGTGAATATTATTATTGGATATTATCTTTATCTATCAGCTTAATTCACTTTGTAATTCTTTTGTTGATTGGCCTATTTAGGAGTTCTTGCTTCAGTTCACATTTTCAAGTGAGAGAGCCCATAATATTTGATTTCATATTGTTATTGTGTATTGTCAGCTTAAGATTTTTGGCCAACCGGTTTCCCTGACAATGGCATTCAACAAAAGTTGAGTCTATGTTTAGATTCTTGTGAAACTTGTCTTTATTTTGCCCTGAATTCATTTTCACTGAATGTTTAGAAATTGGAGTGAAGAGGGTATTTTCTCGGCAAGAAATTCCCGGGTTCCTGATATTGATGACACATGTATGGGATTCAGGCTACTAAGATTACATGGTTATGAGGTTTATCCAGGTATCAAGTTTAGTAAAATTAAGAATCCCTGAAACCTGTTCAAATTTTCTGATACCTCAGTTATCATGATTTTACTTTAATTTTTGAATCTGTATTAATTACAGATGTGCTTCAGCATTTTGAGGAAGGCGGCGACTTCTTCTGCTTTGTTGGGGAATCTAGCCAGGCCATTACTCCAACATTTAACCTATACAGGGCTTCTCAGTTACAATTCCCTGGAGAGAATATACTTGAAAAGGCCAGGCAGTTTTCTGTCAAATTCTTAAGAGAAAAACAAGCTGCTAATAAGCTTCTAGATAAATGGGTTATTGCTAAGGACTTACCTGGAGAGGTATACTACATAGTTTAAACATTTATTATTGGATTTCGTAAAATCTGACAGCATCTAATACATATAATAATTTTTTTTTTTAAATATAGGGAGCCTTATGGTATATTGGTATCTGTCTATTTTAAATCGTTATAAGAAGAAAATATATTTTGGGAAAAAAAAAAAATCTGATGTTAACAGGTGGGTTATGCATTGGACATTCCATGGTATGCAAGCTTGCCCAGAGTCGAGGCAAGACTATACATAGAACAATATGGCGGCGAAGATGACGTTTGGATTGCAAAGATCCTCTATAGGTATGCTTTTAACTAATCTGCATACAAGCAGTGGCGGAACTAGGATTCTTGGTCTACGGAGGCTAGAATGAAGAAATGAGGATGTTAGATATTTTACGTAATCTTTTTAAAAGAAAATAGCTAAATTCAATTAGAATCCTTTCCTGCATACAAGTTTTCTTTGCGAAATTTATCAATTTTAGCTTATAATTTCATAGCTGTGTGAACAGGATGCCATACATAAGCAATAACTTCTATCTTGAGCTTGCAAAATTGGATTACAACAATTGCCAGGCCATACATCAATCCGAATGGATCAGCTTGCAAAAGTAAGTCATCTGAGAAGGCTGACAGAGAAATATTCAGTCAAGTAATTACTTTATTTACAAATTGTTCATCTTAAATTATGATTTGGCACAGATGGTCGGCAGAATGTAAGCTTGAAAATTTCGGGACCAGCAGAAGGGCCCTTCTCGTAGCATATTTTTTGGCGTCGGCAAGCATATATCAACCAGAAAGATGGCGTGAGAGAATGGCATGGGCTAAAACTGCAGTCTTGTTGGAGACAATCACCTCTTTTTTCAACAACCAGCAAGATTCCAGTGAGCAAAGGAAAGCCTTCATTGATGAATTCAGAAACATTATTAATAAACAAGCGTACGTTACCAACTCCTTCATTCTAATGTCGCAATAATTTAATTTCTCTGGATAGAATTAGAAACACAAGTGACCAATTAAATAAAACTGCTTGAGACTACTTATCTAAGTCTCCAAGTGCAAATTCTAATTGATTTGATGAACTAAAATTCCAACTAATTTGATGACAGAGGATTGGCTTCAAATGAAACAGGGCATGGGTTCACTGGGACCTTGCTAAGGAAGCTGATTTATCTCTCATATGAAACACAGCTGACACAAGGTCGAGATATTAGCCACGAGTTACTTCACGCTGTAAGTTGCTTAATCCAGTGTTCATCAATTGATTTTTATAATATCCATGTCACAAAAAATATTTATAATTTTAGTGGGAAAAATGGCTGATGAAATGGCAAGCCGAAGGAGAGAGGCATCAAGGAGAAGTAGAATTAATATTGCAAACAATAAATCTAAGTGCCAGTGATAGGTTTTCCAAGGAACTTTTGTCTCATCAACAATATAGGCGACTCTTGGACCTCACCAATACAATATGCTTCAAACTTGGTCAATACCAAAAGCACAAGCTCAGTGTGGAGGTAAATCTATATATATATATGTATTCTTTTCTCATCTGATCTTTTATCGAGTAAATCCACTTATGGTAGTTAATAAATAAGAACAAAATAAGTAAGTAAATCTTGATCATACATACAAAAAAAGTGTACATACCTTAAAAGATCCTTCAATTTTAGATATAATGAAATCATAAGAGGATATTTTCCCTTTAAAAAATAAAAAATAAAAATCATTTTAACCAAAGTCCTAATTCATAATGCTCTTCAGTCCTCTCCCTTGCATTTTTTTGATAAAATATTTTTAAAAATCTATTTATCTTGTAATTTCTCCAGGTGCATGATACTAATGGCAGCAATAATGTTCATATTGATGGCATCAAAACTTTCCAAATAGACTCCGACATGCAAGAACTTGTGCAATTAGTACTTCAAAGTTCCTCAGATGACATTGATTCCAATGTCAAGCAGACATTTCTCGTAGTAACTAAAAGCTTTTACTACAGAGCCTATTGTGATCCTAAGGCTATGAACTTCCACATTGAGAAAGTACTCTTTGAGAGAGTAGAATGATTTATTTGATTGCTTTTAGATTCGTGGCATTTACTGGAGAGATTTCTGCGGTGAAGCTATAAATTGATGGAAGAATAATTGATATTTATCAAACTCTTGTTGTGTTTGGCAGCCTTTTCCTTCTTAATTATATAATTATATTTTTTTTGGTTCTATAATTTGGCAGTAGATCCAATAAAAGGACATTTGGAGATTGAATACAGAATTTTCCTAATATATATAGTTTCCTTAGTATATTTTCTGGATGAAAAATATTACTGGACTACTTGCTAGTTATTGTTTTTTATGTTGTAAATTGCATTGTAAATGAGCCACTCGATTAATGTCCACAACGAATTATAGTAGCTTGAACTTTTATTTGTGAGTTGTTAAATGTTACTATTATTTTTTCAATAAGTTCATTTATATTTTATTTTATTTTCTTTTATTCTGACATCTAAATAGATCTTAATTTAGTTAAAATCTAAATAGATCTGAATGACATGTTTATTTTTCTTTTTTCAATATCTAAACAAAAACAATTCGATGCTAGTAATATAACATAAATACCCTTCTAAGTCCTGCAAATATTTGTTCTACATAATTTAGAAATGGAAAAAGGACATTCACACCCCCAAAGTCTAGGGAAATGGTCATCAATACCCCAAGTTTTCAAAAAAAAGACATTAAGACCTTCTTTTAACTAAAATAACCTTTACCTCTATTATTTTTAAAAAAATTAACTCTAATATTTTATAATAAATAGAAATATAACATTAAAATAAATGTGATAATATATACATTTTTTTTAAAATGTCAATATTTAAAGAATATTTTAATATTTTACAATCTATTAAATATATTTTATTATATTAAAGTAAATTTTATAATAAATAGAATCATAATATTAAAATAAATGTATTAAAATTTAAATTATTTTGAACATTATGTAAAATAATAATTTTTTGACATTATTAGTACGTGAGAAATTTTTTTTAATTGTAGAATGTATTTATTTAATGCAAATATTTATTTAAAATCTCTACAGTAAAAAAAAATATAAAATAAATATAATAATTTACATATTTGAATTATTAAAATATTAAAAATATTTTAATATTGTTAGTCTACTTGCATAGATTACATTATTTATATAATATATGTATTTATTAAAAAACTTTAAGTCAATTTTTTTTTTTAGATAATTGGGGTAAAGAACATAATAGTTAAAGGGGGATCTTGGTGACCTTTTTTAAGAACTTAAGGGTGTTGGTCACCATTTTCCCAAACCTTGAGGTGTGGGTGTCCTTTTTCCTTTAGAAATTTAAAAATATATTATCCTTGTTTCTTAATTTAATTATGTAATAAAAGATATAATTATAATATCAGCTTTCATTATAAAGTCAACACTGTTGTTTTAGTTTTGATTCATCACAATAAAAATAATTTGATTTGTTCAATTTTTTGGTTTAGTTAATGTTACCAGGTGAATAAAAATTTAAAACAATTAAAAAAAATTGCTTCAAGGATAATACAAAAATATTACGTTTATGCATAATATACGAAATACATGAACTTAAAGGATATTTTTGAGATTTAAAATTATAATTTTCCATTTACATTTCATACTTAGATAAAAGTAGACTTTTTTCACATTTTCTATTTAGATAAAATAGTCAGATAATAAGTGATAAGTCAAGCAAACAACCAAAATAAATAAATATTTAAAAAAGTTAAATTTAAATTTCAAATAAAAAATAAACAGCACCTAAGAAAATTATGTTAATTAAGTAGATATCAATTAATTGATATTATAAAAATTATAAATTATAAATTAACTAATTAATTTTGAATTTTCATAGATATTCCTTACCCCTTTTTCTGTTTAGAGTATCACGTTCATAGAATTCAAACACATCAACATCATAAAGATATGGCTTCCGCTAAATTTGTATTACATCTCATTACAGAAGGCCCAAAACCCCATGAAAAATATAGACCCAATAAAAATTTTCTATATAAAATAACCTAAATCTATTCTTTAGAAAATTCTAAGTAGAATGCCTAAACGGTAAGTCTTTGACAAAATGTCAAAAGCGTTATTATACAAAGAAAGACCTAAGTTCATCATTTATAAAAAATGATTTAGGTTTACTTTTTACAAAAAATGATCGAGATCCATTCCTTACGAAGAATGACTTAAGCACTTTAAAAATATTTGTAAGTAAAAGGCTACAGGCCAACAAATATTCTATACAATGTGCCTATGAGCAAAGAAATATTATACGGAATGTGCCTAGAATGAGCATATGAGTAAATAAACTTTTTATAGAATGCGCCTATAAGCTAACAAATATTATACAGAATGAGCCCACTGGGAAATAAACATTCTATGAAATGCGTCTATAAGCAAATATACATTCTATAAAATGCACCTATAAGCAATATATATTATACGGAATGCGCCTATTGGCAAATATACATTCTACAGAATGTGCCTATGAACCAAAAGAACATTCAACGAAATATGCCTGCGAGTAAACAAACACTCTATGGAGTAAGCGGATAAGCCAAAAGAAAATTCTTCGGAATGAGCCTATTAGAAATTAAATATTTTATAGAATGAGCCTATGGGCCACAAAATATTCTACGAAATGCACTTATACGTAAATAAACATTCTATAGAATGAACTTACAGGCTGGCAAGCATTTTACGGAATGCGTCTACAAGCAAATATACATTCTAAGAAATGAGCCTACTGACAAAACGCCGTAATCTCAATCTTCTCTATAAGGAACAACCATAAGGGCCAAAATCAAGCTCAAGCCCGTTCAATGTCAAAAGCCCCAAAAAATGACAAGTGTCCAAAGAATATTTGTCATGAACAAGTATTGACACATAAGAATATGTGTATCCATGAATGGGTTTTCAATTGACTCTAAGATGCCTATACAAAGGCCAAGACCCCCATTTGAAGGTAAGAGAAAATAAGACGAAATAGAGGTACAAAACTCTACCCATGTCACTGTAGATTTTTTCTCTATGAAAATTCAGCAAAAAGAACTAACTTGAGCTTCGGAGGTTTATCGTCCACTTTGACAATTGTTTTCTTTTATAGAACAAACACAATGATACACGTAATTTGATATACTTGCCTGAAGGAGAAATGGGCCATAAAGCTTGATTTAGAGGAAAGTACAAGAATAAAAATTAGTTACTATTGATAAAGCAAAAATTTGTATCAACAATTGGCATTGTCTGTGAAGACAAAACTAACAGCCAAAGTGTTTTATCTTAAGCATGGATGATAATTACAACTACTTTGATTTTATGGCTAATGATGAAATTTTAGGAGATCCGGAGATCCATTTCCAATGAAAAAGGTTTTGGATTGAGTTGGGTAGTGAATTGAAGTCACATTGCATTTGCCCCCTACCAGTAAAACTCAAATCTTTCTACGCAACATAAAAAGTATAATCTTGCATCCCAACTCCAGTAATAAAGGGATAGATTAGCCACAAACTTATAAAAGATAAATAACTAATTTCGATCTTTATCGAACGAAAGACAAACTCATATTGTAATTATACCAGTGGCCAACAAGCGATGAAAATGAATGCCTTGATGCATGTTTAAGATTGTGTCTCGCTGAAGGGCTCAAATGGCTAGTCATTGACAATGCCACTGGATAATTCATTATACATGAATGACCTAAGTCCATTCTTCAAAAAAATGACTTGAAGCTTAGAAAATGTTTTAAATGAGAGATTAAACAATGAGTAATCAACAAAACACCAAAGTGTAATTAATTATATATAAATAACCTAGGTCCATTCTTTAAAAAAGTGACTGAAGAGCTTAGAAAATATTTTATAAAAGTGACTAAGGAGCTTAAAAAATATTCTCATGGCGAGTCTTTGACAACAAGCCAAGGTATAATACATTATACATGAATGACCTAAGTCCATGCTTTACAAAAGTGGCCTACAAGCATAGAAAATATACTAAATAAGACATCAACTGACAAGTTGTCGATAAAATGCCAAGACGTAATTCATTATACACGAATGACCTATGCCTATTCTTTACATAAGTGACCTGAGAGCTTAGAATATTCTAAGTGATATGCCAAATGGCTAGTCGTCAACAAATCATCAAGGCGTAATTCAATATACATGAATGTTTTAGGTCCATTCTGCACAAAAGTACCCTAAGAGCTTAGAGAATATTCTAAGTGAGATGTTAAATGGTGAGTCACCAATAAAATGCCAAGGCCTAATTCATTATACATGAATGACTAGGTCCATTCTTTATAAAAGTGATCTAGGAGCTTAGTAAATATTCTAAGTTAGACGTCAAATGGCAAGTCATCGAAAAAAATGCTAAGGTGTAATTCATTAGACATGAATGGACTATGCCTCTTAAAAAATTGACTTAGAAGCTTTGAAAATATTCTAATTGACAAGCGAAATGGTGATTTGTAGACAAAATGCCAAGGTGCAATTTATTTGACCTAGGTCTATTCTTTAAAAAAAGTGTCCTAAAGGCTCAGAAAATATTCTAGTTAGCTGTCAGATGGTGAGCTATTGACAAAATGTCAAGGCGTAACTCATTTTACATAAATAACATAGGTATTCTCTTTACAAAAGTGGCTTAAGAGCTTAGAAAATACTCTAAGTGATACGTCAATTAGTGAGTCATCGACAAAACATCAAGGCGTAATTCATTATACACAAATGACCTATGTCCATTTTTTACAAAAGTGACCTAAGAGTTTAGATAATATTCTAAGTGATCCTCGAAATGGTGAGTTGCCGAGAAAACACCAAGGTGTGATTCATTATATGAATGACCTAGGTTCATTCTTTACAAAAGTGACTTCAGAGCTTAGAAAATATTCTAAATTAGACATCAAATAGTGAGTCATCGACAAAGTGCCAAGGCATAATTCATTACGCATGAATGCCTAGGCCAATTCTTTAAAAAAGTGACCTAAGAGCTTAGAAAATATTCTAACTTAAACATCAAATGGCAAGTCGTCGACGAAATGCTAAGGTGTAATTCTTATACATGAATGATCTAGGCCATTTTTTATAAAAGTGGCTTAGGAACTTAGAAAATTTTCTAAGTGATGCACCAAATGATGAGTTGTCGACGAAACGCCAAGGCATAATTCAACATACAAGAATGAACTAGGTCTATTTTTTATAAAAGTGACTTAGGAGTTTAGAAAATATTCTGAATTAGACATCAAATAAGGGCCATTGACAAAATACCAAGGTATAATTCATTGTACATGAATGACCTCCGTCCTTTTTTTATAAAAGTGATCTAGGAGCTCAGAAAATATTCTGAATGATACGCCAAATAGAAAGTAGCAAAAAAAAACACCAATGCATAATTCATCATACATGAATTTGTTCTTCACAAAAGTAACCTAGGAGCTTAGAAAATATTCTAAGCGAGATATCAAACGACAGGTCGTCGACAGAACACCAAGGTGTAGTTCATCATTCTTGAATGACATACGTCTATTCTTTACAAAAGTGACTCAGGTGCTTATACAATATTCTAAGTGATACGCCAAATGGCAAGTTTTCGACAAAGTGCTAAGGCGTAATTCATTATACATGAATGAGCATGTTTTACAAAAGTGACTCAAGTGCTTATAAAATATTGTAAGTGATACACCAAATGGCAAGTCTTCGACAAAGCGTCAAGGCGTAATTCATTATACATGAATAACCTAAGCCCATTTTTTAAAAAAGCGATCTAGGAGCTTAGAAAATATTCTACTTTAGATGTCAAATGGTAAGTCATCGACAAATGCCAGGCATAATTCATTACACATGAATGACCTTGGTCCACTCTTTACAAAAGTGACCATGGAAATTAGAAAATATTCTAAGCAATATGCGAAATGGCGAGTCATCGACGAAATGCCAAAGTATAATTCAATATAAATGAATTAGCTAGGTCTATTCTTTACAAAAGTAACCTAGAAGCTTAAAAATATTCTAAATTAGACATCAAATGGCGAGTCATCAACAAGATGCCAAGGCATAATTCATTATACATGAATGACTATGTCCACTCTTTACAAAAGTGGCCTAGGAGCTTAGAAAATATTTGTAAGTGATACCCCCAATTGCAAGTCATCAACAAAATAATTCATTATACATGAATGACCTAGGTATATTCTTGACAAAAGTGACCTACAAGCTTATAAAATATTCTAAGTGAGACGTCAAATGGCGAGTCATTGACAAAACACTAAGGTATATATGAATGGCCAAGGTCCATTCTTTACAAAAATAACCAAGGAACTTAAAAAATATTCTAAGTGATCCCTAAATGGATAAGGATATTTGAACCCACAATTTTCCTTTTTACACCAATTTTCTAAACACACCCACCATCTAAATTTAAAAAAATAAAATAATATTTTATCAACCGTCCAAAAATCCATATCTAAATTTATGTTACTTAGTCTTATGTTCCTTCTTCATCTTCTTTTTTACTCTGTTCTTTATTCTTTCTTTCCCACCACACCCCACCCCGTGCTTCAAGTTAACCAGGGGTTATCCACGATCAATCTTGCTAATGTTCTTAGCAAAATCAACTTATGCAAGTATTTAAAGATTGGCTATTGTCATTAACAAATCAATGAAAAAAATCGCATGTAAATTGAATCAATTGAAAATTGCAGACCCAAGAAACTCATATGGATTTATAATGAAATTACTAATTTCTTTTGTCATCCATTGGCTTTCATAAAAAGTTATAAACCATAGGACTTGCAGAAGAGTTCAAATAAACTTCTACGTATATTTCAGTCTTTCTACTAACAGTTTTAATTCATCTAATATAATTCTTTATATTGCTCGATTTAACTCTTTAATTATTTAGTCATTCATATGGACTTTAATTTTTTGTTAGTATATACAAAATTTTTGTTTAATTCTCAACAACAAGAGTTTTTTTTCCTATTATATTATTATTTGTCCTTGAAGGTAACTGACTTTATGGATACCTTATTACCAAAATATATTACGAAATTATGGGTGTAAAATGTGTTTTTATGGGATTCAAACAGCCCAATTTAAATTTAAAATAAGGTAGGGATATTTTCACCCCACTATTTGTATGAACTCACTTCTAAAAGATATTTACAATAAGTTCACATTATTTTTAATAAATACACATCAACAAAATTTTTTTAACTATTAATCAATTAAATCATTCGCATAATTTTTTTTCTAACTTAGATTTCTTTCATTTTTTTTTTATCGGCTGTTGCTACAATGCCGGGCTTAAAGCCCCAGCACCATGCCTCATTTTAGCTCTAAATCTTGGATTCAAATGAAATAAATCCAACAGTTGATATTGAACAATAAAAAAAATTGAAAAAAATGCATAACTTGACTGACCGGTTGCCTTATCCCCTCAAATACCTAATTTTCTCTCATCTTCTGTCATCTGCTGAGCCCCATCTCTCTCAAATCCCTGATTTTTCTCTTGGATTTGTTTATCAATCACATAAAATCGAAGTGACCATCTCACTTACAACAAATAACCAATTGAATCCAAATGGATTGGAAAAATGCATTGATGGTTAATGAGCATGTGTATTTGAACTTGGTACAAGTGTTTTACTTGAACATGGACTTGTCAGCTAGTAGTGAAAGTCGCGTAGTCACTAATGTATATGGGATACCAATAGAGTTTGATGTGTCGTACTTGAATGAGATGCTAGGAACTGTCGATGATGGGCTTGAAATATACACATCTAGGAAAGCACTTGCATTTGCCCAGTATTCACATGCCTATGCTGTAAAAAACATCTATAAGAGATCTAATCTTTCAAATGAGTTGTGTAATACCACCGTACGAGCACAATTTGTTGTCTCTAAGTCTGAATCCTTCATAGTATCCTTCGACGTGTCATTAGCTCCCCCCCCCCCCCCCCCCCCCAATTTAGACGTAGCCTTGCTGAATTGTATTTTAGAGGGTCGACCAATTAATGTGGGCATGTTATTCTTCAGCATATGCTCAGCATATTCTTCCCTTTTAGTGGTATCATTACTCGAATCCTCAAATAATTTTGGGTTCTCATTGATGAGTCCACTTTTAAGCCTTCTTAGGAATTGAGCCATAAGGCTATTGGTAAGTTGGGGTTTGTGTGAAAAGATGAAAAATGGGTTAAGGATCCCTTGCTGAAAAGAAGTTCATCGTCATTGCTCCTCTCAATAATCAATTGTTGAATGATGTGCTTCCTACTGGTAAACTTCTAAATCTAAATGCCTCACAAAGGCCTTAAGCTGGCTGTCCTGCTTTGGCTCCCAAACCTACTTAAGACATTTTTTAGCAGTCGTTGGGCAAGGTCCGTAATATCTCCGAGCAGTAGAACTTCCTTCAATGACAGTTTGAAGTGTTTCAGAGAGGCAGCAACAGATTCTTCAACATCTTGACATTTCTTCACCACAACTATCATCACAGCCACCATAATAGATTGATTTATTGTGTCTTTATTTGTCTTTCATTTTCACATACATTATTATTACATTATCTAATATGTTACCCAGTTCATGGATTAAGCTTTGTTATGCCTTTTGACGTTTTTAACTAGTTATGGATGATTTAAATGCTCTTACACTTTTTGCTTGCTATTTTTTGGTGTATTTCTTCAATTATTAGATGTCAATATATGGAGCTACATTGGCAACTCTACTTTGTTACTGGTTCCATTAACATACATGTTCCACATTTTTTCCGTTAAAAAGGGAGTCTTTTTTTATGATGAAGGGGTAGAATATAGTGAAATACATGATTTTGAGAATTCCTCGATGGTTATATATATAAAATAATTTTTGAGTTTCAAATTGTTGAAATATGTATTGTATTTGATATCTTATTCCGTTACATACTTAGGGGGAGTTTATAATTCTTCAATATTTTGTTACCTCCTTCCGATTCACATACATGAAGTGTTTCTTATTATCAGAAAAGGGGAGATTGTTCTTGTAAACAATTATATGATATTCGATTTTGATGATCATTAAGGGTGGTAATTTAAGTCAGGATTTGTTTATTCATTTCGATTGAACTCACATTAAATGAGTTTTTGAAAAAATTGATTCGTTTAATAAATAGTTGAATTCGATTCTTTAAATAAATGAATGGAACCACTTTCAATTTGAGTCATTTTATTTTGTATAGTAAATGAATTAAACGAAGTAAATAGATTTTTTTTAATAAACGAACCAAATTTTAAATCCTAAGATTACGTTTTGCCTCCTTAATGACATTTTGATTTATTTGGAGCTCTTGAGGGATAAAAATCATCCATGCAAGATCATGTTCAAGGCACTCAATCGACGAAGGCACAAAGCAATCAACAATTAAACATGAGTTATGCATAAGCCTTTATTATATCACAACTATCTTATGAAATTTACATCTGAAAAAATAATATGAGATTTAACAATTATAAGTTAAACATGCAACGTTAGACCTTAAACATCGGTCGATGTAAACATGCAACAGAGTATGTGGTACATATAATAGAGGATGTTGTACATGCAACATGCAACATGAACGTCATACATGAAACGGGCAAGAAAATAATCATTTTGGCACCATTTCTAACATGAAATGTCATATTCATACATGCATTATGTGATGTAAATATGTCTCATGAAATTTACATGTAAAAAAATAACATGATACTACAAGAAAAAAAAAAAAAACCTACAATGACCGTCCTATGTGTGACAGTTTTTGGTCTTGAGATAGATTTTGTTTCTATTACGAACATATGACATAATTGTAATAGAAATTTTTTCTATAAAAAATATACGATAAATTAGTGATAGATTTTCTCACTATCAAGAATTTGGAAAAATTAATCATTTTGGGCAACATATCTAAGATGAAAAGTCATATTCAAACATGCAATATGTGATGTAAATATGTCTCATGAAATTTACATGTAAAAAAATAACATGATACTACAAAAAAAAAAAAAAAAAAACTACAATGACTGTCCTATGTGTGACAGTTTTTGGTCTGGAGACTTGCAATGACAGACCCATGATAGATTTTGTTTCCATTATGAACATATTATAGAATTGTAATAGAAATTTTGTCTATAAAAAATATACAATAAATTAGTGATAGATTTTCACACTATTAAGAATTTAGAGAAAATACATTTTTGGCAACATTTCTAACATGAAATGTCATATTCAAACATGTAATATGTGATGTAAATGTGTCTCATGAAATTTATATGTAAAAAAATAATATGATACCACTAGAAAAAAAAAGACCTACAATGACTGTCCTATGTGTGATAATTTTTGGTTTGGAGACTTGCAATGACAGACTCATGATAGATTTTGTTTCTATTACGAACGTATGACAGAATTGTAATAGAAATTTTGTCTATCAAGAATATACGATAAATTAGTAATAGATCGATAAATTAGTAATAGATTTTCTCACTATCAAGAATTTAGACTGAAATTTGGCATTTACTTTAATTGGACGAATATGACTCAATTGTAAAAAATATTTTATTATGAATACATGAAATGGGTTGGAAACTAAATAGAGCCTTTAGTCTCATTCTCTCACAAACATGCCACCGTAAATCCTATTTGCCCATAAATACCAAATCTATACCCTATTACATACATGTGCCTCATGAAGATGCGAAAAGTAAAAAATACCCTTAAAAAACCATGAATCTACACAATTTCTTCCTCTCATGGTTTCTTCCTCTCACCATTCCTATCTCATGGTTTCCTCTTGTCATCATTTCTTCCTCTCTCACAGTTTCTTTCTCTCTCACTATTTCATCTCTTATCTCCAATAAAAAGGTTTTCAATAAAAATAAACTATTCCAAAGGTGCATTTTTAAGTAGTGGATGAGGCATGTTTGAAATGCAATCATCTTGTATGGTTAGGGTTTGATTTGATTTCTTTACAATTATATGTGCTAATGATTTATGAGTTTTAATAGTACATTATTTATTTTTGTGCTTGCACACTCATTATTGCATAAGATGTAAGGATTTAATATCTCAATTTAAATTATGAGTGATTGAAAAATCAGTCCAAGAAGAAGTCGACGTCGAATAAGTCAAGTATTAAGTCGAGTAAGAAGTGAAGTAAAGGAGATGAGTAAGTTGAATATCTAGTCGAGTAGGAAGTCCAATAAGTATATTGAATGAGTCAAGTATTAAGTCGAGTAATTTTTAAAATAAACTGAGTAGTAAGAAGTGAAGTAAGGGAGATGAGTAAATCGAGTATCTGGTCGAATAGGAAGTCCAATAAATATATTGAATGAGTCAAGTATTAAGTCGAGTAATTTTTAAAACAAACTGAGTGAAAGTCGAATAAATTTTTTGAACAAGTCGAGTAAGAATTATGTAATTTTTAAAAGAAGTTGATTACAAAGTCAGGTAAATCGAGTACTTAGTTAAGTAAGAAGTGAAGTAAGAGAGTTGAGTAAGTCGAGTAGAAAGTCAAGTAAGTATATTGAATAAGTCGAGTATTGAGTTAAGTAAAAGTTGAGTAATTTTTAAAACAAGTCAAGTAAAAGTCGAGTAATTTTTTTAAACAAGTCGAATAAGAGTTATATAATTTTTAAAGAAGTCAAGTACGAAGTCGGGTGTACAAAGTTGGATAAACTAGGATTGCAGCCTACTTTATTCTTCTTTGTTCATATCAAAACCTCTAGATTCTTAGTGGAGGTTTGTAACAAGCCATCCAACAACCTTCTAACTAAATTCCTCATTGTCTGCCCAACAGTCGGTCCCCGCTTTTCATTCTCAACCCCATCCAAAACCTGCAACCTTGTTTTAATCATATCAAGTGGTATTGTAATAAAAGTTGATACACCACCAGCCATGCTGCACTCAACCCCTGAAACGCCATCACAATTCTTTAATCCAGCCAAATTATCATCACATAACCCTTTCTGTCACCATCTTTCTGGCTTAAGAAACAGGTAGTATCATGCAAACCACAAAGACCCGCTCAATACACTAGTAGCACCTCTAATGATTACGGTCAATTGTCTGAGCATGAATAACCACCTTTGAACTTCAAATATAAAACAATCCTAACAAATATACCTAATTCGTTTTTACCCAATTCATTTTATGTACAAAAAAAAAAAAAAAAACAACCATTTACCCAGTTTCAACATTAACAAAGACTCACAATTTCACTAAAATCACCAATTAATTTTCTTATTATTTTCAGCAAAACTCTAAAATTTTTTATTGAATATTTGAAGGAGAAAGAAGAATACGAACAATTACTTCCCTACTAACCAAAGATGGAGCCAAGACGAGGTACTGGCGACACGAACGAGGCGGTAGTGACAGCAGAAGTGGTGGTCGTGGGTTATGGGCTGTCTTGCAAAGTTCCCGGAGTTCTTTTTTTTTTTTTTGATCTTACTCAACTTTGCTTCACATAACATCAGATTTGTGAGGATTTTTAATTTTTTTTTAGTACATGTGTAAAATTGAGGAGTGTTGTAATTCAAGGTATATATTGGGTACTTTGGAAGGGATGGGATATATTCCACACAATACAAAGTAAACACATCAATAACAATATAATTCATTTCGATTCCAATTCCTATACTTAAAGTAAATAATTTATTCTAATTTTCTCCATACTGATTACAACACAATCCGATTACCAATTGGTAAGCTTTCAGGTAAAAGAATACAAAAATGAGTAAAAAACCAGTGGGGTTAGGTGTGCTGTGGTCAGATTTTGTCTAACTATAAGTTATATTTTAAGAAAACCCTAATAAAATTACAAACCACTTCTTTGAAAAAAAAAAATTAATTTTCACTCTACTCATCCATAAATATTTTTAGAAAAGAGAAAAAATAATTGGTTTTTGTAAGAGAATATGAATTAACTATATATATATTTTCAGAAAAAAATTTTAAAAAATGGATTTTTATAAGAGAATATGAATTGACCAGGGACAGAGAATAAGAAAATTTTACATATCTAATTGCAGTATTTTTGAATTACGTATCCTATAATCAAGGTACTGTCAGATTATCTGACAATCAACAAAAATCAATAAGATCTCGTAAGGAAGATGCAGATGTTCCTAAAGAAAGATGCAGAAGCAATCGTAAGCATCCCATTGCCAAGAGGAAGAAGAAAGGACCAAGTTATTTGGCACTGACAGAAAAGGAAAATATTCAGTTAAGAGTGGATACCGAGTGGCTCTAAATATGAAATTTCCAGACTCACCTAAATGCTCCAACAGTAAGAGTAGCAACTAGAGTATTATATGGACACTTACCACCCCGGAAAAGATCAAGATTTTCATCTGGAAAGTGGCCAAAAACTTACTGCCAACAGTTGAGAATTTATGGAAGCTTAGAATTATTTAGGAAGCTCACTGTAAGCGTTGTGGGAATAGACTGGAAAACACTTTGCATGCTTTGGTTGCATGCAAAGTAGCAAAGAAGGTCTCCCAACTTTCACCTATGGCAAAGGAAATTCAACAGATGGGAAACCTAGATCTCTTGGGGGATTTGATGATGCTATAGAAGAAATTAAGTAAAGCTAACTTAGAACTTATGGTGACGATGTGGTGAGTGATTTGGCATGCTTAGAATAAATTTGTTTTTGAAGGTCTGAAGTTAGATTCAAGTTTATTAATGGTCAAAGCTGAAGCAGTAAGTGAAGCTTTTAGAAGAACAAAATTTCCAAAGTTGCTGAACCTGAGAAAAATGCAGAAGGAAAAACCAAAAGTCTGGACCCCTCCACCCCAAGGATGGCTAAAGATTAATGTTGGTGTAGCTATTAATACCAAAAGAGAATGCTCGGGCTTGGGAGCAATAATTAGAGACTCCACTGGAAAATGCTTAGCAACAGCTATAAAACACTCAAAGTTTAGGGGAGATGCTACTTATGCAGAAATAGAAGCAACTGAGTGGGGTATCAAAGTAGCATAGGAAGCAGGTATGCAGTCAATGATCTTAGAAATTGACTCTCATGAAGTAGCATAATTGATAAACAACAGAGAAGGTAGCTTAATAGAAATATACTGAATCATTTCAGAAATTCAAGCATCAAAGAAGAACTTTAAAGCTTTTGAAGCAAAGTATGTGCCTAGATCATGTAATGAGTATGCCCACTCTTTAGCTAAGATAACTATGGGAAAAAATGAATCTGTTGTTTGGATTGAGAACTTCTCTTCCGAAATTTTGCATGTATTCACTTAGTTGAAGTAACGAAAGTTTTACTTTCCCATCAAAAAATAAAAAATAAGATCTCGTCACTGCTAAATTTACATGGGGAGTATAAATGGAAGTATGATGTTGAAAGAAATAAAAAAAAATGCAGTTAAAGTTGACTACCAAGAGCGTTGAATACCGAAGACACAGCAAAGTGAGGTGGTGAACAACGGTGAGCCGGAATCATGCAAGTTTTTATCTAGAATCAGATGTGAATCAAAAGACTCAAAAGTTATGTGCGTAGAGCAGCAGATATCGGGTTTAATATTGAATGTCAACACTGAAATGTGTAACCTAAGTCTTTTAATGTATCCAATTTGTCATAGCTGTATTATCAATGTATCCACTGGTCAAGAGCGTTAATGTTCTCAAATCTGAACTGAAGGCATGTTCCGGCACGTCCATGCGCAGAGCTGATTCTTAAATAGAATTTCCTTTTTTGTTTTAAAATCAATTGGACGGGTCATTTTGCATTTAAAACACGCTACTGAATTAGATGCTGGAACGGTTAATTAAATAGAAATGGGGACTGTGAAGTAGCAAGTTGGGGTATTTGGGATCCCGATTAAAATCCGAAATTTTACACGTTGGGAATTCGAAACATACTTTTGTTTTGATTTACTATTTGCAAAAAAATTTGGGATCGATATACATCTCAAGAGACAGAATCATAATTGACAAATCGAATGATACTATGGTCATCCTTAATTAGAAATCATACATCAGACAATTATCAACGAGCTGCATTTTTTTTTTCTTTTGCATATTTGCACAGCACCCCTTTCCAGTGGAAACCCTAGCTGGATAAAATACGTCCTTTTGTTTGCACTACATGAATGTCAATCAACTAGACTATACTTCAAAAATTATCAAAAAGCTACATGCATTTTTATTTTTAAATATCAAATACATCCATTCAAATTAGAAAACTTTCAAAGACCCAATCAACTTAAAAAGAACAATGTCTAAGTAAGATAGTGAAAAGGGAATCTATATATGTATTTCACTATTTACGTTGAATGTATATGGAACCAGCAGCATATATATGGCTATTATATCAAGATAAATAAAGAAATTAAATTTTCTTCTAGTTACATAAAAATCTTGATGATTAAATACTCATTCATATCTTCGATATTGCAAAGATTATGATAAATTGATCTGACTGATTTTTTCCTTAAGAAATATGTGCCTAATAGTCAAAACCTTGAAATATGTTATGAAAACATAACAAGATTTTTATAAATGAAATTAGTAGATTTTTAAAAACAAAATAAGGTAAATGGAAAAGAAGGAAAACAGCGTGGGAGCAAGCTAGAGTAAAAAATATATTTAGCTTCTCTCATAGACTGTATAGCAGTATAGGACAAAATAATAATAATAATAAATATTTTATAAGGGGTGCGGTTATTTATACCCATTAGAATGCTCATAACTCATCTTTTAATATTTTTTTATTACTAATTTATCCATAATGTAAAATAGAATTATGAACAAGGTAATACGGTTAAATTAAAAAAAAAAATACTCTCCCATGTTGATCTCATCTGCATTGTTCTGTCACTTTGGTCATGAGGATTCAAGCAATTGGGATTACAAAGTATGAATTCAAAATTTTAAGGGATGTCCTTTATCAAGGAAAGAAGGACAATGCAAGAGGAACAAAAGTTGCTTGATTGGCCTTGATTCTTAATTTAATCATAAAACAACCTGAATTTTGTCTTATCTACACTGTTAATAGAATAAAAATTGAAGTGTTTGACAAAAAAAAAAATTGTAGGAAGAGATTTTCCTAGCCCACTTTCTTAGGATTTGAATAGTGAATTCTCTATTTTTGCTTAAGAATTTTATTAAAAGAAAATAAAAAAGAGGGTGAAAATGTAGGTTGTGTTATATAAGATTTATAAATTAATTCTAGTAATTATTTGATTGTAAATATCAATGTATTAATCTCATAAAATATGAGTTATAATCTAAACAATAATCTCATGTAATTCCAAAAAAAAAAATATTGATGGGTTAAAGATTTTGTTAGTTGCTGTAGTTTACCTAATCTTGGATTATGAAATTATATGCAAAAATAATTAAGGATAGGTAGAGAGAGGGGTGAAGAAGGCGTCAACAAAAAATTACATAAATTATGATAAATTAGCTAATAAGCGTGTAATAAGCATTAAGATGGGTCTATAGAATAAAACATAAATTTTTAAATTTGAATAATAAGTCTATTTAGTTAATGGGTTTAACAAATATCTTGTGGATTCAAATAGTAAACTGATGATGGATCGAAATTATATTTATAGAGCCAAAATGAAGCCACCTGGCCATCTCCACTAATTAATGGCCATTTGTAGGCCACAGTTCTTTCCAATTACAATGTTGATCCAGAGGTGAGTGACCAACTAAAGTCACTTGTTTGAACCAGTGAAGACTCCAATTTCCTTGAAATTAATGGTGTGTTTATTTATAAAATTAGAAAATCCAAATCTAAAATGAGAATAATTGATAGTGTTAAAATAAAAAAAAAATTGAAAATAAAATATGCAGGGCTTACATATTTTGTAGATCAAGTTTTCTTCCTTAAACTCACCATTTTACTTCACCTAAATTTTATAATTTTACTTTTATTCTTAATAGAAATATTATTACATTTTTTTTATTATTCATATTCTAGTAATGAGAATAACAATATTTATTATTATTATTATTATTACTACCATTATCATAATCATCATCATCATCATCATTAATAACAATATTTTTTAAAATAATAATAATCACAATTATTATAACAAATAATAATAAAAGAGACAATAATTAACTAAGGGCATTTTAATATTTTAAAATGATTCATTGCGCTTATTGGATATAAGCACATTAATAGAATTAAGACTATTCTGATTCTGATTCTTAAAATTTAAATAAATAACTTATTCTGATTCTATTCTCCATTCATATTACTACTCATTTTAATTCTTACATATTCAAATTCCAACCCATTCAAATTTTTTGCTGTTTCAATTTAAACCCATTCTAATCATATCTTATTGGTAAAACGCATTATAGGAAAATTCGGTCAATAGAAATATCATTCTCTTTTATTTTCCATGGGCTCTTTAGTTTTGTTCCCCATCGTGCCCCATATGTGGGCATAGACTTGATTTCAAATTGGGTTTTTATTTTCATGATGGGCTTGCTACATTCATTATGGAGTGGGGCTTCTAACGCCCTCCATTGCCTTTTTTAAACCACCTTCTTTTAATTATATTCCATTTTATACTAAAAATACCTCTTTTTTTTTCTAAAATAAACAATTTTTCTATTTGTAAATTTTTTAAATTTCTAGTAGTTGTCTTATATTTTAAAGTTCCAAACTTTCTCTCAACAAAACTAAAAAGCACTAAAATCCCAAGAATAAAACTTCTCAATTCTCAAGACGCTTCTACTCCCTTCTTCTAAAATCTAAGTTATGTTCCAATAACTATCAGAATCAATATTTTTCATGACGATAATATTTGTCGCCTCAGTCCTACGAGCATCAAATGTATTATGATCGAAAAAAGAGTTGGTGTCCCTTCCCTTTTAAAAAATTTAAAGTCTTTGTAATTATTTTTTTAAATTTTGAGGGTGTAGGTGTCATTTTTCTTATAAATTAATGATATCTATATAAAACAAAATACTGCTGTTTAATAACTACTTTGATCGCTGTTCTATCCAAACAATATAGATATTTTAATCTTCTGCAATATACATAATATGCCCGAGGTATCTAATTCCTAGAGTTTATTTTAATCTTCTGCAATATACATATTTTAAATTTTATGTTTACTAATGATTAAGTAAATTATACATTTTAGACAAAAGCTAAATGAAATGCATTAAGTTCCAAAATCCATCTAAAGAAATTTATGAGCGAGGGTGGGCAAACTCAAGTTCAAATCAATCCGATCGGGCTTCAGATTAATAGAATTAGAAAAAAATAATTTGAATCTAGATCAAATTAGAAATTTGTGTCACTTCAGATTAATAGAATTAGAAAAAAATAATCTGAATCTAGATCAAATTAGAAATTTGTGTCATATATAATTTGTGTGTGCACTGGTTTCTTTGGATTTTTGGATTGCCCTAAATCTTATTCAATTAGATTAAAGTCTTCATCCGTATCCCAACCTAAATTTTTTAATCAAATCAAGTTGGGTCTGATTATCTGTCCAGCCCTAATCAAACCAGATTTTAAATTCATCAAAAGAATTGATAAAATTTGAAAACATAAAAAAAATAATAATAATAAGGCCAGCGCCCTCGGGCAAATCCACATGTAATCTTGTACTTTCACTTAGTGCAGGCCACTTGGCACTTGGGTTCGTAGTTTTGAAGGAAAAGAACAAAATAGTGAAAAATGGACAAGGAAATGCCTTATTCGGCCAAAGTATGGTCACGTGACGAATCAGGAAACCGTGGCAAATCTAGGACGTGACATGCACAGCCCCTCTCTTTCTATTCCTCTCGATATTTTAAAAAAACCCAACAAAAATAAAAAATCAAAATGAGTAAGCAACGAGTGTAATGATTCCGTCCCTGGCAACCAACCCCACCCACACCCAATTCCCCAAAAGCTTTTAATATGATCGCTGCTGCTTTCCCCAGCCAAGCAGAAGCAGCAAAATCTTTGGTCGTGTTATCCATTCATTTTGCGCTAAATTCCAAACACATGACCAAATGCTCGCTTTTCCTCCCATCATCTGTTCAATTCATCTCTCTTTTTTTTTCCTCCCTTTCTGGAATTATATAAATTAGTGAAAAAAAAAATATACGGGACAGGAATATTATCTCAGCATAAATACAATGGGTTCGGTGGTGAAAATCATTGAATTTTCATTTTATAATTTGTATGCTCGGTAATAGTAAAGCGGATGGTCCCTTGGGACTCACTAAACCTGCCAAAATTAATAAATTCTAATTAATCAGAACATATTACCCCTGTACGTTGAGGTGGTTTGCCTCGACTTAAGTGTTTCTTTTAGACTTATAATTTTTTTCTTGTACAAATATTTGTTTTTTTTTTTATTCGAAGGGAGCTCAAAGGCAGCTATAAAACCTTTTCGGAGTAGAAAACTTTGTCCAAATCTAATTTGTGTAGGTTAAGTGGGTTGCGCGAGTTTTTGACTGGCTCAAACAAAAATTTACTCTAACAATTACATTAGATATTTAATTTAAACCCTTAACCCCAATAATAAAATAAGTAAATATCACCTGTTAAATAAAAAAAAATTAATACGTTGAAATCTATTTTATTTTTTATCTTTTAGTTTTGTCCGCACTTTAAAAATGCATTGACGACAGACCTTATAACATAATTTTTTTTTATATATAAATTATATGCCATGTAATTTAGTTTCTAAATTTCTTGTTAGTTTTTAAAATTTCACATTCATGACCACGATTTTTAACAATTAATTTAGCGTTTATTGCAGGAATTAAAATCTACTGCAAGTAAACTCTCCTTACCCCTGCTGCCCTGCAAAATTCTGCTGCAACTTTTGGTCAAAATGACTACTAAGCATTGGCAATTTAATGATATTATATTAGAAATTTTCAGTTGTTTTTGGAAAGTGAGCAAAGAGGATGCCGTGCATGAAAGGGAAAAAGAAGAAGTACAGGAAAACAGTTTACACCGATTGAGCTATCGTCCAGAGGCCACAGAAACAAATAAAAGCTGATCGGAGGGAACCACTTTTGTCTCAGAAAAATTTGAATGAACTTAATCTGTTAAAGCCTTTTTTATCTGGGTAAAGTTTTGTTTGCGTATGGGTAAAACGTAAAAAGGCAATTTATCACTTGAGTCAAACAAGTATGGCTTAATTTATGAGAGGTAAAATGTGAATTAATTAAGTGCAAGTATGAACAGAGACTGCAGTATTCCGCTTTGCACCCTGTAAAGTAGGATCCAGTTACCACAGCTTTTGTCTTTTTGTGTGTTAAATATCATTTGACCCTTGCCTCCCTTTTCATTTTCAATTTATTTGTAATTGTAATTTTATTTTCCTCTTTCTTCTTCCCCTCTATAATTGGCCCAATTCTCTCTATTTTCAAATCATTAATCAATAAATTGAGATCAACAAGAGCCAACTCGACATCATTCATTGCAGAAATTGAAGAACCATAACTTTAATGTTAAATCCAATTTTCATATCACCTAAAATAAAAGCATATAATTTAAAATATATATATGAATTGACGATGCCAGAAGTAAATTTGTTAAAGAAAGCCATAGATGGATACATCAAGCGTGATGTCCTTGCTGAAGATACATTCAGTTTAGCTGACAAACCCATTGATGCTAAGGTAAACTCCTACCTCTTTTTCAAGATTGATTGAATTATTTATTAATTGACCATTTAGTTTGTAAACAAAAAATAGAAGATTATTTGCTAAATTGTTTTTGTTTATGGATAATTGGCAATAGAGTTGGCAATCGCGACATAACGATCAGGATTGGCAAATACCTATCCCTAATGATTGTTCAATTAGAACATAAAATTGTATTAAATCCCATACTAATTATTTCATCAGGACAAAAGAAAATATCGAGTCCTTACCAATCAAAATATCAATATCATCTTGATTATCACGAATGTAAATTAGCTCAAGTACAATTAACATGAAACAACTTTAATGTTGTAACTTTTATCAAATATTTAATTTACAAATCAAGCCAACAAGAACATTGAAAAGATACAAGTTCAAACACCAACAAAAACGAAAACATCCAAAAGTTTAAAGGATAAACCAAACCAACCCACATCAAGCATCGAGAAGCATAAGCATAAATTGACAGAAAACAAAAACATTCAAAACTATTGTCCTCAACTCCAAGTTTCAACTTCAATGGACATGAAACCAAAATGAGTAAGCAACGACAATGATGATTCCTTCCTTGGCAAGCCACCCACCCCACCCACACCCAGTTGCCCAAAAGCTTTTAATATGATCACTGCTGC
Organism: Murraya paniculata; assembly: GCA_030449075.1. Classification (NCBI taxonomy): domain Eukaryota; kingdom Viridiplantae; phylum Streptophyta; class Magnoliopsida; order Sapindales; family Rutaceae; genus Murraya; species Murraya paniculata. The sequence continues at coordinate 799,239 of JAEVFN010000059.1, read as the reverse complement.
TTTCCCCAGCCAAGTAGAAGCGGCAAAATCTTTGGTCAAGTATATCCGGTCATTTTACACTAAATTCCAAACACATTATTAAATGCTTGCTTAGTGGGTTCTATCATCTATGGTAAGAATCATTAAATTTTTATTTATAAATTATAAACTCCATAGCAATAAAGTGGATGGTGCGTATAAGACCCACCAAATATGCCAAAATGATAAATTCTAATTAGTGCACACTCTCTCTATATGTTCAGATGGTGTGCCCTGTCTAAAGTATTTCTTTTGTACTTATGGTTTTCAACCAAATCCAAATTGTGCTGGTTTAGGTGGGTTGCACGAGTTATATTGATCATTTCAAAAAATTTTAACTCTCACAATTAATTATATGAGCGACTTAAACCCTTAATAATAAGATAAGTAAGTATCACCTATTAAGAAAAGAAAATTAATATGTTGAGATTTATTTTATTTTTATCTTCTAATTTTGTCCGCATTTTGAAAATGTGTGGACAGGGACCTTATAGCATAATTATTATTTTTTAAATTATATTTTTATGTATTTTTGTTTCTAAATTGCTTGTTAGTTTTTTAAAATTTCACACTCATGTCCATGATTTTTAACAAGTACTTTACAATTATTGCGGAAATTAAAACCTACTACAAGTCTGCTGCAGCTTTTGGTCAGAATGACAACTAAGCATTGGCATCTAATGATATTTTCAGGTATTCTTGGAAAGTGAGCAAAAAGGACGCCATGCGTGAAAGAAAATAAGAATAGTAAAACAGTTTACCCTAATTGAAGCTGCGTGAAAGAAAATAAGTATAGTAAAACAGTTTACTGCAATTGAGGCTATTGTTCAGAGGCCACAGAAATTTATTTAAACGAAAAAAATCTGCGGGAAGAACTTTTGTACCAGAAAAATTTGAATGAATTTTATCTGTAAAAGGCTTTTTATCCGAGTAAAGTTTTGTTTGCGCATGGGCAAGGCTTAAAAGGCTCTTTATCATCCAAGTTAAACAACTATAGCTTAATTGATGATAGGTAAATGTGAATTAATTAATTGCAAGTATGGACGGAGATGTTAATGTTAATGTAGAAATAGTCTTGGTCAGCCCTAATTTTTTGTAGTAAGTTTAATTTAAGTCAATAACATTGTTCTAAGTGGTTCCTTGTGTTTAGGAAGTCCACGATTTAGTATATTTGAGTCTATCCTTATTTTGTAAGTTGTGGGGCTGTTAGTTGCGTTAGTGACTCCTAACTAGTAGGAGTTTATTATGTTTAGCTCTACATAACCGTTTGTTATCATTCAATAAAATTTAATAAACTTACATAGTAAAGATTTATAGCATTATCTATTTTTTAAATTATTAATTTCTATTTTAAATTTCTCTCATCCTAACCAGTGCAGAGAAGTGTGATTTGTCTTGGTGTCTTATTCATTCTTTATTTCAACAAGAGATTGCACCCTACCAAGTAGGATCCAGCTACATTGCAACAGTAGCAAATTGTAAACTACCATAACTTTTGTCTTTTTGTGTGTTAAATTTTATGATACCTTAAATTTCATGGTACCTTGCAAGTGTTGTAAGGTAGTTGGATCTTATATAGTATTACATGGTGTTTTAATTTATAAAATTGTAAAAAAAAAAAAATGTTTTGTCAATTTTAGTTTGATGGACACCTTCAAATTCAAGTTAATCCTACACACTCAATAAACACAAATTTTAAGAGAAAAAAATTCTCAAAAAATAGATTTCCTTATAAGCGTAATTCAAAAATCTAAGCACAAGTTTAAATATATTTATAAATCAAAGTGAGAGTTCAATAGTTTTTTAATGAGGACTAATAGCCTAATATAATGTGATAGGATGCGCAGTGCGTAGGGATGGCAATTTAAGGGCTTGGGTCGGGCTTTTTCAAGCCCAATTCCAAGCTCAAGTTATTGACAGTAGGCCCTAATTCCTCCAAAAGCCATCCATACATAGATGGGCCAGGCTTGGGTCTACAGTCCATGGGCCGGGGTCGGGCTTAGGCTTAGATAAAAATTTTAATTTGAATTTTTTAATAGAGTTTAAAATAAAAAAAATAAAGGAACACTTAAATTAAAGATGATTAATTAATTATATAATATATAATAGATTAATAATTAAATATACAAAAGATAATATATAATAATATATAATATATAAAAAAATTTAAAATATAAAGTCCAAAATGTATAAAATAAAAATTTTATTTATAAAATATAAAGCCCAAGCTTTTTCCATGAGCCAATATCTAGGCCCATTCACTGTGGGCTTTTAAAATTTCAATCCATGACTAGGTCATTCACGATGGGCCGAGCCTAAAGCCCGCGGGCCTGGACGAGCCCTTTACGGGCCGAGCCAAGCCCAAGTTTTTTTGCCATCTCTAGCAGTGTATTCTTATTTCTGGAGCTGGGAAGCCCACAATACGTTTTGACCACCCCAAAATTTTGTATTACATTTTTATCCCAAAACTTCAAACGTTTTGGATTAGTTGGGACATACTTTAAATTAAGGATGGTAAAAAATCTATGTGAGAGCCCCTTATGTTAGGGTAGGATATCGGGTTTAATCTTATCTTTGTTTTTAAAAATAAATTAGACGTGAGTATAATCTTTTACCCTTGTTGATTTGATGGGTAGGGTATGGGTATAAAACGCAATGACCCATACCCACATATTAAACCCATTTGACTATTGATTAATTAATTTTTAAGTTAAAATTAACAAATAGACCAAATAAATATTAACGTAAAAAAATAAAATCCTAAAACGTAAATATTAGCAACTTAAGTTTGAACTTTCAAAGAATATGAAAAGACGAAAATTGACTTTTGATAGCGTCTTTTGTCTTTATAAATTAGAATTACAAATCATATAATTTAAAATTCCAACAAAAAATTCAAATCCAAATTCGCAAACTTCATTCATCAAATCATCAACCATGAATTCATCATCCGCCATTAGGTACTTTTATCTTCTTTTACTAATTTTTTTCATACTTTTGTAAACTTACCATAGTTGAAACACGTGAGCGTACCATATAAATATTGAAAGTTTTCTCCTTATTACTTGTTGTAGTTTTTTATTTTGAAATTGATTGTTTTAGAATGTTTTAAAATATTATGTTTCATGTTTATCTAGAGCTAAATAGTTAAGGTACTTTTACTAATATATATGAGATACTAAAAAAAAAAAAGAAGATAAGGACACGAATAACTATGGGTAAGGGTAGGTGACGAGGATGCCTTCTACCGAATGCATACGGATATGGAAACTGGTATTCTTGCACAATATCTAGCCAATTGTCATCTCTACTCTGAACTCTAGATATGTACTCAGTACTTATGTTTAGGGGTGGGCAAATACGGGTTCGGATCAGGTTCGAATCAACCCAATCGGATTTTAGGTTAATCAGGTTAAGAAAAAATATAACCCGAATTCAACCTAAACATATAATCCGACCCAATCCGATCCGAGGATCGGGTTCGACCAGTAATTTGTGTTTGTTTGTGCTCTTATTCTTCATATTTTCGGATTGGATCAGGTTTGACCCGATCTAATCACGGTCCGACCCGATCAGGTTGACCAAAATCCAACCTGATCGGGTTATGCTCTTATCGGAATTCGATCCGAACTCGAATTTTTTGGATTGGGTCGGATTGGGTCGGTCAGGTCATTTGCGCACCCCTACTTATGTTCTAAAATTTTTGCAAATAGGTCTCTACTGAATTATAATATTGAGTTATAAAATATTATTGATCAAAAAAATTAAATTTTTATTTTTAGAACACGTTTTTCACCAATGCATGAATAATATATATGAGCTCACAATCATCAATCATGTATAAATTTAGACAAGCTAGCTTTATATTTTATAAGAGTATTAAAAAAAAATGTCATCTAAACTAGTGTCTTGTTTTGATGAATCATCAAAAGAAAGAGTTAATCAGATTTTACATAATAACGTTTGTATCATAATAAAAATATCATTTACTAAAATATCAGACTTTGCCTTTTATATATTACTCAAACTCAAATGACGATTGGCACATAAATAACCCATTTAATGCATTTGGATTATTCATTTTAATTAACGCCAGCGCTTCCCCGTTAATTATGTCTCATGGCATTATTTACTATTACGCAATTACTTATAGTCTCCTTTAGAGAATACATACATATATACGTACGTACGTACATACATACATACATACAAACAAACAAACATACATACATACAACAACCACAACAATGACAACAACAACGACAACGACAACAACAACGACAACGACAACAACAACGACAACGACAACGACAACGACGACGACAACTGTCCCATGTGTGATTCTTTTTTATAAGGATGTCCTGTAAAACAGTAAATTAGATTCGTTAGAGATAAAGATCAATGATGTAAACAGTATAAAGAGGTTGTGAGTTGTAAAATATATTCTTTAGTGATAAGGATAAAAAATGTAAATAGTGTGTGAATAGGATCTCCCTAGTGCCAATGTCCCATGTGTGATTCTTTTTTATAAGGATGTCCTGTAAAACAGTAAAGTAAATTCGTTAGAGATAAAGATCAATGATGTAAACAGTATAAAGAGGTTGTGAGTTGTAAAATATATTTTTTAGTGATAAGGATAAAAAATGTAAATAGTGTGTGAATAGGATCTCCCTGGTGGCTATAAAAGGGAGCCCTTCGTAAGTGAGAAGACAGAGTTGGTGTTGTGCAAATTTTGTTGTACTCGCAAGCGCATGAATCTATTGTAGTATAGATTTGTGGTGACAAGTGTCGATCCCACGAGGAGGTAGATTTAATTGTATGTAGGGTTAATCTTCCAAGTTTGTATGTGAATTGGTAGGATGTGATTTTTTAGTAGGATGTGATTTTTTAGCAGGATTTAAATAAAAAAAATAGCTTGAATAAATTAAAGATGAAACAATATAAAATAAGTGCTTGAGTGTTTGGATTCACACTCAACATTTCACCATGGGTTTAATATTTCTTTTTAAATTTCAATTAATCTAAAAGATGGTATTTCCACTCCTTATAGGTCTATCTCTAATAACTAGGGTATCAAGTGTTCATTGTGTCAGGTGAAATAATCTTATATTAACTATGTATTAAGTACACACTGTATCAGGTGAAAATAATTCTACTGTCAACAATATGATAAGACTATCTACTAAATGACTCTAACTTATTCTTTGTCAACACTAAGTCAAGATAGACCACTAATACTAGAGAGAGATTTTTCTCTAATTAATAAAGTGTAATGTGCTCATTGTGCCAAACAACAACCTTGTACTAGGGAGCCGGTATACCAGAGCAAAATCTAGACAAGATTATTATTATTTGTCAACAATAAGTCAAAACAACCTAAATAAATCAAAGGAAAATAAAGTAAACTTACCAAATTAAGCCTATGGATCATGTTAAGACTTCATTTTCAACCCAAGCTTGAAAATAAATTAGCTACTCATTTTTTAACTAGGGATAAAATAAAAATTTTATTAAAATACGTAGAAAATACAGTATAGAGAAGGAATTACAGAAATCAGAGCTCAAAAATGAATTCAGGGATGTCAAATTAGGGGCGTAACCCTCCTATTTATAGATACACTGAGTAAATCATGGCTATTGGATAAAAATAATTTGGACGCTCAGGATTGCGCCACGTGGCAAGCTTTGATTAGATTGGACATTCCGTATTTGTGCATGTATCGTACACACAGTTTTTCGATCCACTAATATGCTCCCACGTCGTCAGTCAACAAAAAGTCAACTATTTGGTCTAACAATGTATTGCCACATCATCAGTCAATGCCACATCATCCGGTCAAAGCCGCGTCAGTATTTTTTGGTCAAATAGAATGATGCCATTCGTCATGCCGTAGTCAGTCAATGCCACGTCAGGTGGGCCCCACCAAGATTCTAGAATTACGGCACTGTTCACATGTACGGTACCGTTCACATATGCGGTACTGTTCAGGTATACGGTATTGTTCACATATACGGTTCTATCCTTGATGTCATTCCCTAAGGTTTTCAGCTATTCTGAGCTCAAAAATACCATCTGTTTTGCTGTCCGACCTCTTGTTAGCTATAAAATAGATAAAATACACCTAAAACACATAAAACTACTTAAATTATAACAAGACACATAGAATTAAAGTTTAAAGAACATAAATAAATAAAAATAGAAATGTTAGTGAGACTTTGAGTACAAAATGATAATTCTGTCCTATATAAATATATATTTTTCAGTACTCAACAATTGGCAAGAGCCTAATAAGAGTCTTGAGTTTGTAATAGAGTCTGTAACCAGCTAGTCTTGTAATATAAGCTTCCAACATTCTTCAATAAACAATTTTAAATTGGTATTAGAGTCAGTTCTCCCGAAAGTAGCTTTTTTTGATATTCATTAATAGAGTATGCTCTGTGGTTGCCAAAGGAATCGAATCTTCCACATCAGAAATATTATTGAGTACTGACCTTTACAGATCCTAGTCATCCTTGAGCTAGGAATACCCTTGTAATTCCCTTTGAGGTGTGGCGCCCTGTAAAAAGGCCAGGAAAGCCGTGTGTTTGGCTTATCACCAAAATAATCATTGTGTATTTCATCCCTGGATAATATGAGCAATCCTAGATCAGACAACCAAACAGGCACTTCAGGTTCTTACTCTGAAGCCATGAGAATCCCTACTGATAGTGCCCCTTGTGTAAACTTTCAATTAGAAACCCAAGAGGAACCTAATCAGAGGGCCGTCCAAGCCTTCAAGTTGGACCCTCTAGATCGTTATAGATATTACCACTTAAATACCTTGTTAACTACCCTTAGAGCGGTTGTCCCAATAAAACAACCTAAGTTAAAGTTTGTATATAAGTCTTCTAAAGTTCTTGTCCAGGTCATATCGTCCAGCTTTAAAAAGACCTATCTTCCTTTCTCTTTCTCCTAGAAATAAATCGGTATAGAAGAGAAGGGTATAAAGGGTTGCACCTTGGAGCCATCCAAATAGGAATTCAACCATTATTCCTAGCTGGAAAATATGTTGCTTGCTTCATTGCTATCTTAGACACTAGGTGGCAACCTTTGAAAAGGCGTTGATTTCTACGGTTGAGGTAGGACTCAACCAAGACCATATTGTTCTCCACTTGAACCAAACTTCACCCTTAACCTTCATAAACCCTCTCTATCTGAGTCCATCAAGATACTAATCCAATCAAATAGATTTGCAGCAGTCAAATGGATAGTTCAGAAATCAGATCCCACGAAGTTTGGTCGAATCAAAAAGGCAATTAACTAGAACAATATCAATGCCATTGAACAAAATAAGGCATTGGATGAGATCTTGACCACTCAACACCAGATTATGACCTAGCTGCAGAATCTGGAAAGAGAGATCAAGAGAACAAAGAAGTCTTACAAAATGACTAGTAGGCAGCTTTCAGAACTCTATGAACAACCCAGACCAATGACTATAATAGTCAGAACTGGTGTAGATGATGATGCAGAAAGACAAAGGATGCTGGAATGTTTCAGACCCATTTCTTGGAGAAAAGACAGGCCAACCAAACCATGGCATATATGAGAAGAAAGCTCAACAGGTAATAATCCAAAAGCATTCTGGAGAAGCTACGAAATGCCTCAAGTTCAGCCTTGGCCAGTTAAGGCTTCTAAATAGGGATTGAAAGACTCAGACTTAGATGATAAAACTGATTCCTTTCCTAAACCAGACCAGCCGAGGGGATTTCCTATCATGGTTGAAACGAGGCCCAATCTTGTCAATCCAACCTATGTTGACACTAGAAGAAGATTTGGTGCATCAACATTTGAGTCTGGATAGGCATCTGCTACTCATGCACCAGCCCAATAGAATCCTGCAGGAACAACGCAATTCACTGCTCCTATGGAAGAAGAAGAGCAGACATCGAGGGTAGAATCCACCAATCCTACAGGCAGACCAAGAAATGTTGCTACCACCAAACAAGGAGAAGACTATGGACAAGGAGAAGAATGAGAAACTAGAGTGCATATATCCCATTCTCCTGGAGGAAAAATCTTCTGGAACATTGACAAAATCAAGCCTAAAGAAAGATTGGCTTATGTTGAGCAAATGATGTCGTGGTACGAAGAGAATGTCAGAGGGCACCCCAACTAACAAGGAGAACTACAGCACTGAGACTTGTAGCAGTATTTACAGGATCTATCAGAAGATGGTGGGCTAAAACCCTGACTGCGCATCAGCGGGAGTACATGCTGAGTAGAGAAGACCTATGTGGATCTATTCTGGATAATTTGGTTCTTGATTTTATAGGACTAAGTCAGAGAGATGAGGAAATGGCTGAAAAATAATTCTTGCAAAACAAATGTTGTGATGTCAGGCAGCTCAAAGAATACTATATGGAGCAAGAGTGACTATATTATCTGTTCCATAAACCTACAGATACTATCCACATGACTTTTGTTCTCAATATGCCCAGACCAGTAGCTGAGATGATGGAAGCAAAGTTCAAATATGATGCTATTGTGGATTTGTCTGTACTTAGCATGGCAGAGCTGTACCAGATGGCCATGGAACTTATTCAGAACCACTGTAGGACCCAAGACCTAAAGAAGCACATGAAACAGGTTGAAGGTACTTCGCTACAAAGGTACTGTAATGACAAACCCAATCAGTTCGGGTGCATAGAAAGTGAAAAGACCTGTTCGTGTAAGCATAAGCACTTTAAGAGGCACAAGAAAATGTGGTAACCATACAAGGGCAAAACCTACAAGTATGTCAAGAAAAGAAAAAATCACAGAAAGACGGGAAGGTGTTTCATCTGTGGTAAAAAGGGACATTATGCCAAGCAGTGAAGCTCTAAGAAGCGAATTTTAGCTAAACTGTTGCAACTTGTTGAACAACCAGATTTTGCCAATGATGATTATTCTTGGAGTAATATTTCGAGTAACACATTATTGGCAATTGATTTGCAACATGATATTAATGATAGTAGCATATCAGACACAACCGATTCCTCTGCGGACGAAGACGAACCAGTACTAATGTTTGAAGAACAGCCAGCAGGACCATTTGATCTCACCATGCATTCACCAACCTTTTTCAGGCCATACATTAAGGTCATCCTCAAGGCATCGGAACAGGAGCAGATCGCATTAACAACACTAATAGACATAGGTGTTGTAAGCTCTATAGTCCATGAAGCCTGTTTACCTCGACATTGTTATGTCCTAACGCAGGTTTCTTTTGCTGCTACCAATGGAGAAAATTTCTACAGCCACAAATATACAAGGCCCATAGAAGTCGCCCCTTTTGGTAAAAGACACAGCTTCTTCACTTTTGACCATTCTGGTGAAGATATTCTCTTGGGTACTTACTTCCTTAGCCTCCTTACACCTTTTACTTTTTTTTCCTGAGGGCTTTGCTTATACACTCACTAACACTATTGAACGGGCATGGATACTCCTGACAGTAGTTCCCAATGAGTGGAAGCATAGTGGACCCTTCCACCAGCGATAAGGGAAATGATATTCCAAAAGGTTGTTCAGAAATCAGATCCCACGGAGTTTGATCCAAGCCTTTAGGTTAGACCCTCTAGATCCTTATAGATATTACCATCTAAATACCTTGTTAACTACCCTTAGAGCTATTCACACACTATTTACATTATTGATCCTTATCACTAAAGAATCCACTCCGGAACCCATTGATCAGTTTGAGGGTCAGGATGTGTTTTTCTCGTACTTGTTGATCCACTGAGGAGCGAAAACAAGTTGATTTTGCTTGAATGTCCTGGGCTGAATCACCCACCTCAGGTCTTAAGCACACCAGATCTCTACTACAGGGAGGAGATCAGAAATGCTCAACTATATATATATATATATAATTATTTTACTACCTAATGTTCTGGCATATAATTTTACCACTAAAATTTTTTGACAATTACTTTTTCCCACTTAATAATTCAATTTTTATCATTTTACCACAAAATCGTTAACTCTATTAATAAATTGCTGATGTCATCGGGGTATTTTAAGAATTTCAGTACATTCAATATTTTAAGAATTCTACAAGGTATAATATTTATAATTTTATCAATTAATTATTTTAGATATATAAAAATATTTTTTAATTTAGAGGATTAAATTACACTTAGGGGTTTTTTTTTTTTTTTTACTTAATTTCAACTAGTTAACTTATTAAGTTCACTTGATTTTCAGCGCTGATATATACCCCAGGTCAAACCCTGAATCAAGCCCCGAAGATTGTGAAAAACGACGCCGTCTCGAGATTTAATTTTTTTAATTTTAAAATAAAATGTCTACTGTTTCATTTCTCTTTCTCTTTTCATTTTCGTTCCTTTTTCTTCCCAACTATGGAGTATTGTTATCTTCCTTCTCAACTCCTTCTAATTCCTCCAAATCTGCTTCTGAAAACAATGCATCACAGAGACGCTACTTCTGTAAACAACGGATCAAGTAAATTAATGCACTTAAAAATCATGTAGCTTGACTGGTTTGTTCAAAATCTGCTTTTGCTTTTGCAATTTTGCTCAGCTTTTGCTTTTACTTTTGCATCGTTTTCAGAAGCAGAGTTTAAGGTTGGGGTGTGTTTTAGTAATTCTAATGGAGAATATAAAAAAACTTATGGGTAATTGGAATTTTGGTCCCTGAACATAATCATGCCGTGAGTCCGAAATTATCCTACTTCTTCATTATTTCAAGCTGTTTTTTTCACAGGAGATGGTTGAACACAACAATACCCATATCTACAAGAGAGAGAGAGAAGTTGGTGGTCTTCTTAAGGTTGACACAATATCAAGAAGCTGAGAAGCTACACAATTGACAAGCAAAAGATTTGAGAAGGTTTTCTTTTTTCAGTTAAAAAGTATCCATAGATAATGTTCTCAAAGCACATATTTTTTTCCTTTTCCAAAACTAGATGGGAGGTTGTGGGGATTGTGGCCAGAAAGAATTATTGTTTATAAATTTTTTTTTTTTTACTGAAATGGTGCATTTTTAGGATGTTGGAGCTTGACTCGTGGTTTGATTCGGGGTTTGACTCGGGGAAAATAGCATTTTTCTTTATTTTTTTAATTTAATGAAAATTTTTAGTCATTAAATCATTAAGTTATGTAGTTAATTTTTTAAACTTTTTTGCTTAATATAAAAAGTGTAAATGATATCATTGAAAAATTCTTCAAAATATCCTTATCTAAGTAATTAATTAATTTTCATTCTTACCTAAGTAAAATTTAGTAATTAGCATTATTACTTATGTCTATAACTTGTGATAATATAGTGATAGACTATTATTATTTTTATCTTTTTATTTTCTTCGAATTAACATTATTTATCTTCATAATTTTTTATAAATATTTTTCATATAGAAACATCAAAAACTACAATAAAATTAATTAACATGTAGTAATTCAGAATATTAAGTTCTGATAATATATTACCTTATTTATGTTTATTATTTGTTTCACATTTATGCACAAATATAAAAAAACTAGTTTTCAGATATGAAAAAACAAACAATTTAATATTTATTTTTAACTATTTATACAAAAAATAAATAAATATATAATTCAAATTCAAACATTCAACTCTATTATGAAATCAGACTAATTCAGGCTTGTTAAGATTTTAAACAAAAAATCAAACACCACCTCACACTGTTTAGGGGTAAAATAGATCTTTATTATAATTTCTGTTAAAATTTCTATTAACTTGAACGGTATGGTATAAAATGAAAAAAATTGAAACATTAAGTAGGAGAAAGTTATTGTAAAAAATTTTAATGATAAAATAACATGTCAAAAAAATATTAAGTAGTAAAATGAATATATATATACATATATATATATATATATATATATATATATATATATATATATATATATATATATATATATATATATATATATATATATATATATATAAAGAATTAATAGTAATTGTGGGAGCAAAAAGTTTTCTCTCCTTTAGTTTCATTGGATATAATTTACATATTTTTTTGTCTTCTTGAAGTGACACAAAAGGAGGTACGAACCTATAAAACAACATTTAAAAAATCCCAGTTAAGTTAGATTGTGGGGCTTGGATGTTTAATTTGTTAATGGAAAATTATCATCTTTAGTTTCATTTTCATCGTTATACTTTTCTGAAAAGTTCTTCAACTAATCATGCGCATCGCGCCCACTAGCACTAACTTACATTTCTTTATGGCAAGATTTTGTTTACGACTTCCTCCATGTTCATCTTTTCACTAAACAGAAAGCTGATTGACGTAAGGTAAGTATTAATACGAAAATCCAATAAATAAAATTATAAAATGTATTTTAAAATTTCTTCCCATTACTCATAATTAGTTAATTTGAAAACAAGATCTTATTCATTCAAAAAAAAGAAAAAAAGAAAAGAAAAGAAAACTAGATCTTATTGGATTGGATGGTTGACATGGGTCATTCAAGATCTCTTTATTCATGAAGACATTACCTTGTCAATAAAATATCGTTATATATTTATATATTTTGAAATTAGCCCATCATAAAAATGACTATGATTACAAGAAAATGTAAAGGCATGTTTATACATAAATTTATATTTTCTTTCGTCTAGATCTAAGTAATTAGTTTTCATCCTTACATAATTAAAAAACTCCTAAAATTAGTATATATCAGTGAATTCTCAATCAGGATACCGACTAGATTAAAATTATGAATGAATTAAAAAATTAAAAAAAATAGAGATTTTAATATATTACAGAATAAAATATTTATTAATTTATTCATGACTTTAATATAATTAATTGATTTGAACATTTCTATACAGTGCCAATGTTATTGTAGAAGAAAATATTTTGAGCAATGGGAAAAATGGACCCATTCCCGGATACAATCAAATTACAGACATCAGATAACAAAACCCATCCAGCGCATTTTGACCGAAAATGAGGTATAAAAATACAAAATGATACCTGTTCACAATCACATGCGCCCCACTCACTGTACGTAGTACCATCAAATATCTCAATATCCCAATCTCATGGGTCCAGTAATTAATAATTGAAATTGTTTTCTACTGAACAGATGAATTAATAGAGAGATTAATGAGTAGATTGGAAGAGAGGGAATCTGTTCAGAGAGAGACGCCTGCCTGTGAAATGTGAACGAGCACGTTCTACTCAATTCATTTACGGCACAAATCCAGCCTTTTGCAGGCAAAGCAGCCCTCCTTTTGTTTATTTAATATTAATTTTGAATACCTCTGTTCTGCCTCTGAACAAAGCAATCACTTCGCTCACAGTCGCAGTGTGCATTATTATTAGTACTTATCAGACATCGAATTGATTAATTTTACGCGACTGCAGACTTTACAATGGCACGAAAGTTTAAAAAAGATACCGGGTCAGTGTTGCAATCGGAATTGCATTCACTTTACTAGGTGGCAAAGCCTAGATTGATATCATATGCGATCTGGGGTGAGTTAAATTGTCGATAAGAGACGAATAACAGGTTGTTTCCAAGAAAACCGGCGACACATGGTCGAAGGCAACACAATTTCATTCATTCAAAATTACCAAAACGTTAATTAGTTAATTAATTAATTAACGGACAGCTTTGTTTTATTAAAAAGATAAGTATAAAATCAAAAAAAAAAAAAAAAAAAGGAGGCAACAAGATTCATTCGTCCGTGGAAGGGAAAAAGACAACGATACCTTACGGCTTGTTTGATGAAGTGGGGGTCCTATTTGAAAAATTAAAACATTTGGGAAATCATTTTGCCTAACATGGAAAAGTCGTTGTCCATTTGTCCTTTTGATTGAATGGGAAGGGCCCAAGGATTCTTTAGATACATAAAGCATGCGTAGGGGAATGGAACGACGACAAACTCATACTTGGGAAAGATTTGATATTGCTGTGCTAATTTTGGATGGCAACGAGCCAGCTCATGGACTTCTATGATTTATTATTTTTATTATTATCTTTTTAACTTTTCGTTCATTACACATAAACGTTAACCCTTGATAAATGTGATTTTTTCTTTCCTATGTTACTTCATAAGTTGATATTGCATGAATCTCGTACTTTTCGTAATATTATTATTATTATTAGATTGATTGATGTTGAAGAATGTGGCATCCCTATTCCCTCACGAGATTGGACATACCAGTGAATTGGAATGCCATATAAGGGGAAAACATTGTGACCAAAATGGAGCAAATCATTCAAATAAAGGCACAAAAAGGGGAAGCTATCAAAACCATGCTAATATGTGGGCATATATGTACATATATGATGAAAAGAAACACAATAATAACACATTGCACTTGTCTCACTATAATGAAGCACAAAACACAAATTTACCTTTTAGCATGTAGGTTTCTTTTCACCAAATCTCTAACTTTCTACTTTAAATGAATAATAAGCACAAACAAAATCAACTGGGTCAAAGATTTAGTGTTAACACCCACTCCCTAAAAAACCACCAGATCAATTATACAAATATCTTCAAAACTTAAAAGAATGCAGCCCATGTGGTCCACCGACCACCCCCCTTTTTAGCATTTCAGATCCGTGGAGCCATGGGGAGGCCCCGTCATTGTTATTATTATTTAAATGTGTATAATATATAAAAACATAAAGAGAATAATTTTTAGAGGAAAAATATAAAATATAATATATTTTTAAAAGGTTTGGAGATTGGTATCACCAAACAAAAAAATAATAATCAGCATTCAGCGGAGCTGGCGCCTCAGATAACATGTTTGAATATTGGCATCATTTCCCAAACTCTACACCAAACAACGAATCTCTCATGAATGATAAAATATTAATAAAAGTGCCATTGAAAGGGACAGACTAGATAAGCTTCAAGCTCAACACGCTTTTATGCTTTTATTTTTTTATTTTTTTAAAGTTCAAGCTCAACATGTTACCCCAACAAAAAAATTAATAAATATTTATTTATTTATTTTTTATTAAGAGAGAGAGAGAGAGAGAGAAAACAACGGTAATTCACAAGCACAGGCTCACAAAAGCAACAGCAAAAAACAGCGATTCCATATCTTTCAGGTCAGAAAAGTTCAAGAAAAAGAAAAAGTAACAAACAACAACAAACCCTAAAAAGCCTAGAAATGCAACGATCTTTTTATCCTTTTTTTTTTTTAAATATCCTTTTAGCCTATTTAGTTCAAGAAGATGAACAAAATGAAGAAGAACTACGATCGCTGAAGCATAATATATAGACACATCTAGAATTCATTAATAGAAAAAGGGAAAAAAAAATAAAGCAAATTGACCCATTAACAATGTCTTGTGGTATTGCTTTTGCTAACTTCAAAAATTAGACAAGAACAGATAAATTTCCAACAAAAAAGAAAAATAAAAACGCAATTAAAAAACTAAGAAAGTTAAAATGTTTGTTACGTGTTATTTGTTCACTTGTTACACGCTCTTCTCGCTCTCAGTCAAGTACGATCAGTCCGGTTCCTACTGTTACTATGCTGCCTAGTTGTTGCCGTCGTTGAACCATTTCCGTTCTTTTGAGGCGAAGAAAACAATTGGCCGAACCCAAAGACCGAACCGGATTTCGAAGAACCGCGGAGTGAACAGACCGGTACGTTAAGAACCGGAGTCACTCGAACATTAGCCGAATAAGATCTCTCCATTCCTCTGTGCTTATACCTCGGCCCGCCATTGAAGCTGCTGGGACTGCTCGAGCTTCTCTCCAAGCTTTGAAACACAATCTTCCCCGACGAGTTCATCCTCGGACTGTCCACAGAAACCCCTCTGCTCGGCGCCGCCTGTGATTCTCTGCGAATCGGACTCCGCCCTGTCCTCGCCGTCGCCGTCTGGTTATGCGAACACTCTCTTGGCTTCACCATTCTCATCCTCGGCGGGTTCGCAAACGGGTTCGGATCCGGGTTGGGGTTGAGGCTCGGCTTGTTGTCCGAATCTAGTGAGAGCCTCGGAAGATCCTCGTGCTCGTGGCCAGAAGACGATGAGGAAAGCGATAACCGAGACGAAGATAAAGAGACTGATTCGCAGTCGGAGTCTTTCAGTAAAGGCAGATACAAAGAACCGTCGAGTGATGAGGAAACGGAACATGAAGAAGAAGATGACGATGAAGATTTGGAGTTTCTGTGGAGAAAATGCTTTAATGAAGATTTTGCATGAGTAGACGAAGAGGAAGAGGAAAACGACGTCGTTTTGGTAGTCTCGGTTTTTGAAGTTGTGCTGCTGTGATAGAGTTTTTTCAAGCCCAATAACTCCTTCCAGCGACTCGAACATCGAGGAGCCTTCGGTGAAAACGAGTAAGGGTCAAAACTGGAAACATCACATGATTTGTTTGGCTCGTCGGGTGATTTAACCTGGACCGTTGATGGTTTGAGACTCGAGAGATGAAGCGGTACCAGCTTTCCGTCGGAGAAGAGCTCGTCGGCGGGGAGCATGGCGACGGGATCTTCGAGTCGGAACTCGAAATCCACCGGATCCGAGCCCTCCGACGGCTCCTCGACGGAGGACGGTTTCTTTGAGGAATCTTCTTCCCGGCTGAATGAGATTTTAGGGCCCAACCATCCGTACGACGGGAACTTCTCCGGCGACACGCCAATGTTGTTGTTAACGCATGCGGAAGCCATCTTCGCCGCTCATGCAAATCGTACTGTCGCCTGGAAAAAGATGCAGGGATCTAGAGAGAGAGAGAGAGAGACAGGAGGGTTTAGTTGAAGAGTTGAGTAGGGTTTGAGTGTGAGTAGGCCAAATGAGGTTTGTGGGTGTCTAACAAACAGCACGGTGATGAATATTGAATGAAGAGCACATCTATTAAATTATAATTATTAATTAAATACTTGACAAATTCTAATTTAATTACAGCCTTAGAGTAGGACGACGTGGCTTTTATTTTCTGCATTGTTTTTTTTTTTTTTAGGGCAGATGCATTTAATTTTTATAATTGACTTAAATATTCGTTGAGTCTTATATATTTAAAAAAATATCTTAAGACACTTAGATTTAAAAAATATTTTAAGATATTGCTGTTATTAAATATGTTATATTTCTATTTCATTTTTTTTTCTTTTATAATAATACATTTTCAACAATATTTTTAGGATACTAATAAAAGAAAAAAAATTATTAAATTAATTTAAAAATAAAATAAAAATTTACACAAATTTTTATATTATTGTTATTTTACTTTTAGAATTATTTTGATAAATTAATTTTTTATAAAATAATTATTAGTAAGATCATTGCACAAATACAAAAAAATTATATTTATGATTAATTTACCAATGAATAATATTGGTTAATTTGTAATTATTCTTGAGATAAATTAATTAAATGCCAAAAGATTATAGAAGGGTATTATTGTAAAAGAAAAAATAGAAGTAAATTTTTAATTGCAAGGGTGTTTTAAAAAACTTTAAAATAAAAAACTAAACAGATATTCAAGTTAAAAATAATAATTAAATGAATATTTTTTTTTTTTTTTTGTGAATTATCAATAATTTAATTCTTTGATTAATATTTTCTTTTAATATGAATTCTTGATTGATTCGTATACCCAACCTCGATATTGTTTCTTGGTTTTCAAATTTTCAAGAAGGACGTCGTTAATTTGGAGTTTTATGGACCACCGGAATTTGTGTCGATAATGCCAACTATGGGTCACTTTTAATTGAAGGATAGTGGATTCCAGGCCTTGTCACTTGTTATCTTTGAATTCTTTTATTGGCAATGCCCGGAATCCACTATCCTTAATTAAGGTAAAAATATATATATATCTAGGATAGTTGGTTTGTTAAAATCAAATCCTTAAATTATTATATATTATCAAAATAAAGATAGGATCTGCTGTTTGTTTGTTAAATTAATTCTCAATTAACTTTTTAATAAGATATTTGAATTATATATTGATAGGTATAACTTTTTTCGTTATTGGATATGAATGAGCTCAAGTTTGGCAAAAATAATAGAGTTGCGTAAATTGAATAAGAATTTCAATAATTCGACTATGACTTACAAGTTGGAGCCGCGGAGGGGAATGGCAATTGATAATTGACTTCATTGGTTGCTTTCACGTGTTCCACTTTTTATTCATTTGGAAATAAGTTACTTAAATTTTAATTTAATTTATGCTGATTTTGCGTATAATGTCGTGATTTTGTTTCACGTGAACCAGTCAAATGAATAAAAATCAAATAAAAAAAAATTTTTTTTTCAACTCCTTAAAAATATTGCGAAAATAAACTTCATTCGAGTTAAGTCTTGCTCCTCAATGTCAACAAAACTGTAGCATCAAAATTTGGTGGCTGATCCAAATCGATGACTGGACGTTGAGAAGTTGATCTTGATGTGAATGGCGACTAATCAGCAGTTTCATCAGAGTCATTGACTTCTTTCAAATCATCAATGCCATCAACACCAACTTCTTCACATTTATCATTTTATCATATGTGCAGTTTTTCCCCCAAAATAATTCAAATACACGTCTCATTGTTTTAAAATGTCGCGCAAATGAACAAAAATCCCTCACAAATTTATGAAAAGCAACTTCTTAGTTGTTAGAACTTTATGAAAAGATTTCTTGTTTTTCCTCTATGAAAAGATTTCTTGTTTTTTCTCTACAAAGAACAATACCAAACCGGCTCATTTTTTTAGGAATTTTTTTTTTTACTTAATTTTAATAGTTAAGTCATTAAATGTGTTTATTTTTTAAATTTAATAAAATCTTTTGGTCGTTAAGTCATTAAATTATTAAGTTAAATTTTTAACTTTTTACTTAATCTAAAAAGTATTAATGATATTATTGAAAAAATTCTTCAAAACATCCCTATTATATTTATCCTTACCTAAATAAAATTTAATAATTAGCATTATTACTCATTTCTATAACTTGTGATATTATAATAAGAGACTATTATTATTTTTATTTTCTTCAAATTAGCATAATTTACCTTCATAATTTTTTTTAAAAAATATTTTCATGTAAAAACATTTTAAACTACAATAAAATTGGTTAACGCATACTCATTTACAATATTAAGAGGTTGTATTCAGTTGAACATGATTTATGTGATGATAATATATAATCTTATTTATGATTTTTTTAGGTTTAATTTTTGTTTAACATTTATAAGGCCAGTTTAGGATTGCGGTGGCTGATTAAATAAATTGTTTCTGTTGTGTAGATGAAATAAGTTGCTGATTAAAAAAGTAACTATGTGTTTGATAAATTGTATTGTTGCGATTACTGTGAATTTGAAAAATAGAGTACATGCGTTTGGTAAATTTTATTATGAAAGTTCTACTTAATTATACAATGACCAAAACAGACATAGGTTTAAATTGTCTATAATTTTTTTAGTATGTTTAATAAATTATCTAGACATTTCCTTTTTTTTTAAATACATAAAATTGCATACAGTGAAAAAAAAATAAATTAAATAAAATCTAATGAACTTTATAATCTGTTACATAAAATACAATAAAAATTCATATTTATACGTAATCTAAATAAAATAAAAGTAATATGCATTGTATTCACGTTAAATTAATACTGGAGAAAATATATGGTAGTTGTAAAGGTAATTTGATTATGGGATAATATGATATCTAATAGTTTATACATTAAGGTTTGTGGAAAAGTAAGATATAATTGTCTTTTTATTAAAATACTATGGTTAAAATAAAAACTTAAAAAAAATGTGGTGACTTATTTAATAAATTGCTTATAAAAAGCAGCCTCCACTTGCTTTTAAAAGCTCCTATCAAAATAGAGAAAATTATGAAATATTTTGTTTTTACAAAATTTGCTAAACATAATTTTTGTCAAAAATTATTAAATAAACAGCTTATTAAGTTTCAACCTCAATTCCAAACGGGCCTAATTTGTAAGAATACTAGTTTTCAGGTTCTTTACATTAAAAATAAAACAAGCAACTTAATATTTATTTTTAACAATTTAGATAAAAAAAATAAACATATTATTTAGATTCAGATATTTTATTCTATTCAAAATTCATATTAATTTAAGTTTATTTAAATTTCAGATAAAAAAATAAATGCTGCTTAAGTTATAGACCATGTATTTCAAAAAATTATTTTTTTTAAGTGACCCGATGAATGTTAGAATTTTCAATGTAAATTTTTTTGTCTTGGAAATACTGACCCCTCTAGCTGGAGCCCCTACGAGGGACTGCAAATACGGACTATGTCAGTACCTCTGTTTAAATCAGTTACACAACTTGGGTCACTTTTCGAGAGCTCCCCCTGCGTGTATCGATTTACAGGACACTTCCCCCGAGCACTATTTTGTGGAAAAATGCTATTAACCATACCCCGATGGAAGGCTAGAGCGAGACCTTCCCTCGTCCTGGGAAGAGGTGAGCGGCTATATTACGACATGCAAAGTTACTTAAATGCCACTCTCATGGCTTTTAAGTCCTGTTGAGCAATTCTGAATGTCCCATATGAGACCCATCGAAAAATCTCACTTTTTCTAAGGAAAAATAATCAATAAATTAATGGTTATACATATATCTCTTTGACATTAATGTTATTAAATATAAAATTTTTATTAAAAAATCTTAATTATAGTAAAATTATTAATTAAAAAGATGTCTAAGAATAGATTTTTCTACAATATGCGACTGAAAAAAAAAATCTTTATTATATTAAACTCACCATAATATTCTTCACACCCATTTATTAAATATACCCACTACTAAATTATGAAAATTAAAATTTTGCTCATCGTACCGAGGAGTAGTGAAACAAATTAGCAAATCGAATTCCTGTCGAATCCTACACGAATCGAACCAAAATTCAATAGAGTCGGATTTAATTCGTTTATTAAATAAATCGTAATCTTAGGATTCATATTCGATTCCATTAATAAATAAATATTTGTTTACAATTCGTTTAATTCGTTTACTATACAAAATTACAGTAAATAATAAATGAAAAATTTTAGTAAACAATCCAATGGACCCATCTAAATTTGTTTACAATCTAATCAACAAAATTGATTCATGACAACTAAATCCAAGCAGAACACAAATACAATCCAAAAACAAGAAGCTGAAGTAAATCAAAAGCACAAGGAAGGATGAAATTGACGATCGAATCGCTGGTCAATGTGGCTATTCAAAACCTTGTCATTATTACAGCCAAGAGAAGTGAAGCTGGTCGGAAAATTTGGACTGCTTGACTTGGCTTTTTATTTGCGGAGAATGAAAAAACAAGTCTTCAAATTCAAGTGAAAGAGAATAATGGAGGAAGGCAAATGAAGATTGGAGCTAGGGTCGGTTAATGAGTGATGATGCCCTTGCTTTCATTTTCTTTTCTTGGCTTGTTATCATTTCATAATTACAAAACTAGCCTTATACCTTGAAATGTTTAAACAAAATTTTTTGAATTTTAATGGTATATAAGTAATTTTATTAAAAGGGTCATTTGTTATTCTATTCATTTATTATAGAATTTATAATCCATTTAATAAATGAATTCTAAATGAATAAATAAATTCTAAATGACCTCAAACTCGGATTCGATTCGTTTATTTAATGAATCGAATCAAATTTACTCATTTATTAAACGAATCAATTTATTCAGACCCAAACTCATTTTACTTGAATCGAATCCAATTAAATTAACGCTTGACCCAGATTATCATTCCTAAATTCGTACCCAATCCAATACTAAAAATACCCTTAAGAGTGAATTTATTTTGCTAACCACACACTCTGTCTCTCGAAGTCTTTGTTCCCTTTTCTCGTTATCTTGTTTCTAGATTTTCCTTTTCAATCTAGTCATTGGATGACTATTTATTAGCAAAAATAATAATTTTTAATCATCTTTTCGCATTGCAAGTGTGAGGATCGCTGGATCATTGACAATTTCATTAATTTTTACAAGAGTTCCTATATATGTATATATATGTGTGTATAATGAATAAAATAGAAAGAAGTGAGTAAAATAACAGAATATCAGAATTTTTTTCTTCAAAATTCTCCATCTTATTTTAATTTCTCTTTCATAAATCATGTTTCCTGATAGCTTTCATAAAACATGATCTTGATCTTCGACTTGACATTAGGCTTGGCAATTTGTCGGGTCGGGCTCGGGCTTTGCTAAGGGCCCGAGCCCGATAAAAGCCCGAATTTTCATTTTTCGGATCGGGCTTGGCCCGACCCTAATCGGGCCCGGGTCGGGCTCAGGGCTTTGTCCTGAGCCCGACCAATTATATTTTTTAATTTTTTTAATATTTAAATAATTTAAATTTACTTCCTAATATATTAAAATTAAACATAAAATTACTTTAATAAATAATTCAACTATAAAATCATATAAATAACTAAACATAAATAAAAAATATATGTCTAATTCAAATAAAAACAAAAAATTCAAATAAAAACATATTTATTATTATTATTATTAAGCATTCGGGTCGGGTCGGGTCGGGTCCTGAACCCGACCCAAATTTGATCGGGCCTTTTTTTGTTAAGCCTGGGCCCGAATTTTGACCCTTAAATTCATGTCAAAGCCCTAAAAATTCGGGCCGGGTCAATCAGGCCAAAATTCGGGTCGGGTTTTTTTGCCATCCCTACTTGACATCATAAAGAAATAGATTGAAGCATTTTTTTTCCCCTAAATTTGTCTAATCATTTCTAAAGTGAAAATTGTTGAATGTTAGTAATGTAAAGCCATCTAAAGTGATAAATTGATAATAGTTTAAAATCAATGGGTATAAAGAGTAAAATCATTTCTATTAAGTTATATTTTTTATGTCTTTGTTAGTGATTACTATAAGGGTATTTCAATAGTTAAAATTATTATAAAAAGTGGGTGTTTAGAGTAATTTAATGGGTTTAAATAGTCTCACCTATTACAGTATTATTAAGGAAATACTTCAAAAAAATGGGGTCTTCTTAAAATATGAGATTTTAAGTGACCGTCATATTTGTTTATACGTAAAGTCGTCCATGACTAATAAGTAATGAAAGTGCTGAATAAGAAGGTATTTTCAATACTCTCTTTTAAAAGAGAGCTTGAAATAAAAAAATAAAACCAATTTCCCATTGATGCATATAATGCCATGAATTTAGTTAGGGGTGGACTAGAAAACCGTCGCCCTGTAAAAACAAAATCAAACCAACATTTTTTGTACAATTTGGTTTTTTAATTACAAAAAAAGACCGATTTATATGAGAAAAAAGTCAAAAATTAAAAAATTAGAAAATACAACGAAAATTATTGTTTATAATAAACAAATTCAGTTCGGTTTAGTTTGGTTCAAATTATTATTTTTAAAAGATCAACGATCTAATTCGGAACTGAACCAAACTGAATTAATGCTTACCCCTAAATTTAGTACGTTAGATCTTGTTAATCCAGTGAGTACTAAAAAAAATTGAAAAGAAAAAACCAAATTAAAGTATATTCCATAATTAATCAAATTACAACAAAGATGCTTCCAAAGGCTAGCTAGCTACAATCATATATATCGATAGCATCTAGACTTACCCTAATTACACTGGAAACTTCTCAAATAGACCATGCATAAACTAGAAATATGATTAAAATAAGAATTGCTTAAATGGTAACACTCAAAATGAGAGTTAAATTAATATAAAATAAAAATTAAACAAAAATATTCTTAAGGCTTAAAATCAATTGCTAAAAAAAATTCAATTTGATGAAGAGTTCTTGAACTTCTTAGGGCTCGTTAAGATTGTAGTGGCTGATGAAATAAGTTGCTTCTATTATGTAGATTAAATTAGCTGCAGAATGAAAAAGCAATTCAGCATTTAGTACGTTGTGTTATTGCAATTGCTGTAAATTTGAAAAGTAGAGCAAATACATTTGATAAATTTTATTACGAAATTATTGTATATTATATAATGATAAAAATAGACATAAGTTTAAATTATCTTTTATTTATTTATCAAGGTTTATAAAAAAATAAGACATAATTATCCTTTTATTAAAATATTAACTCTCGCTTGCTTTTGGAAATTATTGTCAAAATGAAAAAAACTTATAAAATATGCTGCTTATAGTATTTCAATTACAACCCTAAAATGGGGTCTTAGTTTACATCACAGGTACAAACAATTACTTTTAATACATTAATACAATTTATTATACCGCACTCATCCAACGACAAATACACACCCTAAATATTCTCAGATTTAACCATATATTATTTTTGTAAATGATGCATCATTCGTCGTGTTAATGATGGTTAGTCTCATAATTCAACTTGGAATTCGTGAAAGTTCGATTAGAAGCTCATGAAAATGGAATAAATAGTCATGTCAACGGAATAAAAGGGGGAGGAATCTGTCTATCTATTTCTAAACTTAATGGTTGTATAAATGCATTTAGAAAAACCTTGGGGATCTCTTTGTCATTCTATCCAACAGAATTTTCAA
Source organism: Murraya paniculata (assembly GCA_030449075.1). Taxonomy (NCBI): domain Eukaryota; kingdom Viridiplantae; phylum Streptophyta; class Magnoliopsida; order Sapindales; family Rutaceae; genus Murraya; species Murraya paniculata. Next base: position 774,772 of record JAEVFN010000059.1, on the reverse strand, counting down.
TGCACACCCTAAACTTATAATTTTTTAAACTTATTTCTCACGGAAACATGGCTTTTACCTTTTCGGTCATCAGCGAAAATTCCCCATTTTACCGAGTAAATGAATTCCTTGGAAAGCCACACTGAGACAGTGTTGAGTAAATGGCAGGGCGGTGCAAGTACTCTTGCGCGACTGCAAGCGAAACACTAGAATGGATCAAAGCCATTGTCGATTTCATCAAGCCTTTCACTTTCTTAATAAACGCCCACGTAGTCAATTTCTTCAACGACAGACTTTGGGAAGCTGTTGACAAGGACTGGATCGATTGCCTTCGCAATGAATCCATCGAAAATCTTCTCCTGATTCCTTCTGGAATCGTCCATGTGCGACTTCGTATGCAAAGTAACTGTTTATTTAACTCATTTAATTGCAATGGTTTTGTGTTTAATTAGTCATTAGTTTGTTGTTTGATAGGATCACTGGCCTGATTCGCTTAAGGAATTTGTTCTTACTTTGAAGTCTCTAGAGTTTTCTAGGGAGCAAGCTGATTTGCAGATGGTAAATATTTTAATGTTTTGATTTGTGGCTCTTTTGTTGATTAATTCTAAATGTGAAGTGATGAGGTTAGAGGCTTTCTCTTGGTTCCTAGTTTCCAAATGCGGCTTTCTCTTGATTAATTCTAAATGCGACTTAACAGGAAAGCAATTCGCTTTTACAAAAGCACTTATATGTGTTTTTTTGAATCAGAATTATCTTCAAATGTTTTTTAACCTTTAAGAAAGCGGTTTTGACTGTTGGAGAGCGCCTTTGATGTTGCCAAAACCGTTCCCATATTCGCACTTTATATCTTTGCTGCTTTAACTTCTCGTATTGCTCCAGAGTTCCATTAATGGCGGCTTAACTTTGTTAGTTAGTGTGAAATTTAGTATGGGAGTTGCTGAAACCACTCCTATATTCACACTTTATTTTTTTAGTTTCTTATAAAAAAAAAGAATAAATAAATAAAGTTGTAACATTTGCAATGTCTTTTTGTTATAAGAAAGTGATTAATCTGTAGCATGTCATATATTGTACCATCCTTTCAACCCCTCGGGCGGGCAAGATTGTGTCAGGAATCATTAGCTAGTAAAGACGGCAGTTCAAGCAGTATTTGCCATTGTGGTTGGTTAGCAGTATTTGCCATTGTGGTTGGTTTCTTTGACATTGTGAGATGCATTAATGGACACCATTAAAACAATTAATGGACTTAACGGTTTGTGAAGAAAGTAGTTGCTTAATGAAATTGATACTTGTGGCATGCGAGCATGATTTAGGATTACTCCTGCTTTGCCCCCTTATCTTAGCTAGCAAATCAAACGAAACAGAAAATTGACCACAAAAAAAAAAAAAAAAAAAAAATTAGAAAAGATGCAGTTAACTTCTGTGATCAAAGCAATCCTTTCCATTTTCTTCACTTGATTCTCTCATTGGGTATCTTGCAGTTGAGTTAGCACCCTTACTGTCAATTTATCTTCTTGTAAAGTTCTGGAAATGATTTTCTAGAGAAGGATTTTCCAGAATTATCCTGCTGGAAAACCTTCAATTTGGTGCTCATAGATAATCGTTTCTGTATTGATTTTTTTCAATTCAAAGTTTGCTATTTTAACATACTTATATTATTTTATACAAGGCTCAAGGCTATAAACAGCATCAAGAGTTATTCATGTGTGCTTGTGTATAGAGAGATAGTTTGTTCATTCTTGTGTGTGTGAATTGGGTTGGAGTCACTAGCTTACAAACAATTTGGGTTGTTGCAGGTATTGCCTGGCTTTCAAGTGACATCACTCAATACTGTTCTTGCCCAAGGCATGAATCTGAAGAAAAAACATGAAGTGGGTCATTGAATTTCAATCTGTCAATATTATTTGTTCTTCAACAATTATTTTTATCCATTCCCACTGTTCATAGGATGGTTATATGTGGTTCTTGGATTTTTTGATCTCTTATTGTTCTCTCTCGTTAATCACTAAGTCCAGCTTGTGTGTGGCATGATCAGGTAGAAGTACTTTCTGCAGTTGTTAATTCAATAGCAAATACTGTAAAAGCTCATGCCATAGTTGACGTTGGTGCTGGCCAGGTGTGCTCTCTTTTTTTAATTTCTTAATGCAAAGTATATGGAATTTGTGTTGCTTGATTAGTTCTTATATTGCTACCTCTTTTATTTTGATTGTGGCCTTGCAAACAGTTTGGTTTAATGATACAATTTTTTGATGTAGCATTAATCATTAGGTGGAAACATATGTGCTGGGATAGCTTCCAGTTCAGATTTTCTGGCTGTACTGGGTCCTTCAATTGAAAATACCTTACAATGGAAAAAGCAGCTTGCTGCAATCTGAACTTAGAGTAGATGACCCTAGGCATTGTGGAATGCACTGAAACTTACCCTCCATCATACCCTTCACCACCCCCACGTCCTCCTCTTATTAATAGCTTTGGCAGCTTATGCCATAGCCATTTTCTCTGAAAGCTATGAATATAAGGTTAGTGCCAGGGCACTCAGAAATGGTGAATTGCATTCCTGTTGAGTTTTGTGAGCAGGTTTCCCATCCAAAAGAGAGGTTCACCAATAAATGATCAAGAATTTAAAAGTCCCAAATTTTAAAATGATTCATGCTTAGACAGAGATTAAAACCTTAGAGTGTATTTTATTTTCAAATGTCCAAAATCATATTTATCGAAACAAGCTAGTTTTCATGTACATATGCACAATACACATTTTCAGGTCAGGTTTAGATTCTCCTATCTAAATGGCCACAAATTGAATTAGTTGGTGTCTCAAGCATGTCAATATCACGGGTTAGTTGAATATACTGGATTATGGGTAGATATGAGTTCCAATGACAGATATAACCTTGAAGATGGATGATGATGGCTGTTGGTTTTCAGTTTCAATGATGGCTATTAGTTTAATGAGGCCTTTTTGTCAGAGGTTGCGTATTCTTGAAAATTTTAATTTCTTTTTCCTTGCACGTCTGTTATTGGGAAGAAAAATCCTGTCTCTTTCGTTGAAGGAGGAAATGAAGAGAGATTTATTATTATTTTGATTAATACAACTATGGTCTGCACACCTGAATGGCCACGGGCATGTAGCCTAAAATCAGGTATCATTAGTCACAAGTCTTGTCAAAAATCACGTCATTAGCGGATTTTAGGACTGTGCTACCATGAACCTGAGTGAATTTAAGGCAAATCTCATGGGTATTAAGGAATTGATCTTCCTTTTAGTTTGGTCAAAATACATGCACCCCTTTGGTTTTTAGATTTGTCAGGAACCTCAGCGATTTTGAAAATTTTGAGAACCTCCCCTAAAATTGTTCAAAAACCTCCCTTGAAGTTTCATAAAGTTTCATATGCAACATCTGTTCAACATGAAAAAATCTGTTTATGGAAGTAAAAACTATCTTCTATGTCTTTGATGCACAAAGCAGTTTGTTTATCTTGTTAAAGGAATGTTGAGTTAGATAATGGTTTCTATTTCTATTTGAACTGTATATCTATTGCCTTAGCATTTGTCTCAACAAGATAATCTCTATGTGTACTTGTACTGTTGTTAACTTGCGATTAAATTGGTCTTTTAGGGCTATCTTGCTCAAGTTCTTTCTTTCCAGTACCAGCATTCTGTAGTGGCAATAGATGCTTCTTCTCATCATGGAAAAGTTACAAATGCACGTGCAGCACGAATAAAAAAGTATTATGCAGCTCAGATGCGGAAAATTGGGTATTAGACTGGATTCAATTTTTGGCTCTTTGATAATTTTCTTATGCATAAGGAAGCCATGACATCTTGAGTTTTCCAAAATGACATTGTTGCATGATTCTTTTAGGAGTTTTAATTTCATTTGATGGTTTTTGTGTGGAGATGAATGCATTGAGATAACTGGTTTTATTACGGGGCAAAGTTAGGTCGAGGGCTGATTAACACTTTCTTTGTCCTTTTTATGAGATGTGCCATTTTCCTTTACAATTGGGAGGCATTATTAGTTTGAGTGGAGCTACTGTTTTAGTTTTTGAAGTTTTATGGCTCCCTTCTGTTATGGGATGTGTGATTTTCCTTCATTCATGATAATTGGGAGGCATTGCTGGTTTGAGTGGAATGACCATTTTGTTTCTGAAGTTTTATGGACTTCCTTAGGATGTGCTATGTCATTACAGGTTTTTGAAACATGAAGGTGGATATTCCAGATGGTGTGGAAATAGTGCGTTAGGCTTTCTTAGGATGACTGTCTTGTATTTTACAGAACTGTTTAGTTCTTTTTAGAAATTAACTGGTTTGTTCTATTGATTTCCATTATCCTAATTGATATATGAAGCCTTTTTATTTTTAGTTTTGCTTCTTTTAAACTTTTCATTTATTGTCTTGGACATAGACAATTTGTAATCTAATTTTATTTAGATCAGCAAACAAGAATCCTAATGTGCCCAAGACAATCACATGCCGGGTAATGTCCATTGACACCTTGAAAGCCTTGAGCAATATGTCACTACACAGTGATGATGTTGAGCAGTCAAAGCTGGTTGAGCAAAATCAAGAATGCGAGGGGAGAAAGCTACAATCTTCGTGCAATTCTTTGGTTCTTGCTGGGCTTCATGCCTGTGGAGATCTTTCAGTAACAATGCTCAAGTGAGTCTTAAATATTGAACCTTATCTCTTTTATCCAGTTGAGTAAAGTGAAGATCTTTTTTGTTCCAGATAATGTTATGTTGAGTCTGTGTATTTTGTAAGACTGACCCGATAAGTTTGGAACTGTCCGATCTAAACAATGAATACAACTATACAAGTATTGCCATCAAGCTACACTGTAGTTTGGATTTTAACGAATTTAAATATATAAGCCATCAAATTATGAACCCTTATTATGGTTTTTAAGTAGAAAAAAATAAATGCCAAAATGTCGGACTACCATCGACCTAAACCCCTTATGTATCTATCCATCACTAGCAATCGAATCAGTTTTGAGGGACTCAAGTCAGCTGTGATTGACCTTTGACTTGGCTTTTACTGGCATCAGATTGGGACCCTGTCAGCTTGACATTTTAGCAAACACTGATCAACTTCGTCTGAGTGACTTCGCAACTTTAGTACTCTAAATATAGTAACATGATATGCAAATTGCAATGAAAAAGTGGAATGAGAAAACTCCTAAGGATTCAATCTTGTGAACTTGACATATCTGTGTTAGAATCGAAAATCTAATTGTTGCTATGTCTATATATATATATATTTTTCCTCAATAAATGGCAGCTAAATGAGGAGAAAATGATGAAGGAAAAACTAACATTATTTGATTTCTCCAAGTGGATTGTGTGGCTGGTTAGATCTCCTGAAGTACAGGTAGCGGTCTGGGTATTAATCCTCCTCACACCACTCTTGAGAATGCCTTAAGTTAATTTTGTTTACACATGGGGAGAGGTCGGGTAAAATGCATGCTAACAAAGGAAATTGAGTATATCTTATAAGAGAAGAGATCTACATGGTAGAAGATATTGATTAGATAAATCTATCTTCTGATGGCCAAACACTTCCTGTTTGCTGGGATGCATGTTGATAGTCATATTTAAGCTATTCTATTCTGCAATTCTTGTGTCAATGTTATTCTTGCACTTAGGCCAAACACTTCCTGTTTGCTGGGATGCATGTTGATAGTCATGTTTAAGCTATTCTATTTCTGCAATTCTCCTGTCAATGTTATTCTTGCACTTCTAGTGGTTAGGGTTTACCTAATTCATGTCATTCTTTATTTCCCGAATTCCTGTTACAGGATTTCATGTCATTCTACCATCTTTATTTCCTGAATTCCTGTTACAGGGATTTATACTGATACAAAAATTTCATGTTACCTCTATTGGTTTACTAATATTTAATTGAATGTAATGAATACATTTCTATTGGATGATCAACATAAGTACATCTCTATCGGATCAGGACCTTCGTGGAATGCAAAGAAGTTAAAGCTGTTGTTAGCATTGGCTGCTGTTACAACTTATTATCTGAAGGAGTTGACTTTGCCGGGTCTCCAAGTGGTTTTCCAATTAGTCATGGTGTTAAATCTCTTGGCTTTACCCTTGGAAAAATTTCACGTGATCTTGCTTGTCAGGTACATAGATATATTGCTTTCACCTTTCAATTTAATTTGATTTTATTTTACAAAAGATTTATGGAAGTATAGAATTTTCAATCGAAGTTGCTGTATATTATATATAAAAGTTGATGGATTCACAAAATAATGAATATTGGCCTTTCTTCCTTATTCTTCTCTATATTTCTCACTTTTCCTCTAACTTACCTTCTTTCTCTTTGTTTCCTTTTTTCCCCTTCTCTCTTCCACGTCAATGCATTCTGAATGTTTACAGTTTAAAAATGTCCGGTGATCTTATTTTCAAGTTTCTTTTCTGCAATGTACAATGATGTACTAAGGCAAACTTTGTGTTCCTTCTTTATCTCTTTTAGAGTGCAGAGAGATGGAGAAGTCTAGAAGTGGATGCTGGTGTTCATAATTTTGAGTTGCATGCTTTCCGTGCTGCTTTTCAAATGGTATGTAATGTTTACAACCCTGTTCATTTGTAGCCCAGTTTTATAAGTTTTGAAGAACATTTGGTTTGTTACTTTGCTTTACCTCTGAGTAGTTGGCATATCTTTATGCCTTCCACATTTTCATGGAGATGGTGTTATTGTCATTTATTTAAAGGTTTCTGGTTTTCTAAGAAAAAATCGTTGAATTGCATACATTAAATTCTTTTAAGACATGCCATGTATGGAATAACTTTTCTTTTCAAGGTCCTCTGTAAATATTATCCAGAAGTAATTATAACAACTCCATCAGTTGGACGTCAAGGGAAGGCTTTGCGTCGCCAACAACAAAGAAGGATCCTGGAGTCTCAGTTCCATACTGAAGATCACACGTGTCCATCTTTCAATCAGAAGCACTGTGACATTGCTCACTCATTCTTGAATCCCAAAGAATCCGAAACGGGTAAATTATGATCTTTAATTTTTGAAGCATGCCAGATTGCAGTTGAACCTTTCTTTGCTTCTCACGAGCGAGAAAATCCTAAAAAATGAAAAGTAAAAAGGCATACAAGAAAAGAAAAGATTTCCTTTTAACTCATTTGAGAGAAAGAAAGCCTTGCATCTATTGGGAAAGCCTCCCAGCAGCAAAGTTATTCGATCAGTGCGCATTCAAAGGGCTGGAATTTTGATGAGTCTTTGCTCAGAATAATCCCAGCAGATGTACTTTGTGGAAATTTTATTGATGGTCTGTTTGAATAACTTGTAAAACTTGTCCTGCAGATGACAAGTCAGTCTCAATGTTGGACACAGCAGCCTTATCTCATGGAAATTCATTCAATAGGAGTACAAGATGTGAACACACTGTGTCTGATGACAAATATTCACTTTTTGAGAAATATTGTCTGTCTGGATTATGCCGCCTTGATCTCAAACCTCTGGACAACCTAAATCTTCATAGATTATGGGATGAAGCTGAGCCTTTTGCAGTACGTTATTCACATACCACTTACTATTGTATTTAGAATATTCTTCTTTAACTTTTTGTTTTATAATCATTACAGATGTGTTTTTTTCTCTGTTCCTTTTGAGAATAATATTGAAAGAATAAATTAACTAATTTACTGACAAATAAGTTAATAATCTAACAAGTGCCCATATGTAGGTCTACAGAATATGTTTTTCATTCTTGTCTAGAACATTGTTTATTCATATAATCTAACATTGCATCATAGCTGCTTCCCAAAGTAATACTGCTACTTTCACTTTCTTAAGTTATGAAAACATGTTCGCTTGAAAATTATGTTACTGGCTGACCATATCATGAAATTTCATAAATGTTTAACCTGAACAAAGTATTCAAAGAGAAATATGATCAGAAATACCAGCATTTGCTAGGATGCATTTATTGCCAATGATGCAACGTGAGCATGGTTTCATTTCCATATTTACTTCTTACATTATAGTTGTTCTTTCTAGAGGCAGCAGGGACATGGACATTAAATGAATGTGCATATCAGCTGACAATGTACTGATTGATTAAATATAACATACAGGACATCATTGGACCTTATTGGTCTCTTCGAGCTGCATTGGGGCCTGTTTTGGAAACTTATATTCTGCTGGATAGATTACTGTTCCTGCAGGAGCAAGGCAGTTCTTTGGAAGCAGTCATGTTACCTGTCTTTGATCCTGTACTATCCCCAAGGAATGTGGCTATAATTGCTAAGAAGCCAAAAAGTTGACACAAATAATGCAACTTCGCATGATAAATGGTAATGATCATTCCCTCTTCTCTCTCATGTGTGCATGCCTGCGCGCGTGTGTGTGGGCAACATGTTTTCTAACTTGTAACATACTTGTGCATTGATTTTGCAATACTTGTCGACAAGATGCAACCAACTAAACATTTATCATGTGATGAATACTTTCTTGGTGTACTTAGTCTTTTACTGGGTTGGTGGAACTTGCTATGTAGTAAAGAAATGTGATTCAATTAAAGATTCATCCACTAGTGGTAAGTGATAATAGTCTAAATAGTCGTAGCTATTTCAAGGAATGCCTATAGCTCTGATGTTGGTTCAATAAAGTCACCAGTTCTTTCTTTCACATTGTTAGATATAACAGATGTATAGACATTACAAGAATGCAATTATGTTTGATACCTGTTATGTATAATTATTGTCATGGATCTTATTTAAAGTCTTGTTTAATCTTTGCACTATTTGCTGACTTCTGAGAAGCTATTATTTTGTGGTACACATTTTCAATGCTTTGTGAAGATTCATGAAGCATATATGAAAAGTATAGATATGGTTTATAGTCTTGATATGATAATGTTATGCCTTCAGGGAGTCTTGATATGATAATGTTATGCCTTCAGGGTTAGGCAAAACCTGAAATAGAACTGCTTTGTTGTACAAATTTACTTGGGTTCTTTTGAGTCAAGGAAAGAAGTGTCATTCATTTTACATTTGTTTCTTTAATGTTAGAACTTATAGTCATGATAATATCTAGACACCTCCCTTTGCTAAACCAAATCATTCTGTTTTTTCTTTCACTTCTTGATGTTTTTGCCAATGAACAAGAGCATCAAATCTAATATTTCAGGACATTATCGAATGTCACATAAGTAGATGACAAACCCACTCTTTATTGCTTGTCGTTTTTGCATTCTCATCACGAGGGTTGGCTTTAAAACCTTTGGTTGTTATATGAAGGTATTGGATTTTAACCTTTACGCATATTCGTAGTTTGTGAAGAACTTGTCACGATCGTTGGCCTCAAATTCGGCGAGGTGGGTACCTAAAAAAGGCACTCCGACGACCAAGTTAGTATTTGATCAACGTTAAGGAGATGAGAATGGAGGAGAAAATGAGTTTTCTTTCTCTAGAATAAACAGTGCTTTTTGAAGGCCAAAGACTCCTTTCTCTTATAGGTGGGTCTCTATTGATATATGATGAGTGATGTGGATTTAGGATTTTGCTTGAACGCTCAACCTAATGACATGTGTCACCCGCCATTTCTGTACACGTGGAGGTGAATTTGATCGTAGTGAATTATTCCGCATGTGCATATTTCCCAGTCATTATGACCTTTGGGCATGATTTCTCTAGACTAATGGATTGCAGAACTAATTCCCCCCTCTTGCCATCTTTATGAGCTCCGGGGAGATTTTTCCTTGGGTGTTATTTCCCCGGAATAGCTTGGGTGTTATTTTCCCAGAATGGCTTCTTTTATTTGAAAGGATGGACGTGTGGCATGGTTTGGTGCCTTTGAAATCTGGCACCTACACTATAAAAAGTAGCCTGCAGTTAGGCATTCATTGTGGCTATTGAGTATAAATTCAATCTACAATAAATACTACTTTCTTGAATGTGAGAAATCTGAACTGACACCATTGAACTTAATATCTGCTGTTATTGGCTAGAATTTATTATGCAACAACAACACCCTGGTCAACAACAACTTTTTGGCGGAATTTTTTTTTTCTTCTGTCCATCCAGTCATTGATTTTAGTTCATTCATAGTGCCTTTAGTGTTTGTTAAATATCAAAGCAATCAATTATCCTAGCTTTCTGATTCAGAAACTCATAATATTTTTTATGTTAAGATGTTTGTCTTCTAGGAGTGGTTAGCTCCAAATTTCTAACAAAGCTGAAACTCAGTCGCTACAGTTTGTCTTTGTCAAGAATGTGAGATCTAGTAATTGGTTTAGGGAACTGCAAATCTTGTTAAAGATTTTTGAATTGTGTAATAGGAAATTTTATGTTACTTGTTCTTGACTCATATGCTGTAAATATTATAACTTTTAGTTAAATTGTCATGGATTCATATTATATTAGCATAGATGACCAACATATTTTGAGAGGGGGCATCATTCTCATTCAAAGGATTTAAACATTTATCGGAGGCTATTTATATATATTCCTTAAGACTTTGTAAGGACATTTTGTTCTATCTTTCATAGAGCATTTGCAATATATCTTCAAGATGATATACAAATTTTTATAAGTATTTTGTCCAAATCGTAGAATTTATATTCAAATATCAGACATGTTGACCGAGAGTAGTCTCGTCTGATGTCATACCTACACAGAAAAATCAGTGTTGTTAAGCTAATTGTCATCATGAAAGATGGAAATTTTTGAATTATTTTTCATACTTTAACTTGGAACCCATCTCTAGCTTAGCGAAAGGTTAGTAGATGACAGATGATGTTAAAGCCATGATGAATGTTTTCTTCTAGTAGTGGTTTTGTTATGCTTTGGCAGATTAAAAGACCTGTAATAGGACAAAATCTTAAAAAAAGAAGAAAAAAAAGGGCCTGTTTTAGGACTAAAAGTGGCGCTTACTATTGACTTTAATTTTTTTGGGTTGTTAACCCAGTTTTAGTCCTCAACATTCTGAGGTAAAAACTTACACTCGAACATGTAAATTTTAAATGCTATTTGCAAATGAACATAATGAAGGCTCCATTTGAAAACCTTGATAAGTTAGGTATTAATCACCATCAATGTTCATATTGTTTTGGCATTATGCAGGTAGGCCGTCTTTTAATTGAGTCATGGACACATATCCCAGTGGTTATTTATCTTTGAAATTCTGATGAGTCTATCCGCTAGGTTGATTTCAGTTGTAGTAGTTAACGGGCAATGAGGAGTGTTAGTATAACTGCTTCATAGAATGCATTTTCACCATGCCTACAAGATGCATAAAATATGATAGTTCTGACCTTGTGTGGCAGTGTAGTAGAAATAATCCTAAATTTTGGAATTAATTTGCAGCATTTAGACTGTCTTATGTTTTATTTGCATTCCAGTGCCGATGAAAAACTAATGTGGCTTTGCTCTAGTGCTGTTTTAGTTTAGTTAAAATAAACGTATTTCCTTGTTTTAATCTGGAGTCTAGAAATATAGGGCAAATAGTAGTTAATGATAAACAGGCTGATATGATTGTTATTTTGTAAATTTACAACTATGGACCAAACCATTTACACATAGGTACACTCGACCTGTATTCAAGGCACATGCTGTTTCGGTACATGGTCATGTATGATGTTGTTTGATGCCAGTCTTGACTGTGACAGTAGATGTATGATATAGTTCAGCTTTGTTTCATCATGTCTACGTTTTCCCCTTTTTCCCCCCCATTTTGTTTCCTTTTGTTGCCCTCGTATGAGAACTAAGATTTGCTCTGCTGGCTAAGACATCCTCTACTAGGCTGCACTCCTATTGAGGAATCTTTCTTCTTCTTCCTCCTCTCCCTCCTCCAAACAACTCCCCCCCCCCCCCCCCTTTTTTTTTCTGGTGGTTTAACATGATGACTTTAGACCAGATAACCAAACATTTTCAGTAAGTGTTTAGTTTTCTATTTGCTAAAATAAGTGGTAGGAATTATTTGAAAGCTCCAAAGGCTCCTGGAGTGACTATTGACTATTTGTCTTTCTGCAATATGATGCCTCACCTAGCAGTCACTGCAAGAAGTCTCAGTTGGCATGCTGGAATGAGAAGGACAGATTCATTTCCCTTCATTTTGTAACCAGCTTTCTTTGACCCAGTCTTAGAATTCTCCTTTCTCTTCTTAAAACAATAAACTAATTATTAAATAAAACTCCTTGGAGTGGCTACTGTTTTGCCACCTTGAGATACTATTTTATGTAGCAAATAAGAATGATTAACAATCATGTCAGTTGACGTAGCTAAAATTTCTTTAATGTTGTATAACAGAAAGATTCTTTGAAGAAACCTATGGATGGTGCGTTCTTTAGGCTAGTCAGATTTAGAGAATTGTGGAAACACTGTGGTTGCATTCACAAGATGTTCACACGGATGGGTATCATATGAGGTAAGCAGCCATGAACTGGAACTTATACAAGCGGTGACACGTCTGTGTGGTTGAACAATTTTTGTCGTCTTTGTATCTTTTTATCTTCTTGGTCTTTCTACTGGGTGTTTGACACTCTTGGAATATTCAGATAATGAGTTTTGTTTCATGCATTTGTCATGGAATATTGCTTTCAAGAAAAGATGGTTGATTTAAACTTTTCGAGTGCATACAGAGTACTGAGACATGATAACAAAAGCATCTAAAGTTCTGGTGTTTAGATATATACTCTTTCGCTCTCATGTCCTATTTATGTTAGAGTTATTGTATATCTGAAAGTTGATCATGCTCGGATTGAAACTTGTTTCTGAATAGTTGACCATTTAGGAGATAAGAGAGGGAGAATAAAAAATGTTTCTCAGTGCTTTCTTTTTCATTTGAAATCGACAGCTTGTAACCTTAATTATTGCTGAGAATAGTTTAATTTTGACTGAGTTGCTGATAGGTTTGTTTGAATTTTGCAATGGGATTTTTCCTTAATGCCCAGTAGGTTTCTTACAACGCTGTTATTGCTGTTATTACTTTATTACAAGTTTTAGTATTAATTTATTCTTTTTTACCCTTTCTATTTAGGTAGAAAATCCACTGTTGACATGTCTGATATGTTTTTTGACACAACGAAAACGTACCTGCGCTGTTTTTCAAAGTGAGTATAATCACGTAGACGGTAGCTGTAAAACAGCTTTTTAGGAAATGTGTTTTTGTTTTCGAGAATGCTAGAAACATCAATTTGTTTTCTCCACTTTGTGGCGTGAACTGAAAACTGAGACTGATTCTGTATTTTGTTGGATGCATCCTTAAGATCCCGGGCCACGTGATTTTCCGCCTTACAATTTCAAAAATAAACCAAGAAACTTGTTTCTCACAACAATACCAGAATTTCTTGTATGGATAAGAAAATGTGTGTTAGCAGGTCATTAATCGGACGCAAATTATGAATAGCATTATTAATTTCTTTCTTTTTTTTAAAAATATTGATTCAATCCGGTTCTGTTCCAAATTTATATTAAAGCAGGAAGTTTGTCGAGACATGTGCAAAGACGTGTCTCAAATCAAGGGAAATTTTATTAAAAAATTATCAACGCTAAGATGAGGTAAAAAAGTTTCAACCATTAGATTAAAGACTAAAGAGTGGTTAACAAATTCCACAAAAAATGAGACTTAGGAAATTATATAAGCTTGTCTGAAAATCGATTGGTAAGGTCTTATTTTGTACCCTTTGTAGTTTGTAGCTAGTCATTCTTTGTTTTGTTGTTTCTGATGAATACATAAAAAAAAAAAAAAAAAGAAATTGTGTCGGTTTATTTACACTTTAAAAATTATTTTGAACACTTGTATTTTTATAAAAAAAAAAATTATTATAAAAATACCCATTTTGTTAACTGTTATTAGGGATATTTTATTATGAGCAAATATAACATTATCACTCTGAACTCTTATTTCGCACACTCAAATCAACGTTCAATTTTCTTACTATCAAATCCTAAATTTTTTGTTCCCAACACCATAAACAAATATTTATAGAGGAGCAACTCAATGCGTCTAAGGTTTTAACTTCAATTGAGGCATGTGTGATTCTATTAATTTTATAGTTTACAGTACAAAAAATAGATAATTTTTTACCAATATTGAATTCTACTCTAAACCAGCCTCATGATAAGTGATAACCATTGTCAACCTAGTTAATTCTAGTCAGTGCAGAATAGTTATCGTAATTAAATCATATTTTTTGCAGGATATGGCTTCAATTCAAACTTTAAATGTTGATTCAAAATATGTAATGGACGACACTAATGAATTTATAAATCTTGGGGTGAGTAAATTGATTTTCTTTTATGTTAATGTACTAATTGATTATCTAATCAAATAATTAAATTTTAACTAAAAAAGCTGTTCGAAGACATTTTTGAGAGTGTATGGCATTTTCTTGAGTGCGTAGAATAAAATAAAGATAAATTAATTTAAAAAGTTTTAAAATGAGAATTTTTTTGATATTTTAAAGAATGTACAATTTGAATTTAATTTTTTAAAATTAATAAATGAATGTATAATATAGTATTCACGTTAATTTTTAGAGTATAAATAACCTTACCTAAGTAAACTATGAATGATGAGGGAGAACTATATCAAACAGCATCGCTAGAATGGCGTCATCGGTCATTGTGCGGCACCGCTGGTGTCTTTAACTTGTTGATTTGAAGATGGAGGAGGAGGAGAAGAAACAATAAAGAAGAGAAAAAGAAAAAGGAGAAGAAGAAACGGAGCAAAAGAAAAAAGGAGAGAGAAAATAATAATAATACTATTACTATTTTTAATAATACTTTTCTTGAATAATAATAATAATAATCATAATTATTGTAAGAAATAATAAATAAAGAGTATTTTAATAATTTAAAATAATCTATTTTGATTTTAAGACTATAAAAAACATCAATAATAATATCATTTATTTTAATTTTAATTTCTACAATTAAAATAAAATTATTTGTATTGATTCCCATCCTTTATTCTATTTTATCTTATCTCGATTTCAATCTATTTAAATTCTAACTGATTGCTAAACGCACCGTGAATTTACATTTTGCGTATTTTGTCCTGTGCAAAGTGATGCCATGTGGGGACCATGCAGGTAGTTTAATGACGTGGGGGCCACAGCTGATTTTCTTTCATCGCTATGACGAAATTAGCTTTTATTTCAAATAATTTATTTATCTAAATTGTGTATTGTTGTCTAAACACGTTATTTTTAAACAAACAAAAATTTAACTACCAAACATAATTTACGATTTTCATCCTCAGATTTTAATTATAAGACTAGCTACCAGAGACATTTTTGAAATTAAAGAAAATGAATTGTTCTTATTTTATAAAATAAGTATAAAAATAACATTTGGCAAACAATACCAACGGCAACCCAAAGTTTCTTACTGGTGCCTAAAGTCTAATTTGATGCATATTATATGAATTTTCTTTTTTATTTTTTTTTTCATGTAATGTTTTACATTTAAATGTTGTCGTAAAGAGAGGCCTGATCTAATGTACGCCATTGCACATAAAATATATGGCGAGTTTTTATTGGTGGAACTCACAGCACAAATTTACTAATAAAAATTCATCACGCGTCCTGTCGCGCACCCAATCAAATTTAATTGAAAAGATATTGTCTATAGAAAGGCTCTTATTTATGGTAATCACAATCAGATAAAATAAAGACATTTAACAAAATTTGATGGGTACTGAAGCCTAGGTGCCGTTAAATAATCAAAATTTTTATTAACTTTTTTATTGAGTATTTGACGATGCGGTGATGCTCTAATTGTGAAATACGGTACCCCAATACGACAAGAATTCGTGTAATGTGTTAAGAAAGACGAAGTTGGAAAGGAGAAATGGTAATATCGTCATTAACTCGCCCACACTCTCAGCCAACTTTGTGGCTGCTAACTTTATACGAAAGGAAAGCCATGAACCATCAGTTCACGCCGCTACAGTAGTGAGTTGGGCAGTGGTATTGGTAATTCGGACATTCGGTGATGCCACCTCATCATAAACAAGGTACGTACGCCAATAAAATAAAAAACCCATAAACCATTTGACTTTAATTTATCTCTCTTCATAGCTTCTTCTTCTTCTTTATCTGTTATCTATCTATATATATGAGTCTATGGAGAGACTCCCACTTGGCCTTCAGCCTCTCACTTAATTTTGTTGTTAAAAAGAAAAAAAAACCGAAAAGAAAAAGCAGTGTTGATATTTCTCTCACTCTGTTTCTCTTCTTTATTCCGAAACAAGAAAATGAGCAGCAACAACAACATAAGAATGGTGGAGGCTCAGTTGCCACCAGGGTTTAGGTTTCATCCAAGAGATGATGAACTTGTTTGTGATTATTTGATGAAGAAGGTCACACACACCAATGAATCCATTCTTTTGACTGCAGTTGATCTCAACAAGTGTGAGCCTTGGGACATTCCTGGTAACACATTTTTTTTTTTCATTTTTTCTTATATATATAGATATATTGTTTTTAATATCTATAGCTTATTTTTTCTTATTTATTTTCTTCTCTGCATGAGCCATATATTGGGTTACATGGACTGGTGGGCATGTAATTTGCAATTCTTTTATTTTTATTTTTTTAAATTTTAACTTTTAACTTGAATTAATATATGATAAGAGGGTGATGATAGCAACCGGATTGGCTATAAATAGATATAGTTAAGGCGATCATTTCTGTGGTTGATAAAAAGCTTGAAGTTGATTAATCACCTGTCTGATTAGTATTTTGTCAACGTACGGTAGAGATTTTTTAGGTATTTTGATTTATGAACATGATGAACCCTTCATCTAATAATATACTAGAGTTAATTTTGTATACACAATCGAAAATATCATCTCATTATTGTCTGTCTGAATATCAAACTTAAATGTTAATTAGCTAACTGTTGTTTCTACAATTTTACTTTTCATGCATTCTTTTCTTTGTTCTTTTCTCATGATTTTAAAATGCTATTCTATAGATAACATTTAACTTACTATTGTGAGTTATCTTGTGCATGCCCTAGCTAGTTACTTTTTTAAAAAAAAAAAAAAAAATTCAAATCTTAAAATTTTCCTCTATTTTCTTTGAGAAGGCAGTGGGGTTTCATGGACTTTTTCATTTGTTGGGAAAAAAAATATATAATTGTTGGATATTTAATCTTTCATATTCTCTAGTTGGTATTAAATTAGTCATGAGTGAGATTCTGCTGAGCTGGGTTGTTTATCCTTTGAACAAAAGAAATTCATTTGAAAACTAAGAACCAAGGAAATAAAGCTTCATGTTCAAAGTTCCCATCCTCTTAATCTTCTATTTATAATATACATGTTTATCAGCATAATATTTATACATATTATCTATATAAAGCATAATATTTATGCATGTTACCTTTGTAACCCATAACATAAATAAATAAATAAGCCCAGTTATGGTTTTCACATTTAAATTTTGTAAACTCATTATCTTTTCAAATCACTGCTGTAAATTAGTTGTAAAGATTATAAATATGACAAATAATATTTCACATTCATACAGCTTTTAAGGAAATTGACAGTCTTGGCATTGTCTTGATTCCAGCAGTTGAGCGTGCGATAGAGACTACTTAATAATGCAAAATTCAAAGTCATAATTTCTTCTAGCCTCCACCAAATGCCTGTATTATTATCACTTACAGTCAGTTTGAAAACGATTTTCATCTTTAATTTATTTCTACCAAATCCAATAAACCTTGTCCCTTCGTCCAGCTAAAATTTTTTTCTTTTTCTTTTATTAACTTTTGAGCAAATTATTTTTCATCTTATTAATAATTTAATTATATTTTGGCTGTTTGACCAAATATATTATTATTTCATACCTGCCACACGTGCAATTGGACCTATACCTTATGTTATTTCGAAAATTGAAAATTACCTTCAATAATTCTCCTTTAATGACAAATTTACATGTGCTAGCTCCACGTGTTCATGATCGATAAGTCTACACAATGCCTTTCAATTTCGTCACCCTAATTTTCATACTGACATCACTAGATTCCTTATTGAGTTTTGAACATCTAAAATATTAATATGCTTGAGTTTTGAACATCGAAAAATTTTTAATACATCGACTAATTAAAAATTTAAACCAATTTAAGAAAACTAAATCAAGTTTGATTTAGTCTTTGCATTATTCAATTTCAGTACCCATTCAAGAAATAAATTAATGTTAGTTCTTCTAAAGTCTGCCGCACATTTGATGTGTGTATATATATATTCAAAGTTCTATGGAGTCTAGTATTCAAATATATATAAATATATAACAATTCTTTAATGGAGACATCTTTATTTTAACGAAGTGAGGATGTCACTAACAGAGAAAAAAAAAAAAAACAGTCTCTAACGTATTGAAATTTATATATATATATTTTAAATTTTAATGGCATTCTCGCTTTATAAATTGAGAATGTCCTCATTAGTGTGTGTATATCAATTGATTAATCTTTGTGTTCATGATAATATTTTGTAGAGACTGCATGTGTTGGAGGCAAAGATTGGTATTTTTACAGTCAGCGTGATCGAAAATACGCAACGGGACTAAGAACAAACCGCGCCACGGCATCTGGGTACTGGAAGGCCACTGGAAAAGATCGAGCCATCCTTCGAAAGGGCAGCCTTGTCGGTATGAGAAAAACCTTGGTGTTTTATAAAGGTAGGGCACCAAAAGGGAAAAAAACTGAATGGGTTATGCACGAATTTCGGCTTGAAGGTCCCTTTGCTAATTCTCCTAAGATTTCTTCTTTCAAGGTAACTACATATTATTCAACTCACATGCTTTTTCTTTGCAAAAGTTTTGGTCAATTTTGATAATTATTGTTGTCAATTCCTTTAACTT
Organism: Murraya paniculata; assembly: GCA_030449075.1. NCBI lineage: Eukaryota > Viridiplantae > Streptophyta > Magnoliopsida > Sapindales > Rutaceae > Murraya > Murraya paniculata. The sequence goes on along the minus strand of JAEVFN010000059.1, from coordinate 755,957 downwards.
TTGCACGAATCATGGGGTTTGTAATTGTTAATCAAGTTACTAAAATATGCCGCTTGACTTTACAATTATCTTTTTATTGACCATACTTGTCTTTTGAATCCTATAGCCACGTACGGTTGCAGCTGACCTAAGAACAATAACTTAAATATATGTTAGTTGAAATGTGCACAAGCTAAAGATTTTTGCTGCAACACCTAATCCCCTTGTCCTTACCGAGGTATTATAATTCCATGATTAAGTGCCGACATAAGAAAAATTAAAGTGTAAAATAAGAAACTAATTAGGTCACTGTCCGGCTTGTCACTTGAGGATTAATTGAAGAAGTGAAAATGACACTTTCTTTCCCCATTATTTTTTTTTTTGGTTTATTACTTTTATTCTTACAATTTTCACAATACACCGTTATTTCTTGATTTCAAAATACTCACAGTAAAAATTATCTCGATCAAAAAAACAGTTATTTTTTTATTAAAATTTTGATATTAAGAAAATATTAGGATCCTATAAAATTTGTAGGGAGTAAGTGATAAAACTGAAAGATTACTGTGTGATGGGAAAGTGTGATCCCCTATTGACGAATTAATTATTTGATAGAAAATGCACTTATTAATTAATTAGTATTTTAGTATGTGCAGGAAGATTGGGTGTTGTGTAGAGTGTTTTACAAAAAGAGAGAAGCTCCTGGCCAACAGAGCATGGGAAGCTGCAGCTATGATGACACAGGCTCTTCATCACTCCCACCATTAATGGACTCTTACATCACTTTTGACCAAACTCAGCCAAATTTTCAAGATAATTATAATGAGCTTGTGTCCTGCTTCTCCATTCTTTCATCCTCCCAACAAGACCAAATTATTACCAACAACCCAATTTTCACCCATTTCAATAGTTTTGAACCAAACAATGTTATTTCCACAAAAAATTCAACCACATTTGGAAAAAATATACCAGCGGGAAGTGATTGCTTAAACCCTGTTGCTTGTGATAAGAAGGTCATAAAAGCTGTCTTGAATCAGCTCACCAAGATTGAAAGCAATGTTCCTAATATGAAAGGATCATCACCAAGCTTGGGAGAACCGAGTCCAGACAGCTACTTATCTGAAGTAGGCATGCCAACAAACATGTGGAATCATCATTATTGATGATTTTTATTAGGCTTCAATCTCTCTCTCTCTCTCTCTCTCTCTCTCTGTCTCTCTATCTATCTATAAGATTGGGAGTGGCTCTTATATATGCTTCCGCATAAATACAATTGTTGTAAAGAAATATTTGTAAGTGCATATATAACGTCCCACCTTTTACCTATATAATATGTCTTTGCATCTGTTTTCAATATTTGCAGACTTTTGAGTTGATGCATATGTAATTGATTCTTGATTTGTATAAATTAAGATGTCTTTGAATGCTTTGATTAGAAAATTAAATGAGTACAATGCTCCTCTAGTGTTGCTTGTATATTGTTAGATCATGTAATTTCATATATTAATATTGGCCCTTATTTAGCAGGCAGTGTAATTTTTTAATCATCGATTAACTAACATGGTAACTACGTACTCTTTATGAGGGAAAGAGGGCCTAGTTAATTACTTAAATCAAGCAAATAACGGATTCATCTTCAATATTTTGATATATATACATTAAGATATTTTATTTTCATGTATGTTATGTGAGAGTAGTGAAAGCTAGTGAAAGCTATTTGCCCAGTTATAAACGAGTGAGTTCGAGCCCTATGACAGCTCATTTAAATTCCCTATTTAACAAAAAAATTAGGAATAGATATCTTCTCGAATTATAGTGGGAGTTGATTTCCAAACTAATACTCAGAAAACCTCTAAACTATATCAGAAGCGTACGAATTTATAATTCCCACTGAAAGAAAAATAAATGCTAGCTAGCTATGCGTTCACTATAAAGTGCTTCCCTTTTATGAATTATTGCGAGTGTAGGTTTCTATCAAATCTGGACGACAACTGGGAAGGATAACAAAGAGAAGAGACTAAAATCCATATGAGCTCACCAAACAGATTCGCTGACTTAATTAATTAATTTACTAACTGAAAGTCTCTTAATTAACTATACATCCAGAGAATTCTTGAAATCAAACCTTAAGTTGAATTTTGATGGATGCTTGGATGGGACAAAATAGCAAAGCCATATTAATTAAGTGTGTATAATGGACAAAATAGCGAATGCTTTGAGGAGAGGTTCTTCAAAATCAAAAGTGTTTTGTGATAATAATTGGTTTAATTAATAATAAAACTGTTTGTGGACTTGCCAATTGATACAATAGATATTCCTTTGTTTGGTTCGGATATCAGTAAGTTGAACTTTGGAGCTCTTTAAGCAACTTTAATCCAAAGCAACCTTTTTTTTTTTTTAAGTAATACTTTCATTCATACAATAAATGAACACATCTAAGTTTTCTATTAAATATATGTCCGGTCATAAAGATAAGATTAGTAAGCAACTTATTTAACATGTTTTGACAAAAATAGTGTTTAGTAAATTTTTTAAAAGTTTCTCATTTCATAAGTTTTTCCATTTAGTTTCTCTACCTTAAAAGCAGAGTTTTTATATTTTAACAACATCTTTTAAAAGTAGTTAGGGAATTACTTTTTATAAGCAATTTATTATATGAATAATCAATTTTTTTTTAAAATTCATATTATAACCTTAATATTTTAACAAATGACAATTATGTTTTATTTTTTCATAAACCTTAATATAAAAATAAAAAAGTTTGAACTTATGTCTGTTTTGGTCATTATTTATCAAAATAAAACATTCGTAATAATATTTACCAACCGTGTATACTATGTTTTTCAAACTTACAGCAATTATAGAAACAGAATTTATAATGAGCAACCTTTTTTATTTGCACAATAAATATATTTCATCAGGTACCACAATTCTAAACTGCCTTAAATCAACATATTCGATTACAATAAACAAGACTGAGCTAGTGAATGCTTTCTGATAAATAGGGAGAAAAAACAATACACAGGGATATCAAAAGAAAGAAAATCTCCACTGAAGATGGACATAGTGTCTCAGAGAATAGCCATTATTCTTTAGCTCTTTTAAGAATATCTACTTTTATTAGCTCCACTATCGATAATAGATCTCCTGCATAAACTAATCTATACATTGTATTTTCCTAGATCTGGAGGTCAAGAGCCTCAAATCTACTAGAAAAATTACACACATTGATAGAAAACAGTAGTAAAAGAAACCAAAACCACACAAGCCAATGTCTGGTTGGAGCAAATGGATCTATAGCCAGGATAAAAAGGACTACGTACCTGCACACATGAAGGGATAGGAAACACAAAGATAAAATATAAAAAGAGAAGAAAAACTGAGTAAAGTGCCACCAGAGGAGAGCTACCTTTCAACCACATGAAACAGAAAGGTCGGTGCTTTGTTTGGAGAAGGAAAAAGCTCGAAGAACCACACAGTTTGATCGTTAGATCATAAAATTCAAATATTTGGAATAGGAAGTATTTTGTGTTGAAGCCTTCTTTTCTTTTTTTTTTAATAAGAGTTGATAAAGCTGAAATCAATTTTTTAGCTCGTAATTTCTTAATAATTCGAATTCGAGTAGCCAATAAATAACTATTGCCAACTATGAAAACTTAGATGTTCATATTTGATTTTTATTTTTTCTTTGTCTAGGGACGAAATGCATATTTAAAAATTGATATTCCTTGTCTAGATCGGTTTTTTTTTTTCTTTTTCTTTTAAAGGTGAGATTATTTATACTTTAAAAAATATTTTGAAACATTTTATTACCTTTTACACTTGTCTAATAATTTTAAAAAATTAATTTTTACTTTCTACATTCTTTAAAATATTTCGTACATTCTTTAAATTAATCATCTTTATTCACTATGCTCACTCAAAACATTAGGTAGACTCAAAATATAGCAAAACCTATTCCTCATTAAAATTATCAGGCCAGCCAATCAATTATGAAAAACAACAAATTAATTTATTTTTTATATGCATTGTTTACCTCACCAACCAATCAAATGATGGATGAGGCTATTCGTATTCTAAAAATTACTTTAAATACTATTTTTAATAAATTATTTTGTCACAAGAATATTTATCATACGAATTACTAATAAGGACTTTGTCTTATTTTCATCCTCTTAAACAATATTTAGAGCTCATTTGGGATTGTTATTAGGAGGCTTCAAAGTAATTGTCAAAAGATAAAAGTTAATTTTAGTGTTTGGTAAAGTTTTTTTTTTAAGGAAAATTACCCTATCTATATTAAATTTTGAAAAGTAGGGCAATAAGAGCTTTTTAAAATATGATTTTGAGAATCAATTCTACACTTAGGGCCATTTGAAATTATTTTTGGGAGGCTTAAAAATATTTTAAAAAATTAAAAGTTAATTTTAGTGTTTGATAAATTTTTTTAAAAATCAATTTTGATAAAATCACTTTATCCTACAGTAGATTTTGAAAAGTAGAAAAACAGTGGCTTTTTAAAATCTAATTTTGAGAATTTCATTTATATTTGATACAATTCTATATATATTTTCATATATATTAAAAATCCAAAATTATCCTTATTAATTCAGAAATAAAATCATTAATTTTCAAGAGATTGTTATTATTATTACTAATTATATTGGGATAACAAAATAAAAAATAAAATTCATCATATAAAATATTATTTTAATTATCAATTATTACACACACACACACATATATATAGGATTAAATATATTTTATGTATAGTTTACAAATGTATAAATAAATTTTATTTAATATTATGTCCAATTCAATCATTTGTATTCTTATAGCAGTTTAACAATAAAATTTACCAAATATATATTATTGCTTTTAAAACTCATAGCAATTTTAAAAATAAAATTTACCAAATGTTTAATTGATTTTCCTTACATCTAATCATTTTTAAAGTACAACTAACAACAATTATTTTAAAAAATACAGTATTATCAAACTAGCCTTTAATACAATATCATATATATCCTCATATATATTATAAAAATTCAAAATTATCTTTATTAATTAAAAATAAAATCATTAATTTTCATGAGATTATTATTATTACTAATTATATTGAGATAAAAAAATAAAAAAGTAAAATTAATGATATTAATATTTATTTTAGTTTTCAATTATTATAGATACATAATCAAAAATATTTTATATACAAGTTTACAAATATGTAATAGATTTTATTTAATAATATGTTCAACTCAACCATTTACAATTCTTATAGCAGTATAACAGTAATATTTACCAAACATAAATAATTGTTTTTAAAACTCACACTTTTAAAAATACATTTGACTAGTTTTGCCAAACATAAATAACTGTTTTTAAAACTAACACATTTAAAAATATATTTGACTAAATATTTAACTTATTCACATTATAATTGATTTTTTTTATAGTACAATTAACAAAAATTATCTTAAAAATTATAGCATTACTAAATATACCCTTACTAAATATATTTTGAACGTATTTTTACTTTTTGATTTAAAAATTAAAAGTACTTTTTGTCGTCTTTTCCTGCTTTTTTGTCTTCTTCTTCTCCTTCTCCTTCTCCTTCTCCTTCTCCTTCTGTTTTTTTTTTTACTCGAAGTCTTCACCTCTTTCTTCGTCTACTTCATCTTCTTACTTTTAATATATTTTGAACATATTTTTACTTTTTGATTTAACAAATTTGTGACCTTTTCCTTCTTTTTTCTTTGTCTTCGTATTATTTTTTTTTCTCCACTCTTCTTCTTCTCCTCCTCCTTCTTCTTCTTCCTTTTTTTTTTTTTTGGTCTTCTACTCTTTCTTCGTCAACGTCATCTTTTTCTCCTTTTTTTTTTTTTTTTATTTTATTTGGGGCCGAATGGCCATTTTTCCTTCAATTGTTAGGTTGAAAAATTGGGGTGTAAAACTAATGTTGTACATATTCTTTAATAGACAAAAACTAATAACTAAAACTTATGTTAAAAAATCTGTTTAGAACATAATTTGATTCCATTGTTGTATATACTAAATTTTTATTAATTTATTTTGGACGTGTTAAATAATTTGATTGGTGCTCTGCATAAATTAATTTGATTAATTTAAGTAAGGCTTTTTTTGACATTTTAAGAGCGTAGAATGTAAAACTCAATTTTTTTGAAAGTTAGAAATATTTAAACCCACTAAAATACTTTTTACACCCATTTTCTAAAGAAACCCAACATTAAAATTTAAAAATTAAGATTTTACTCAATAAACTCATTTTAACGGCAAATATTCCCTTTAGTACTAAACTCTTATTTTTTACCAAACAAACTAGCTAAAGTTCTAAAACTATTTTCAATTTGCATATCGAATTCAATTTAATTCAAGGTTCGATATAAAGCAACCAAACATTTGTTCATACAGAATCGACTGCAGAATTTAGTAAAACTAATTTTAGCACTATGGTTAACTTTTTAGTTGTGCGAATAGTGAAGAAACTTTTCTTTCTTTCCCCAGTTTTTTCTTGCTTTAATTTACAAATGATATCAAAATAGATGCTGAAACAACTTGTGAAGATAATTGGGGAAAGGCTTGTTAGCTTGTGGGCAACTAATCTACTTGGATCCCCATTTTTGCTCGGTGACCTATGCTGTCGGTTTTTTGTCGAACTGATTTGAAGAACTGGTTATGCATTTGGTGGAGCTTTAACAACTAGAGATGAATCTAAATTTTATTTGATACTAATTGGAAACTTGGGGGGTTTATGGACAAGAAATGTGTGCTTATCATTTATTGCGAACTATTTTATAGATGGATTCAGCAATGACATAGAAAGTAAAATTTTTTCTTTAATACTTTATTTTGCCCTTAATGAGAGTTTATATTATGGATATTTTAGTAATATAAAATCTAATTAAAATATTATTTAATGAATATTTATTTAGTTCAAATAAGCTTAGCATTTTTTTAATTTAGTAAGTACAAATAACCCCACCCTCAAATGATCTTAATTAAGTAGGATTTTCGCTTGTGATTTCATATCACCACACCAAACAAGTAGTGGGGTGCATTGTAAAATAAGTTTTATTGAAAATTTAATTTAAAATAAAAAAATTATTTTTCTAATAGCAGCCCACTTGTGCTTATCACCAGTTAAACTGGGCCAAAGATTCCGGGCTTCTCCATTTAACAACAGCTGACCCATTTTGTTCTGCTTCTGCTTCTGCTTCTGCTTCTGCTTCGTTAACTTGTGCCTCCTCTTGTGTTTCTTCTATTATTTTCTTAAAAATAATGGAGTCTGTCGCTGCAGCAGCTCCGCCTCTGAAAGCAAAACTGGGTGTGTCTCATCATCTATGTTTCTCCCCATTCAACAGGAAAGCACAATCGTTTCTCTTGTCGATTTCTTCAAGTCCTCTTCGTTGCCAATCTTCCCGGTCTCGGTTCTTCACAGCTTCGTCCAAGCTTTCAGCTGCCAGAAAACGTGACAAGCAAATCAGCTGCGAATTCGACGGAAAAGTTAACGGCTTTTCTTCTGACTCCGGAGACTCCCGCTTCCTCGACCGGGTGGGTGTTAAAAAAAGAGAATAAATAAATAAAAGCTCTTCCAATTCTTTATGCTTTACTTGTTGAATAAAAGAATATTCCTCTCTTAGTAATATTAGTAAATATACAAATTTTTTACAGCAAAGAGCATTGGATGCAGCAATGAATGACATTAACAGTTCATTTGGAAAAGGGAGTGTTACAAGATTGGGCAGTGCTGGTGGAGCCCTTGTGTATGTCTTCTTCTCTTCTCAAATCTCAATATGATATGTATATTATTTGACCTAATTCTTTCATTTCATGTTTGTTATTGCTGTTTTTGAGATACCCTTTTGTCTTTTTTGTTTCCTTTCAATGTGTTTAATCATTAAATGTTTTATTTTGTCATTAATTATTATTGCTCTATGCCACTTCCTTGACTTATATACTAGAGGTGTATGCTTAATTTTGCTCTTTTTTTCTTTTTTAACCATTGCAGTGAAACCTTTCCCAGTGGTTGCTTGACGCTGGATTTGGCATTAGGAGGTGGGCTTCCTAAAGGGAGAATTGTGGAGGTATTATCCTTCTTTTCCATGCAGAGCTTGAGATGCTTATATTATAGTTCATTGGCCTGTATTGCGAACCTTTTGAACATTGTTTTTAAGATAAAATATTTCAATAAGGAATCATTTGCTAGACGTTATGTTGCTTGCTGCATGACTTGATGTGATGGTGAAAGGAGAAGATTTTTGAAAGGTCCATAACGGAACAATGTTCGTTTCATCTTTTGATTTCTAAGATACCATTGTTTGTCTACTGGTACAAGTCTTTCTCTATAGGTTTTTATTGTCTCTTGATCAGGAAGTTCCATTGACTAGGTTCTGATTTTATCCAAAACATTAGTGATGAAAGCGGATAAGCTTTCTTCTTCTTTGATTTCAGTGGTTAATTCTTAATATTGTTTTACTCTTAATTGGAAAAGGACAAACAAACTCGGTCACCTAGCTCTTTCGATACACTCTCTGGTAATATTATCATTAATTACTCTTTTTGGATGTCGATTGATGTTCATTCAATATCTGTTTTTCATCATAAAACCTCTATTTTGGAAATTTCTTGCTTCTTTAAAAGTTAAATTCTTAGTTTGGTCTTCAGCTTAAATGCAAGTGATTTGTGGCTAAACCTTCCCTGCAAGCTTTGTAGAAAGAAAGGACACTACGTACATCATTAGTTATTGATATGTGATCTGCACGTGGGTTATGAGTAGATTGTTATACGTGATAGAGGTTTGTTTGGGTTATGGCTTATCATAGTGTATCAAAGATGTTGGAGGACATCGGAATATCAGTGGGGAAAAAAATTTAACGAGATGTGCAGTGAGCACTGCTATGGGTCATATGGAGTGAAAGGGAGCAGAATTTTTGAAGCAAAGAAGAGAAGTTCAAAACTCCTTGGGGTAAAATAATGTTTCTCTCTTCATTATGGGATTTGCTTTGGATTGTCTCTTATTGATGTTCTAGAAACTATCTCGAGAATTGGAAGTGTTGTTTAGAACTTATTTTCTTCTTCTCTGATATGCCATTTTGTTTTCTTTTAAGACGATTCTGTAATCATAGGATGGGCAATTGCTCATTTAATTAAATCATATTTTTCCTTTGTTTTCAGCTTATTTTAGTATGTTATCAAAAGTAGAAATGAAAATCTGTCGTTACTTAGCACTCTTTTTTTCCCTTTCTTATTTTTTTTTTCCTTCTTGTTTTAGTCAATTTCTGTCATTAGATAGTATCTATAATGACTTTCTGTACTCTGAAGAAAAAAATTTTTTGTAATTTAAATTTCATTTTCTGGATTATAATCTGGTACAAAAACCGTTGTAACAAATTGCAATCTCTCTGTGCAGATATTTGGGCCAGAAAGTAGTGGAAAAACTACACTTGCACTCCATGCAATTGCAGAAGTGCAGGTACCCAATCAGTCTGTAGTTTACCATATGTGTTTCTTAATTTTTATACAGTTGTAGAAGGTTCTGGGACACTGTTGTATGTGTCATGCAGCTGACATGCAGTTTTTATACTGTTTATTTATAGAAACTCGGAGGCAATGCAATGCTTGTGGATGCAGAGCATGCTTTTGATCCAGCATATTCAAAAGCATTGGGCGTGGATGTAGAGAATTTGATTGTTTGCCAGCCTGATAATGGCGAGATGGCACTAGAAAGTAATTTATCGTGCTTGTCCATGTGTTTTTTACGTGTAAGAAACTGAGAACTGATGTTATACTAGTACTGACCTCAATTTTCACTTTTGCAGTTGCCGATCGTATGTGCAGATCTGGTGCTATAGATCTTATTTGTGTTGATTCTGTATCAGCTCTCACTCCACGTGCTGAGATTGAAGTACGCTATAATTTTCCTCATGCAACCTAACCGATGTTTCCTGTTAAATAGTGGGAACTTACCCATGTTTGAATGCTTTCCTGTTTCTTGTTCCATAGGGTGAGATAGGAATGCAGCAAATTGGTTTGCAAGCTCGCCTTATGAGCCAAGCTTTGCGTAAAATGTCAGGAAATGCCTCCAAAGCTGGTTGTACTCTCATTTTTCTCAATCAGATCAGATATAAGGTACTTTTAAGTTTAATTTCTTAGATGATGTAAGACAGCTGCAAGAGCATTTTTGGCAACTGATGTGAGATCTGCACAGCACTGACCTCAAGCTTATGGGAATTTTAGATGGTTATGCTTTGTATTTGGTGGAAGACTTGTTAGGTTAACAGAAAGGGATCATTTTAGATAAATCACAGGAGAAAAACTGCATAGATATTCTCTCTAGTTGGATAATCCTTGAACTTGAACTTATTGAAATGATTGCTTTTAGAGCGTCGGAGTGGGAGTGAGCAGTGTGGAGTCCGTCCACTTCAATGTTTACATGCTTATTTAAGGGTGGGAGTAAGAATCCCATTCCGTTAGTTTCACCAACTTTTGGAGTCCCACTTCCACCTCTTCCTTTTTCATCCTTCCCTTTAAATATAACATAATTGTATTTATTAAAATAAAATAATGTTATATTTATTTATAAATAATAATAACATATTTATTTATAAATAATAATAACATATTTATTTAAATAATATTATTATATTATTTAATAATATTACAATTACCAAAAACAATAATTTATATTGATTCTAAGTTAAAATTCCTTAGAAATTATATTATTATAATCACATAGGATTAATAATATTACTATGTCATATCTTTATTTGAAATAATAATAATATTATATTTATTTAATATTAATAATTAATAATAATAAATAGTTTATTGTAAGAAAATATTAATTTTGCACTATATTATTAATAATAATGTTTCATTTCTGTTGCTCTTATCAATAGTTTTTAATTTACATAATTAAAATTAATAAAAAATTAGTGATTTACATAATTAAGAATATTAATAATAATTATCGACTTCTATGATTAAAATTAATAATAAAATAAATAGTTTATTTTAGAAATATATATTTTTTACTCACTTTGTAATTAAAAACTGCAATTCCTTAAATAAGGGTAAACTGTCATTTGAAACAATTCACTCCCAATCCAAGATAAAGTAAATACATAAATGAGATTCTGATTCTTATTTCACACTCCTATTCCAGTGTAAGTAAATAATCTACTTTCATTCCACACTCCCAATCCCAAGATTCTCACTTCTCAGGATTCCCAATCCAATTCGTAAAGTAAGCTCTATCTTAATATTGAGTTGTATGTAGTATCTTTTGATTTGTCTAAGTTTTGTGTATCAGTCTGCTTTACATTCCATTGGAAATATTCATCTTCCAGCAGCTGATTATATTGTTTATTCTGCATTTTGTAAGATTGGTGTATATTATGGGAATCCTGAAGTTACTAGTGGAGGGATTGCATTAAAGTTTTTTGCCTCAGTTCGTCTTGAAATACGTTCTACAGGGAAGATAAAATCTGTAAGTACAATAACCGCTTGATAGTTCAATATTTCTTCCACCTTCTTTATTTAACCATGTTTAGTCTCCTCATAATTCTCATTAAGTTTGTTTTACTTTGTTGCAGGTTAAAGGAGATGAGGATGTAGGGGTCCGAGTTCGTGTCAGAGTGCAAAAGAGTAAGGTAGATAACCTCGCTATTTTGTGTCTCCCCCACCAAACTTTTTGTTTCTAATACTGTCAAGGATAGAGAAATTCCTGATCTTAAGCACTTGCTTGCATAATTCATAGGTATCAAGGCCATACAAACAAGCAGAGTTTGAAATCATATTTGGGGAGGGAGTGAGTAAACTGGTTAGTATTGCAATAAAAAACCATTTCTCGAAAGGCTATAAATTGTGCTTCTTGTTTTGAATTTCAATAACTGGCAGGGATGCATGTTGGATTGTGCTGAAATGATGGATATCGTGGTGAGGAAAGGAGCTTGGTATAGCTATGGAGATCAAAGGTTTGCCTTTGGACTTCTATTGCATACTCATGGTTGCATCCTAGCTCTGTTTATATGGTTTACAATTCTTTAGATCATTTTCATTAAAATCAAATTTGTTTGTCCTTTTGTTTCTCATTCAAACCCATGTTCGCATGTCATAAATGTGAACATATTTCATAATGCACTTAATGATAAAGAATTTGCATTAGTTTTGCTTCTTTACCTTACCGTCAAATCAACAAGATGGTTAAATTACATATATGCTTTCAGATCAGTTTACATTATGGGCCACTGTGTATTGTTATTAACTTGCACAAGTCTTGGACCTTTGAATAATTTTTTGACCTTCAATATATATGGGACTAGAAATATGTACAACAGGGACAACCCATATATTTGGTCCTGTAAGAAATTTATGGTTTCCTTGAACACTGTTGACGGGCCAGTTCTTGCAATTGTGATTCAGAATTGCTCTCTCTCTCTCTCTATATGTATTTATATATTTGTGTAAGGATAAATATTGGTGCATTAAGGGAATCCCCAATGATGGAGATACAAAGGTCTTGAGGGAAACCCAGCGATGGAGATACAGGGTCTTGAGGTAAATGCATATTCATGTATTGTGTAACATGGTTATCAGGTAAGCCTGGGGTAGTTGCAAGTAAGACCCACTAATTCTTACATATTTTTATTGACTGGTCAGAATAGCTGTAGAGCAGGTTTAAGATGGATAATTGCTTGTAAGACAAGCTTGAACCAAATGAAGTTCTCAATTCATACCAGATTGAGAACTTTGAGAGAACTTCGAGAATTTGACAAGTGCAATGATAGAAGCTTTGTGAGGTTTTCAAGTGCGGGTGGTAGAATGACTTTTATGATCATAATTCATAAAAAGGTAGGATCTTTGGGTTTTGGTTGGTTTTGGGTCTAAAAGCTATTTTTGGAAAAAGACTGGACCAAAATCAGTGACGATTGTGTAAATGAATGCACTAAGAAATTTATTTTGTACTTTCAAACAGCTTTTATTTTCTTAAAAGGTGACTAGAATGTTGCTGCTTTCTAGAAATCAATTGAGGCTTATTGTCATTCTCCCTTTTTGTGTTTGATCAATAGATTGGGACAGGGGAGAGATAAAGCATTGCAGTACTTGAGAGACAATCCTCTTGTTCAAGAGCAAGTAGAAAAGGTAATGTGCTTCTGCTTTACACATTTCTGTTGTTTGATTTTTTCAAACAGAAAAGAAGATTTACCATCCTCTCTTGCAATAATAGGGAACTTGTAAGTATTGTTTTCCCTCATAATGGGGGATACATAAGTGACTTTAATTGCAAGAAAACTATGTCAAAGTAAGAAATGGTTTGCATATATTCAGGTAGTGCGGTCAACGATGTCAGACGGAAGTGTACATCAGGGCTCTTTTTTGAGGAATGTATCTCTGCCTAATCAAGATGAAAATATTCTTGAAGAGTTGTGATTACAAAAAAAATTCACTATTAAGCTTTCATCAATGCACCATACAAGGCACAAATGGAACTGGCAAAAACAATTGGGTGGATTTTTTGCCTAGCTGCATAAATTATGAATTAAGTGAAGTTAGATGCGATAATCAAACTATCCATCCATCCAGTTCTCCAAAGATCAAAACAACAGAAAATCTTTGCATCATGTTGATGGTGGCGTGAACTGAGCTGGGCAACCATCTGTTGTATTTTGGCTGCGTAGAGGAAAACTAGTATAGGGAATGACAGTGATATTTTGATATTTTTATGAAGTAAAGCAGTTTCTTTATTACTTAAGTTGCATTTTCATGGAATCATACTCTTAAGTTGCATTTTCATGGAATCATACTTGATGTCCATATAAGAAGTTTCAATGTGCTGATCCATGTATCAAAACAAGATTCAAATTCGGTTTAACGCTCTTATGATAGCTCACTTAGACTAGTAGGGATGGCAGTGAGATGGGGTGGAGTGGGGGTCAAGGTGGGGACGTTTATCTCATTTTCCATCTTATTAAAAATTTTACCTCCATTCTCCGTCTCTTCCCCAACAAATTTAGGAGGATGGAGATGAACAATTTTTATGTAGGGAATAATTTACTCATCCTCACGTCATTTTTCTATTTACTTGTTTTATAACAAATATAAATATATGATTTCAGTAAATTAAAAATTAAATACTTAAATAAAATTATCACCATATTGTAAAGTGTTAAATTATTTTTAAAAATTTTAAAAATTTAAAATAATATTTTAAAATATTATTAAAATTAAATAATTTTTAAATTGAACAGTATCTTAAGAGAAAAAAAATAATATTTTAAGATAGAATAAGAATTATATTGTAAAATTTTTTTTAATTATAGTCTATTTATATCATATAAAAATGAAAAGAAAATTTATTAATCAATATTGTAATTGATAAAATAAAAATTAAAAAAATATTTATATATAATAAGAATTAAGATAAGGGTGGATTGGAGAGTACAAAATTAAATTTTATCCCATTAAGAATTGAGAGATTATTATTTTTTATTTCTCATTTTATTTCAAAAAATTATTTAAAATTCATTCCATTTGGGATGAGACCCCATAAAGTTCTAAGTCCATGAAGGATTTCTATAAACTCAGTTGCAAAACCAAACCAACCATCTTCAATGAACGCACAGAAGGGATTTCCAAATTATAGATAGCTGTATGTCCCAATTTAACTCCATCAAAAACATTATACGAAATAGATACACGAAGTAGCTGTGCAAGGTCTTTTACAAGAACATTGACAAGTTATAAACAACAGAGATAATAATGTAACATTGATTGATATTCGTCTACTGTACCAAAGCACTTGTGTTGTAGACCAGAAGTGCTCCTCCTGCAAGAAGACCAGCAAGAGTAACAGCCCAGATTGCCAAGCCGGTTGCACCTGCGATACCACATTTGCACTGATAAATTTACCTCCAAGATTCAGTTACAAGGATGAACACAAGAATACTTTCATGTGTGCTGAGCTTTTGAGTTACAATTACCGCTTGAAAATCGAGGTGAGTTCATAGTTAAAGAGTCACTTACCACCTGTATAGACATCACCACTGGGAGACCAGTCGTTCTCGTTGTATATAGGACTGTAAAACCACTCATCAGAATGTATATCAGAAATGTACTAATATACAGATATGTAGACATTCATGAGCCAATTTTGTTAATAACAGATTCCTACTTCCTCAGTCCCCTTTTCAGTAAGGCAAAATCTTCTATAGATATTACTCTTAAATTGTTTTCCCTTCTAAAAGAAACTAGAAATTAAAACTTAATGGCTCAAGAAATTACAAAACTAAAAACAATGACCTCTACCTGTATCCATCAACATTGGCACCGTACTTGTCAACAAATTGGTAAACACCTTTCCCCTGTATTCAATTTGAAACGCTGAAGAGTTAGCAGAATATAGATTATACAAAAACACAACAAAGGAAAGATATAAATAAATATTGAACTACATTATAATTTTCATGTCCTTCCCTGTGGGTGCCCCTTTTGATATCATATCAATCTACCAACGATTTGCTCAACCTCGCCTTATCAGTGTATGTGTATATGAACTTATCTTAGTTCTCAATATTTTTGGAATTTACCTTTTGACTGTAATGGAAGAATTCTTATGCTCTCGGTTCGATGATGAAAAATTATTAATTCGTTGATGAGTGCTTGATCATGAAGGTGCAAAACAGTTAACATTGAATATAATGGTTCACGAAAAAAACAGTTAATTACTAAATATATATACAAATAATTCCCCTGAACTCAAAAGGTTGTTGATTTAAGGAATTTATACTACAACAAAACAAGATGAATTTTCATGAGTTTCAAAGACAAAACAAAGTTAGAAATTGATACTCAAGTAAGAGAACATATGAAAACATTATAAATTATTTTAGCAAAACAATAAATTTAGAGAAATTGAAGTAACGGACTTGAGAGAGAAGCAGCTAGAAGAATTTATGTAAAGAGTATATAAATAAAAGGACAAAATTACAAAACGCAAACCTTAGGCTTCCTGCCAGATGCATCAAGACCACCCCTCAAATCCATGCCACCATTTACTCCTGTAGAATCATGTACGATCATTTGATATTAATTCTGAAATCTTATTGACATCGAATTGATAACAATAAATATCAATCAAGCTATAAAATATCATGCAAGCCTATCTGATAACATTGAATAACAATTAAACTCATAACACAAGCATGCAGTAACATGCATACATAATACATTTAGGGTGTGTTTGGCCAAACTATTTCATTATACTGAATTAGCTATATTTACATTATGGCGTATTGTATTAGGGGGTATTGAATTAAGTAATGTAATACTATGTTTGTTGTAGTATGGACTGTATATATAAAAAAAATATTATTTTTATTAATATAAAAATTAAATTAATACTAACTTAAATTTATTAAATATAATATAAAAATGATTAATAATATATATTATTATTAATAATAAATTATATTATAATTTATTTCTCTATATTGGTTATTATAATGTAGTATAATTTAATATTATATGGTATTATTATTAATAATATAACATGAGTTATATTATTTTATAATATAATACTAAATTATAAATTTACTTTTATTTATCAATGTCAATTATAGTTGTTTAATTTACATTTATTTTTAAATTTAGTATTTTCGTAAATAATAAATAAATAAATAAAATTAAAATACTTTTTACATATTTAAAGTAAAATAACCAAAATGATTTTATGTAATGAAGGTAAAATAATGTATTACTTATTAAATATTTAGGTTTATTAGTATAAATATAAAATAATATATAATAAAATTAAATGCATCATAATTTATTGACTAATAAAAGTTAAATGATTATATCTAAAATCTAAACAGTATATTAATGCTACTTCTCCATGCGTTTATTTTATACACCTTTTATTGTATTAATCAACTTTTTAATATAGCGCAATACAATTAGAAATTGCAGCCAGACATAAGTTAGCATAAGAACAATATTTGAATTAGAAATTGCAGCCAGACATAAGTTAGCATAAGAACAATATTTGAATACAACGTGCTGCTGTGTAATACAAGCTGCCAAATGCACCTTCACTGCATAAAACCTGAAAGAATATCATGTCATAGATCACAACTATGGTATTGATGATATTGGCATGAACTGTCATCCACTTTACAATTTTCCATTTTTCATTCAAAATATTAGATAACTTTAAGCCTAATAATTAGTGAGATTCAACCATCACAGAAATGAACACCTGTGAATGTGTTCTAAGTATATCCATCAGTATGGGATTTAGATACTGCGGCAATATCACATAGAGTGATCATCGTTACTTGTTAACTTAGCTCTGTTCAATACTGTTATGGCTTTTAGGTCCAGGTGATTTTACGTAACGGCTGTTTGATTAATATATATATGTGTGTATATATATATATATATATATATATATATATATATATATATATAGAACACCTTTGCTAATTTTATTAAAAATATTATCTAAAAGTTATATTTATTCACCGCAACTTATAACAGTCGCGGCTTAAGTCCAAACCACCTAAATACCAAACAAACCTAAATCATAATTCACTGTATGTGCATTCATTTGATATATGCAAGCATGCATATGGTTTCATTTGATATATATACCCATGACTAAACCTAAGTTGCAGCAGCTGCAAAAACCACATGAACAGTACCCACGTGTGGCACTGTTCACGTGGTTTTTGCAGCTGCTGTAACTTAGGGATTCCCATATACCCATATATATATATATATATATATATATATATATATATAAAAGAATGAAGAATATACCATAGGGTTTGTCGGTTTTGATCTTGGCGCCTTTAGCCACAATTTTGAATGAGGTTTTAGCAAGCGAGGGAAGGCCTCTCACCGCTGCTTTCTCCACGGTGAAAGGAGCTGGTTTCAGGCTCAACGAAGAAGCCATCACTGAGGCTGCCATTTGCTTTGCTTCCCTTTTTTGTTTTTGTTAATTTTCTGGGTTTCTTCTTGCTCTGCACTGTGTGGTCTGAGTCCCAAAAATGCTAGATAATAATTCTGAATTGAGAATAGTGATTGTAGATTTGACACGTGGCAATGAATATGTGGCTCATGTCTGGATATGATATTACAAAAGTACAAAACATTATCAGAATTGCATGCGAGTAGCAAGTTTAACCACTTCTGTTTTGAGATGACGCACATTGATCCATCATCACATCCATTACCGCCACGTGGACGGATGCCAAAGGGTTTCAGGAGATTTCATTGGCTGATCTCTCAAGGGACACAACACTACAAGTTCGTTGGTCTCTTTCTCTGGTTTTAAAAATATCCATAATTTTCATACAATTTGTGAACTACTAGAATCATAAATTACATTATTTGATATGCTTTAAGCAATACCATTTCTCTTTACAGGCCTAAACAAGATTGGACTCAGATGGACCTGAATTTTGATGTAGTATACTTCTGAACATAATCAATTTAAGGATGTTGGTTACAATTCGGTAAGAAATTGAAAAACATGTCCAGAAAACGCTCACCCTCTCAGCTTAATCGTTATGGAGCAAAAGCACAACAGCAGAAGCTACCTATGCCCAAAGAGGCAGCTAGGTGTTTGTCCTCAAAAAATTCAAGTCTGCGAATCTGGAACATGAAGCAAAGAAGAGATCTCCCTGAAGGCATGGTTTGAACGTGCAGCCTGTGTCATCAGTTAGAATTCAAAATGCAGACAAGCAAGAAAAAGTTTGAAATAGGACAGTCGCAATAGGACTATCAAATAGAAATCATGTTTGAGTATTTCAAAACTTCTCTCGTTATCTCAATTACTAACATGCCTGGTATATTTCCAAATAAAAAATTTAGTAAAATTTTATCGAATGGGTGAATGATGTGGCACAGCCATTCCATCTAAGACACTAAAAAAGAACTGCATAAGAATGCAGAAAATCTTATGGGAGGAACATATACCATGCCTAAAAGTCCAAACATTTCAAACAGAGTAACCAAATCTATCAAGTTTCATTTGATCATTCATGTATCACTCACAAAACTTCATTTTTGGACAACACATCAACTAGTACTGATTCAAGGTGGATGATGCCTTGACAGCTCTAAGGCGAGTGCATTTTTCTTTTTCTTCTATCTTAATAAATGTTAGATTACAACAAAGATCTCTTGGAGGTTTAAACTGATACCATAAGGAGAGTGACTCATGCAACAGTTTCTTAACCCTTTTTTTTTTTTTTTTCATTTTCTTTGAGGTTTTAAACTGAGACGTACAGGTTTGTGAAGACTTCCTTCCTCCACTTCGTTGACATTTTGATAACAAGCATTTGGATGACCATAGCTGATTTTGTCAGTCATCACTCATGGAAAAACTTGCATCAATGAGGAGAGAAGCCAGATTTAACTGGAATCCAATAAAAGGGTGAAAGGATCAATCAGAATTTCACCTGTGCCTGAATGTGTTTAGTTGATTTTGCTCCAGCAAATGCTGGTTCAAATGATGAGACGAACAAAGGGAAGATTCAACGGCTTTTCTTAACCTCTGATTGAAAATAATTATTCAGACCCTGCAAGAGAAAAACAGTTGTTGGGTATAGTTGAAGACCTTCCGAAGAACTGCTGCTGCTGGAATCAGGGCATCTAACAATGTGTGATGGCCATATTTCCAGACTGCAGGACTGGAAGTTTCAAAAAATGCTTCAGCTCCTGAATTGAGAGAGCCATTAGTATAGGTAGGCTAGTCTAGAAAACTTTTACCTCATGAGAAAATCATCTACTTTACTTCATGAGAAAATCATCTCACATTGTGTCAATGTGATGATAACTGACCAAATATAATTCTTTTGTGCAAGTGCTGTCTTACAGAATATACTGTAAAACAATTTTAAGAGATGGAGCAATGCAGTCTAAGCATCTATCATATGATTTTGGAAGTAACATGTTTGATACATGTGAACAGACATGTTAGTGCTGAATACTATTTTTGGACTCTTACCTATAAGCCTAGGCTTTTGGATTAAAGGTAAAATAACAATTGCACTTTTGTTAATCGTGATATGTAATACCAGCATCCACATGGATCATACTTAATAACGACAAGCATGATCGCCAGTACTAGCACCAAGAGACTTCCCAGATTACATGAATCACTGCCCCAGACTACATGAATCACTGCCAATGGTATTCTGAATCAGCTTTTATGAACATGGAGCCTCTTCATAACAAATAGTTAGATCCATGTTTAAGGAGACATAAATCAGCCTAACTAGGACCATTTTGTTTCTTCCTTGATACTGCTGCACCAATTCAGATTTCCTACAAAAGGATTCATGCAACCGGCCAAAATCAAGACGGACTAGAGAGAGTTGGGTCAATCTCCTAGACATCTTTGGGTTGTGAGCTAAATTTTAGACCAAAACCATTTCCTCTATTTCCATGTAACTTATCAAGAATCCTCCAAGTTACAGCATCTGGGTACAGCCCATTCTTTCTCATTTCTCTCAGAATTTGATAAGCTTCTCTCTTCATGCCTAACTTGCAAGCACCATCAATTACAACATTATAGCTCACAATATTTGGAGTGACCCCAGAATCAACCAGTTCATATAAGAAATGAACAGCCTCATTTATTTTTCCAGAAAGACAAAGCCCTTTGAACATGGTCGCATAAACATAATTATCATGAATATTTGAAGGCCAGATAATGTCATCCCAAAACCTCTTAGCTTCGTCTAATTGGTTAGACTCGCACAAACCATCTATTACTATAGCATAAGTTGTACTGTCAGCAACTACACCATTGCCTAACATGCAATTGAAAACTTCTTTTGCTTCTTCCACACGATGAAGTCTAAACAGACCACGAAGAACTGCATTGTATGTCACAATGCCAGGGCTATATCCTATTTGTGGCATTACCTGATACAAGAAATTGAGAGCTTCTTGGATTCTTCCAACATTTAGTAAACCAAAAATAATAGTAGTGAAGGTCACAGCATCTGGGGCACAAAATTTTCCAGTCATCATATCATTTAGCACCTTTAGAGCTTCTTCAATCCTTCCCACCTTGCAAAACCCATTAATAACTGTATTCAGAGTTATCACATCTGGCTGACATTGTGTCTGAAGCATAAAAACAAGAACATTTAGAAGCTCAGTAGGGTTCTTTATAAGACAAAGTGCTCTTAAATATATATTGCAAATTCTGGTCCTATCCACATCTTCCTTACTCAACATGGATTGAAGAACCTCCCTTGCTTTCTGGAGGTCAGATTCTCGACAAAGACCCTCAACTAGAACCTTGTAAGTATGCTCGGATGGCAAGTATCCAAATTGAGTTCCTTCCTCTAACAGCTGGTATGCTCTCATACAACCACCCTCTTTACAAAGCCCGTGTACAATAGAATTGTACGAGACTAAACTTGGCGTAAAACCTCTTTTCCGCATTACATAAACAACCCTCGAAGCCCCGTGGTTCCTTCCACTCCTACAAAGCGAGTCAATCATATGTCCATAAGCAAACTCCTCATTCACACTCTTCCCTTGCGGCATATCCTCCGCAATCCTAAAAACCTCATTGACATATCCTTCTCTACACAAAGAATCAACAAGATTAGCAAACGCCGCACTATTCACAGACGAGTCCTCCTCCTCCTTCATTCTCTCCCAAAGCTTGACCATCAGCACGTTAGCACACTCTACGTCACGTGTCCTCAGAACACCACGAATCAAGACACTATATGTAAGAGAATTCGGCAAGACACCGCAGTGATGCATTTCATCAAACACTTTATACGCAACACCCATTTCACTGATTCTGCAATACCCATTAATCAAAGTAGTGTAAGAAACAACATTAGGCACATGCCCTCTACTCTTCATATCAAAAAACAACTTATGAGCTTCACCAACACGCGACAAACTACACAATTGATCCATCAAACAGTTATAATTAACCGCAGAAGGCACAAACTCGGGCTTAACAGTATACAAACAGCCTATAACATGCAAAGTATCAAGTGGGTTGTTCGAGCCAAGTAAGCGAGCGATAATTACATTGCAAGTGCGCTCGTCTGGGGCACAACGGGAGGAAATGGAGAGGAGAAACCGGTGGTGGGCTTCGGCGAATCGGTTGGCATCGCAGAGAGCGTGAATAATGCTGCTGATATTGAGGGAATTGGGACGGTAGCCAAAAATGCGAAGGTGATCAAGAAAACGAAGGGCCTCGTCGACGTTGCGGTCCTTGGTGCAGAGTCTGTGAATCTTTTTCGTTATGTCTTGCTCTGATTCGCTGGTGTTTATGTTTAGAGGTTCTTGTACTTTTGGTGGTAATGTTGTGAAGAAGAAGAGTGCAAATGTGATGTTTGGTTTTGTGAGGGAGTTGAGTTTTTTTGAGTGATGGAAGAGTTGCGAGAAGCATTTTGAATGCATGCCTGTTGCGCTTCTGTGTTATGTTTATTAGAGATGCTGAAACTCCGGTCATTAAATATGGGATACCTATGGATTTAACAGTTAATCCGGTTAAATTAGGTTCGATTCGGTTCAAAATTTAAATTTAGGTCGGGTTTGAACTATACTGCCAAAAATTCGGTTTGGGTAGAATTTGAGGAAAATTGAATTTTTTTTAGATTTAGGTTTTTTTTTTTTTCTTTTTACATGTAACCCAATCGGGTTTGATGTTCAATTTGATTTTAATATGAACTAAATCCAAATCTAATTGGTTTGTAGTGTTAAACCAAACTAAATCGAATAAATTTTAAATTCAGTTGGGTTCGGTTCGACCCAAATTGAGCGCCCACCCCTACCGTTGATATTTGAAATGAAGTATGACAAAAGACTGACAAAAATGCATTTAAAATAATGTTGTTTACAATAATTTTATTTTATTTTTTAAGAAAATAAACTCAAAACTACGTCGTTTTGAATATATTTTTATCAGATTTTGATTCCCCAATTGTTTTTCACCTTATAATGTTAGTGTTAGAATAATGTAAAACGCCAGCCTAAATTATTTTGTCTTAAATTAAGTCATAAATTCAACTGAATTTATAGTTAATTTTATTATTTTGTCTAATTTTTTCTCCAATATTTGTAGTTTGATTAAAAGTTTGACATAAATTATTTTATCTACAACTGCCCAATAAAACATTGGCCTAGTAGTGGATTCGAGTCTCTATTAAAATAAAATATGGAGTTGTAATATTTGACCCCTTTATTATATCTCACCAACCCTCACTAATCACTTTTATATTAATACTTATTTTATCCTTACATGAAATGACTTAAAAATGTAAATAGCTTTTAAGTACACCCATATGATAATTTATATTAATATTTAATTTAGCTAATTTAATTTCTTAAAGGCTTAAACCCTAATTTCTTTTAACTTTTTAAATTATTATTTCTTCTCAAATATTGTATAATCTACTTTTGTAATCATGGAAGAAATTATAATACTCAATAGAGAATGATGAAGAAGTATCAAATCCCTTATTATAGTTATGGCAACAATGAATAAAATCTTTAAAAAGAAATAAAGAGATTATAGTAATTATGGGAGTTTTTTTCTCCTTTTTAAAATCAATTTTATAAGTTCTATATAGTAGGTGCTTGGAAAAATGATAAAAATTATAATAAGGGTAGATTCAGGATTTGTGAGATATGTTGAGAGATGAAGATTAGTTTAAAATTTTTAATGGAGTTGATTGAAAAGTGGAGGATAGTGAAATATAATAAGGAGGTCAAATATTTGTTGACGTTGAAATTTGGTCGAGTCGGTTAGCGACTTTATACCAAACCTCTGATTCAGCATTAAATTTGTTTGTTGGGGAAGTGGCTTATTAATCTCTAAGAATATCCTACGACTATGAACAAATAATACATGAGCAGATAAGTTATGAGCTGATGATCTGCAAGCATCTGAAATCACAAAGGGCGGTAAGAGGCATAAGAAGTTTTTCAGGTGTGAACCCCCTGACTCCTAAGTTAGCGATTTGGGTCTATTTGGAAAAATGGGTGCCACAATTCATGTGGCTTAATTATGATTGCTTTAAACAAAAAACTTTTAAGTAAATTTAAGGGAAAAGAATAGAAATAATCAATCTTCAAGAAAAAAAAATTATAAGAGAAAGAGAATTTTTCCAGTGGTAAAGAGAAATTTTCCAGTGGTAGAGAGAGAAAAAGATCCACTGAGTTGATAGTCCAAGAGAGAGAGAGAGAGAGAATCCCCCATTTTGCCATTATTTTTTTGGGGTTTATAAACACTAAAAAGCCACGTCCTTAGATCGTGGCAATAATTATTAATCGATCAAATTCTTACCTTGACTTCTTGGAGGAGATTTGTGGTGCTTCGTTTTGACTGAGTCTTAGTTTTTGGTGACCTTCTGGTCAAGATGATCTGCTCAAGGTTACCAAATAATCTTCTGGTCAAGGTGATACGTGCAAGGTGGCGAAGAGAGAGAGAAAAAGATCCACTGAGTTGATAGTCGAAGAGAGAGAGAGAAAGAAAGAGAATCCCCCATTTGCTTGATTTTTCTGGAGTTTTTATAAACACCTAAAAACCACATCCTTAAATTGTGGCAATAATCATTAATGGATTAAATTCGTGCCTTGACTTCTTGGAGGAGATCTATGGTGGTTCGTTTTAACTGAGTCTTACTTTTTGGTAACCTCCTGGTAAAGATGATCTACTTGAGATCACCAAATAATCTTTTGGTCGAGATGATGCACAATGTGACCAAATAATCTCTTAGTCGAGGTGATGTGCTCAAGATGACCAAATAATCTCTTGGTCGAGGTGATATACTCAAGGTCATCAAATAATCTTCTGGTCGAGCTAATGTGCGCAAAGTGACCAAATAATCTCCTAGTTAAGGTGATGTGCGCAAGATTACCAAATAATCTCTTGGTCAAGGCGATGTGTTCAAGGTAATCAAATAATTTGCTCATTGAGGTGATGTGCTCAAGATGACCAAATAGTCTCCTAGTAACCTATCAACTATTTGCTCACTTTTTACTTTGAAGAGAGCACGATTCACCTGATAATGTGAGAGTTAACACCTTATCATGATCACCTTATTTCATTCCTCAAACAATATTACCACTCTAAAATATGTTCTCTTTTTCTTCCATAGATATGTGGATGGATCAGTAAAGGAAGATATCTCCTGACCGAGGGAATTAGATTTCCAAAATCATTTCAATGGACTTCCCAGCTCACTGATAAGTATGTCTAATCTGTACTAAGAAAAAGGTTGAGTAAAGTGCAGCAGTGAAAAGATAAAAATGCCCATGAAATTTAAAAAGAAAAAGTGACAGACGCAAACTTCTACAAAGATGATTCCAGATGAAGAGGATGATTTCCATTACGTATCTCATTAATCGAAATGAACAACTCGCTAAAACTAAACAAGAGTAATAAATGATTGTGATTTTCAAAATGGCAAGCAAAGCCAAATCGAATTACATCAACAAACAATTTCTTAGATGACGCACGATGGGAAGTACTTTTCACTTGAGCAACTGTTGATACTATCGCTATAAGCAACTAAGAATCTCTAGAAGTTTTGAAGTTGCAGCCAGGCCACTAAGTATTGCATCTTCAACATTTGGACTAACACACAAAAATCTACACAGATGGCTAGTCTCTTTTTTCCATCCCAGAGGCATCTCTCCTCTTTTGCTATGCTTGCAGCTGGAAAGGCGCTTCCCCTGGAAATAAACCATTTGATAGATATATTTAGCATTAAGAGTGGGAAAGAAGAATCAATTTGCTCGACAACGAAAGCATTTTATGCCATATCATGTTCGAATGTCATGATATATCTGCATTAAATCAACAATTCAATGTATAACACACAGGAATTCCTGACCTTTGAATGAGATGATGAACCATTACAATGTTAAGCTCATTTGTATAGATGTAAATAAACTTATACTGTAAATGTTTTCCTATCAATTTTTTTAGTATGTGTGAGTGTAAAAACAACGATAATTGACACCTTTTTGAAGCATAATTTGAAAGAGAGAGAGAGAGAGAAGTTGTAAATTATAATAAGGAAGCTTCCATGACCAGCTAGCTTCAGCTATGGGCATATACTTAGGAGCAATTTTATATTATAACCACCCAACCTACATGTTCTGTTTGATCTTCTGTGCTCGAACAATTCAACAAGAGCCAAATCACTCATAGTCGTAAATGAACTTAGTTGCACACTGTCAAAACCATCATGCACAAATTTCTCTCTCTGTACGTCCTCAAACTTTTAAGTAGTGTATCTATTTCTAAGCCAAGGTTGAAGTTTAAGTTGATTTTCAGCTGTCCATTTCAATGTTTTGGTTTCCATGTCAGTTCCATGGAAAAACGCATCCCTCTAACCGAAAAATTGCATAAAGAAAATGAAGCAGTCACCGCAAGATGATAAGAAGTTGAAAATGAAAAACATATTTTTCATGCAGCCCTCAAGTTTGGTTTTGTACGTGCAACAAATAGTTGTCTTCATAGTGCTCATAGTCTTAGCCATGCTTCCACGAACAAGCCAACATAGACTTGACAAGCATGCATTATCACTTTTATGCCAGTTAGGATCTAAAACCAGATGGTGAATTTGAAAAATAGAGCAAACTTCTAGGGCAAATGAACCTTGCTCTACTTTAGTGCAGAATGGAATGCACCTGAAATTTTTACGTCTCTAGCGAGCGAACTTCCAGGTCAAATGAACCTGGTGTAATGTTGTGCACGGTGGGAGGTGCCTGGAATTTTAAATGTCCCTAGCTGATCTAATGATTGACAGTTATAGTATTTACTTCATATACTGACCATCTATGAGCTTTTTTGAAAATTGGCAGAGGAATACTGAGACCTGTGCCTTGAAATTCTCGAAACATTTCTTCAGCCACCTTTTTTAATGTTGCGTTTGAAGGCTTTTGAAGTCCATTTTGCGCAATTACACTCCTTGTATAGTCTGCCGTCGAATGCAATACCCATCGTTCACTATACCCCAAGGAAGTAAATAGTGAAACAAGAAAAAACAGGAAAAAGGAAAGAAATCTAAACAGACCAGAACTAGATCATTTGCTCAATTAAGTCACTAACAATGAAAAATAAAAGTACAGACCTGTTGGCAGATCGCCCAGGTTTGCTGCTGTCATAGTGAGCCCAACTCAGAACTTCAGAATCTTGAAAAGAGAAACCGTTTTACACGAATCTGAATACAGATATTAAAGTAGAATCAGACACCAAAAGCTACCATATATAGACCTTTCAAAACATTTAAGTAGCTAATTTGATACGAAGGATCCTGCAGCAAAAAAAAGTAAAAGGAAAGGTTGATGGAATAAGAAGTTTGGATCATTAAACCATAATAAGTATTGAGAAAACATTATTTTAAAAAGTTATACCGTAGCTAATTGATAGATGCATAATAATTTTCTTACCAAAGATAAAGGCTCTGAAAATGCCAGCATTAGAGCAAATCAAGGGTTGACAGGAATTTCTTCCAACTCCACAGCCAAATCTGGGGCAAACGTCAAATCTGTAGCAAAACAAATAACTAAAAAATTATAACTGTTTCTAACAAAATCGATTCTGTCATAATCTAATTCATGCCATTGTTGCACCTTGCAAAAAGGAAGAAAAAACAAGTCGTGGCATTTTTCAGCAAGAACTCTAGCACAAAGATGGGATCAACAAAGAATGGTTGGAACCATCCTTGTGAATGATCACATAATATCATCGTTAATAAAGTGATGAGGATAAGTAAAATGTAACAATACATTAAGCCACAGTAAAACCAAAAGAAACAAAGTCATTCCATTTTCTTAATTTCAAGTCATATAACGGTTTAATTCATAAAATATCGAATTAAACTAATGGTGCAAAATGGAAAACAAACTCTGTGTGGATTATTTTATAGATTTCGACTCTGTATTAGAGTGATAAAACAACAAAACAATCTTCACCAACAGTTCTGTTTAAGGAGAGACTGGGAAGTGCCGATATACCAAGAGGAAGTGGTTTCCCTGTTACATCTCTAAATCTTGGAGAAACCACATTTTTTGGAGAAACCATTAAATTGACCAAGACTTTGTCCATCCAACCCTGATACTGACCACAAATTCTTATCCTCTAACCATTCGAACCTCCCTACACCCACACCAAACTTACTTTCCACTCCTGAAGAATATTAAAAGTGAAAAATTAAACACTATTTAGGTTTGTATTCACTTTGTATTAAATATAATTAAATAAAAATTATAGCATCGCTACATACCAGGCTGATGGCATAATGCTTTACAGATAGAGTTCATACCCGGCACACCCACATGTTTTTTGTTCATTCCATCCTAGATTAAGTTAATATAATAGAGAAATTGTTATCTGAAAAAGGAAAGATGAATACATGCACATGTGTCATTTTTCTTTTGTGATTCAATGTCAAAAGTATAGAAAACATACCCATGCAACAATATTAACATTTTGGAGAACCAACTAATGATACCAAGCCTATCAAGCTAATTTATCCTTTGTAACTAAGAGAGTTGCTACAAACAGCTGGGGAACTACAGCCCTCAGTTTCAATGAATTAAAATTAATACAAAACACATCTTGAAATTCAAGCACAACGCTCAGGTGCCTACATTAAAGAAATACAATGGTGCACATATACATTTTCACACAGAATTGTTACAAACCTTTTGTATATTGAAAAATTTTTTGGAGACACAATTGAAGGAATCGACGTTCACTTTCCACTCGGCAATAAGACCTCCTGATTCCCACTCGCGAACAAGAGCTAACACATCATTGTTGGTAACAGTAAAAAATGGAGCACCATGATCAAACAACATCTCCTTCCCATCTTCAGAAGTTTCTCTACAAAATTTGCACATGTTAGAAACTCAAATTAACAACAGCATGTATAATCACAATAGCATTTATAATTGCACACATAATTTTTTGGAATTCATTTATCAACAGACTTTTTTCTTACATTTGAATTCATTTCGATTTCTTTTAGTTTCTTTGATAGGTGCAATTGCACTGCCGCGTCAATAACAAATCTTTGTAACTAGGAACAGCAATCTCAATTCTACTTTTTTTTTATGTGTTATCACATTCATTATGTGGTATCACATTCATTTTCTCTAAATTCTTGTAAAGTATAATTGAATACCATTCACGGATATCTCGTACCAAAACATTAGCATTTCAACAACCATAGATTTAAAAATAAAAATAATAAAATAAAGGAACCTTCTTTGACCCATGCGGCCACCAGGTTCCCTAGGGAGTCGAAGAGAGTGACTGACATGCCATTTCTAGCTAGAGTGCATGCACACACAGCTCCTGATACTGTCCATTATTAACAATTTGATACAACTCGTTAATTTAATTTCGTCAAATTTTAGTTCTCCAATCCATTAGCTAATCACCCAAAAAAATTAAATAAATAAATAAATTAAAACTCACTTCCACTTCCGACGACGGCAACCTTAGAGGCAGCATTGTTCATGGTGTCCCTGCTCTCTGCTTTTTGTTGATTTGTGAATGTGCAGGTGCCAACACGACAAGGCACCTTGGTAGTTAAAGGTACTGTATTGTTGTTAATTATTTTATTTATTATGCTGCTGTTAAGTAACGATTTTTTCCGGAGAATTTTCATACACAGCCTTAATCTGTTTTTAAATTCGGCTTTAGGTAAAATATCTTCATAAAACATCATCGAGGGACCATTGCTAGCAGTTTTCCTAATGTTACAATCACAACATTTATTTTTAGGATGGCCAAAGGGCTTTGCAATTTTGCACCAAACATGACAATAAGGGAAAAAAATTAGGCTTCTCAAGATCAACGGCTATTGTTTTGCAGTGGATGTAGAGATTGATCAACGACAAATTTTTGGCCATCGATGTAGAGATTAACAATTTAAATTTTAACCTTTTCAAAGTATTAGTTGACACTGTTTTTTATATACATAAAACTTTTTAAAGAATTTCATGATTTTTCTTGAAATTTACAAATAAACTACCTCAACTTTTGTTATTATAGAAAGATATAAGAAAAGAGTTAAAAGGAAAGGGGAAACTCCAAGTTAATAAAATTACAGTAAAATAAAAAAAAAAATTAGATTGACAATTTACCCATTTTATGTGAATTTTTAAAATTTAACTCCCTTAACTTTTACAAAATTGTGTTATGGCTTAATAAATTTGTTATGGCCCCACTGGAAATGGCTCTTCAATTTTAACAACTTTTATGTAATAACCTAAGAACTAAGATGGAAGTACATGGTAAAATAAAATTACAAGGGTTAAAAAAAAAATGAATTGTGTTATCTAGCTGTAATCTTTTTTTATTGTGGATATAGAAGAGTTAGAGGTTTGGTGCCTCCGTAAAAAACAAATTACTTGTGTTCTTGTTACTTGTGTTTGTTGTTTTTTATGTTGGTGAAAAATCTCTCTTGCATAACCTCCATTGCGAGTCTTGGAATACTTGAGACGTATTAGCTTCCGTTGAGCATTTTTGAGTGGCTGGCTAAGCGGAGTACTTAGCGCCATCCTGCGGGTTGCCACACCTAGTTGGAAAAAGCCTGGTGACACCTACTGTGTTTGGCTCTTCAATTTTTACATATTGCATGATATAACCTAGTGAAGTTTAAAATTTCTCCAATATGCCCCGTTAAATCAAAATCATAGCTCCACCACTGAAGACACCTCGGAGTTCTATTCTAAAAAATAATGAAGAGATCAGAAATAATGGAGAGATTGACTTCTATATAAGAAGAAAATTATGCTACTGCAATCATATAGAAAGACTTAAACTTTTGATCTTAAAAATTAGGAGATGTCAACCAATAGACTAATAATTAATTGATAGAGACTATTTGTGACTTGGTAAAAATAAAATGATTGTTGGAGTTTTATAAAGTCTCAATTACGATTATATTGTTAAATATAACTCAATTATGTTTCCTGAAATTGAAGGTGGATACTATAATTATTTAACTTTTTATAAAATTTGAGCTATTTAGAGAAATTGAGTTCCGTTTTCATAATAGCATTCGGTATTATTTTTTAAACGCCAACAAAAAATAATACCGAATGTTTTAATTACTTTTTTAAACTCAAAAAGCAAAAAAAAATTGTTGCTCCAAAAAAACAGAACCTAACTGATAGTTCGGGTTGGTTTCTAAAATTAGAAAAAAAATTCGGTTTATATGAGAAAAAACAAAAAAATCAAAAAAATAAAAAATACAAAGGAAATTACGGTTCAAAATTTTAAAAAAAAAAATTGAACTGAACCGAAAGCTGAACCAATTCATTTCAGATTATTATTTCGAAAACAACTGACGGTTCAATTGCATTCGGAACCAGTCTTGAACCCTTGTCCACTCCTGCTTCCACGTTCCAACAAATGTTATAATTTGCGTCTTCCACAGTTTTCAAAAGTTTCCTTTTAAGTATTATTATTGTTGTGAGTTGTGACACTAACAAATAATTATCCTGCTAATTGCTAAATGATGATTGATTATGTTTCTTCTTGTGGAAAACGGAGATCTTCAAATTCAAATTCAAATCAAAATCATTTTTCTTTTTAATTCTCTTTTCCCATTTCGGTTTGAGGACATGCATGCCACCAGAACGGTCAAACGTATATGTATAGTTCATAGAGTCAATAAAATAAAGTAAAAATGTTGACTTTGCTCGCCGCACTTTAAAAAATTTTTTTTTAAAAAAATCAGTTCTTTAACATCGTGTTTTAAAGGCGGCCTCTCCTTTCTTGGACTCCAAAGTGAACACAATTTAATCTCCAAAGCACGAGGTAATTGGGAAAACCTAAATTGACCAAAACGTGGAGGGTGAGGCTTTTAACCTCGGATCCTATTTTTGTCGACTTGTCAAATAGATTAAAAAAATAGGAAAAAAATTATCAGCCTCCATGAAATCTAGATTTATTACGACTCAATTTCGGATTTTAAAGATAAAAAGAACAATTTTTTTAATATTAGAAGTCGCTTCTTTTTCTACAAAAGTGACATCAACTTATTTTTTTGGTTGAGAAACACGCACACGTAAATTGATAGGATTTTTTTCATTCCATCAAGGACAGTTTAGTAATCATATTTAAATGAATATAATAATATCATGACTAAAGTTATTTTTTTTTTTTGATTACATGACTAAAGTTATTTAAACCTACGAAATTTTTTTTATTTTTTTAAAAAATAAATTTATTATTAAATTTTAAAATTTCAAAATTATTTTCTCTTTTTATACAATTATATATTCTCTCTCTACTATCATATTTTGTAAACTAAATACGTAGTTTTATTTTCTTTTGAATTTATTTTTTAGTATTTCTCAGTATATCATTATCTATATTTCATGCTCTTGATACATAAAATTTTTTTTGATTATTCGTTAACTTTTGTGTTTGGTTAAAATTAATTTTTTGATATTTATTAACTTTTATGATTGATAAAAATTTAGTAATGTTCATTTTTAAATAGTAGGTTTTGTGCAACTTAGTTAGTGATACCAATTACTTATAGCTCAAATAAAACATTTGAATGAGTTGATGAGAATTTAACAAATTGAGAAGAGAAAGATAAGAAAAGGTTAATGAAGTAATTTTATAAAAAAATTATTTAGATAATAAAATTCTTAATTAAAAAGAGGATATAAAGAGGAAAGTGATGGGTTCAAATAGTCTCACCCTAATGTTATTAACTCACACACTTGTTGAAGTTTAAATACAAGAAATACACTCTATAAAGACCACTCCTTACACTAGAGCTAGATCTTGACTTCAAAATTAAAATTTATTAACACATATATAGACACATTTTTTATTCAAAATAATAATGTTAGAAATCTAAATAGTTGAGTTCTAACTATTATGTGTTATTCATTTATTGGATTCTGAATTTTATTAATGATAACATAAATATTCCATCAATAACTGAATCTCAAATCAATTGAGACTCATATTAAACCTGATAGTTAAGATTCATATCATAGAATGAGGTGATTTTGTCTGAAATAGTTTTAAAAAATTACCAAACACCAAAATTTTCTTTCTAATGTTATTCTAAGAATAATCTAGTGATTTTTAAGTAATTTTTTTTACTGACCACACAAGTTCAAATATTGAGAAAATGGAGAATAAAAAAGTTAATTTATTATGATGTCAACTATCCTTTGCGATTACTGGAGTAGCACAAGACCACTCCATTTTGGAAGTAGTATAATTTTCTCATGTAGAGTAGACTATTCCATTATGGAGTACAGGGATGGTAATATAGAGAGAGAAAGGGAGGAGATCGACATCTTCATACCCTGATATTCTGCATATGTTCTCATCTCTCCTCGTTCCATTTAGAATTGCATTATTTGGGGATAGGGATCCCTGAGTAATAACAAGGGATCCCCGATGGCCCCCAATTCCGAAATAATTAATATGTATTAGTTTATGAACTTGATTTAATAATATTAAAATAAAAAAATTTAACTAAAAGTAATGTTTGATAATATATCTTATATTAACATTAATCAATTATAAAAGTCACACTATAAAATAAAAATTATCAAATAATTATCTTCGTCAGTATTCATAATTTTATAACAAAAAGAAAAAATTACTTTTATATCAATAATAAAATAAATGAAATTGATATAGATACTTGAATTAAATTTTTTTAATAAAAGCATACGACTTTGCGCCCCTGCTCCTCCTGTTCTTCCTTGAGAAATGTGATAAATTGAGAGATAGCCTCATATTTGAAATCTAAAACAATAAAAATAATATAAGCAATACAACTTAAAAGTGGAAATATTAATAATTATACAATATAATTACAGTGTAAAATAATCTGATACGGCCATTGTAAGCTTGTAGCCAACTCTGATAGCACATCAAAAAGCCTTTAATGTGCTTGGATAAAGTCTATTATGGTGTGAAGTCTATTATGGTGATAGCTCACAACTTTACCACAGATGCTAAAAGCTGATTCAGAAGCAACAATTATAATTGGAATTGCCAAAATATCTCTAGCAATGCGAGCCAATATAAGATACTTATTTGCATTTGTTTTCCACTAACTAAAAATATTAAAATCTTCCATTCATGGCATATGTTTCTCATCCAAATATGAATCTAACTCATTTGGAACAGGCATACAATCTCCATCATTCACATAATCATCAAATCTTGACATCTATTTGGTTGTTTTTTCATGAGAACCCCTTGTAAGTCTAGTAGAAAAAGAAATACTACAAGTATAATCAGAACAATTAACTGCTGGTAGAAACTTTAATTGATACTCTTCCATTAATTCCTGGCAAAAGGTGACCACTTTCTCAACATACAATGGTTTTTCATCAATGCCATAAAACATAAAAAAAGTAATATTCAATTAACTTCTTTTTATACATACCTTGGATGAAAGATATGGGGCACATAAAAAATTCCACTCATATCTTGTCAATATTGATCAAATTTAGCTAACATCAATCGAGCTATTTTTTCAATATTATCATAAGGTGATAAAAACCAATCTTGTGAAAATAATTTATTCTCACACACGTGTTGCAAGAACACATTCAGTGTGGTATTGAGTTCCAAAAAATAACTTAGTAACATCATAAAAACTTTTTAAATTCTTTTCAAAATAGTAGCAAATTACCAGTCTTCCTACTAGGCAAAAACTTATATTGTCCACCAATATGCTTTAATCGAACAAAAATAATTTTTATATTGCAAAGCAGATGAAATCATAAGATATATGGAATTCTACCTAGTAGGAATCAAGCACTAATTATTTATCATATTTTACATTGAAACGATTAGAAAATTCTTCAAACTTCTCCCTTTTTTTTTTTTTTACATGATCCTATCCAGAAAACATTACTCTCATGAATTTTTGTAATTCCATTACTAATCACACTCATCCCTTCTTAGACAAAAAAAAAATAAATAAATAAATTATAAACACAACAACGAATATGAAGTAATTGTCCATTAGAAATGAGATCATCTCTATTAACCTTTATCAAAAGATATTCCATCATGTGATCATTAGAAGAGCAATTGCCCACAGTTACAGAAGATACTTTATGTTTGAGGTTGAGATCCCTGAAGTAACTCAATAAAGTGTTACAAAGCTTTAGGCCAGTATTTGTACATTTTACATGATTAAACTTACAAGAATATGTGTGTGTGTATATATGTGTGTGTATATATATATACACACACACACACACACACACACACACACACACACATAGTCTGTTCTAGTTAACAAAAAAGAAAAAAATACGCTAAGTACAAAATAAAATTAAAGACATTCCCTCAAAACTAAACTTTGTAATGTCTAAGAGTCATCAATAATGTGTGCATTAATTGCCATGTACCCTTTTATTTGGGTATCCGTAGTCTATATATCTATTGTGATAGCCAACCCACTTTGATTACTCATCAAGGCATTCAAATTCTTAGGCTTTTAATTCTCATACAAATCCAATATCTCTTTTTCAATTGTATTTCTGAACACATGCTTCTACATTGGGTTAAGGGAGGAAAATATCTTTCTAAATCTCTCATGATCAACAATACTTAATGGATACTCATACTTGACAATTGCATGTGCAAGTATTTTCCTTGTGACATCATGATCAAAAACAAAAGTTTCAACCTTTGAATATCGTTTATCATCCTCAATGGCATTCAACTTTGATGTGTAATGATTGATATCTTTTTACTTTTTCATGAAACAAGATTTCACATGGTCATGCAAATGTCTTGTTTTGTCATTTTGCATTGTTACCAGCTTGGGATTGCAACAGTTACATACTGCCTTTCATTCCTCTTTAACCATTTTTCTCTTAAAATGATCCTAGACAATAGATTTTAACCTCTTTATTATTCCTTTTTTTGATGACTCGTCGATTTTCCATTTGACCATCATCATAGACCACATCCACTAATTATGGTGTAGCACTTATCATGTTTCCTTCCATTAACCTAAAAATGTACAAAAATAAAATGAGAATGATCATGAATGGATCTCATTTCATTCTAATCCATCAAACTTTTAGTATATATATAATATTCAAATAATGTTTTCAAAACAAAATTAAATTAATGTGATTTTTATATGATATTGACGTGAGTACTACCCATGAGTAATTATACCTCTTGGCCAACAGCTATGGCACGAAAAATGCTGTAAGCCGGGCTGCTGGTTAATGACAGATGAGCTGGGTTACTCGGCCAATGATGACGCGACGTGTTACTAGACTATGATGAAATGAGGATAAGTTGGGTGTCAGTTCTTTTCAATCGAACCAACCTATCCTCTCTATGGGGTGCCGGTTGGAACAAAGACACATTTGGTCGTGAATTCCAATGTAGCAGATGGAGATTGGATGCAATTACTAATTCATGATCTGGCATGTATAGAATGAAAACTTCATTTTTTTAGGTTTATGCTCTACTCGAGTAAGGATTCGCCCGATTTTGATTTGCACATATAGGACAAATGACCCCAATCTACAACATGAATAATTTAGAAAGGATGAGTAGTAGCTTAGGGTTTGATTTGTGGATTGTGGGTTTTGAGTTATAGTTAAGTCTAAATTACATTAAATTCTTTAAATTAACTATTATTCATACTATTTTCTATTTATATCAATATTTAATATTTTATAATTTAAATTTTATTACTTATTCATTAGTAATTTTATAAAAATAAAATAAAAATAAGAAAATGAGGATTGAGGACGATGGAGATTTTTCCCAAATAAAAAATCAAATAAAAAATTATCTCAATCTCTTTTTTAAAATAAAATTAAATATAAAACTATCCCACGTTCTTTTTTAATGGAGAAAATCCTCAGAACCCCGTATTCCCAGGAATTTCTGCCATCCATAAATCGGAGTAGATATGCTTTAGGCGGCGGCAGGCATGTGACGGTTAAAAGATCAAAAGAAATAATTAAAAGGCAACCAACACCCATGAGAAAGGGCAACAGGCCGATGGTGCCACGGTGGCGCTCAACAGTACACGCAGCGTATGCCTTGGGCCCACGGCAGATGAATGACTGGGTCATGTTGTTTGACTGGTTAAAATTTTAGTTCTTTACGCGCCACCTGGTGCTGCAGCCTCGGCCTTTTTCGTACACTTATGAAAATTCAAAAGAGCGTATGTGTTCCTTCGTGGACTTTTGTAAAGTCTCTCTCTCTCACCATCCCTCCACTCATCTTTATTATTAATATAGTTATTATTTATTTATGTGCCTTCACACTAATAAGAAAATCCATCTACTCTAGTTGTCTGTCTCTCTGTCTCTCTCTTTCTCTCTCTTAAATAACCTGCGAATCCTTCTCTCCCCCTCGGCCGATCTTGGGCTTTTCCTCTCTCTCAGCTTCTCAGGTAAGTTCTGTTCTGCTTCTTGCTTCTTGCTTCTTGCTTCTTGCTTTCTTGTATTTTTAGTAAATTTGGTGAAAGCTTATGATCCAGTAATCATCCAAATCATACCAGACCAGGCCATATCTAGTTATATTATAATAATTAATTTATTTATTTATTTATTTCTCTCTGCTTGCCAACAGTTTTTTTAATTAATTTTGTGTACTAATGTTACTATTATTATTATTATTATTATTATTATTTAGAAATAGTTTACCTCTGAGGAATATGAAACTCTGATACGGTCACTGCATTTGACGTTGAATAAGGAAGCAATGTCAATCAAGTCTAATCTGTTTCTTGTTTTTGATTAATTTTAATATCCTTGAGGATGACTTTTAATTTTGTTACAAAGTTTATATGTGTTCATATCTATCTATGGCATTAATTTGTCCAAATGGTTCAGTTTTACAGGTTCTTGGAATTGGAACTGGTTTTAGTTCGAAGAATCAGTGGGATACTGTGTAATTAAGCTGGTCATCAGTAAATTACACAGTTATGCATTGCTTTTCTTTCCTATTTTGTAGGAGGGATTCCTCAAGAAACCGATTTCCTGAAGTTGATGAAGGTGATTAAATTTCAACTCTTGCTGAAGATCGATTTATGATTTGACTGAAATGAGGTTCGCTTATATTATGCTTCCAGCAATTATGTTAATCGGGTTTATCCGTTGACAGAATTTTCAGGCATTCACAATGTTAAACTCTACACTTACAAGGAACTAAGTATCGCCACTGATGATTTTAGTCCCATCAATAAAATTGGGGAGGGTGGTTTTGGTTCTGTGTATAAGGTAAACTCATATTTTACTGTTTCGTTATATCGAGAGTAATGTTAGGGATGCCAATTATTATCCCAACATTTGAGTCTCAACTGATGTGGCAGCTTATCTAGGCCGTTACGGATAAGTGTCACAGTAGTTGGTGCTCAAATGATGGATATATTTTAGTTTATCAACCGAGGTAACATGGTTTTCTAATTTTCTTTTCTCTGTTTTTCAAACAACTGACATGTAAAAATTTGTTGGATATTCAGGGACGGCTTAAAGATGGAAAGATAGCAGCTATAAAAGTACTTTCAGCTGAATCAAGACAAGGTCTTAAGGAATTCTTGACAGAGATTCAAGTGATTTCAGAAATAGAGCATGAAAACTTAGTAAAGCTCTATGGCTGCTGTGTAGAAGGAAATCACAGAATTTTAGTTTACAACTACCTTGAGAATAACAGCCTTGCACAAACACTTATTGGTAATTTCTTAAACTGGTTTTTAGTAATAAGTAATGTTGATACAAAAAAGTATCATTATTTAGACAAGTATTTCATTTGGTAGATTTACATACTGGTTGCTGCAGTATTGTTTCTGTCAAGAGGAACTTAAGTGCTCCAGACACATTTGAATTTCAGGTGGTGGTCACCATTGCAGTAACATCCAGTTTAGTTGGCGGACGAGATCTAGAATTTGCGTTGGGATTGCTCATGGGCTGGCATTCCTTCATGAGGAAG
Source organism: Murraya paniculata (assembly GCA_030449075.1). Classification (NCBI taxonomy): domain Eukaryota; kingdom Viridiplantae; phylum Streptophyta; class Magnoliopsida; order Sapindales; family Rutaceae; genus Murraya; species Murraya paniculata. Next base: position 716,971 of record JAEVFN010000059.1, on the reverse strand, counting down.
TACGACCACACATTATTCATAGAGATATAAAAGCAAGCAATATTCTCCTTGACAAAGACCTCACGCCTAAAATTTCAGATTTTGGTCTTGCAAAGCTTATCCCGGCCAACATGACTCATGTTAGCACTAGGGTTGCCGGAACAATGTAAGTTTCAGCTTTGAAGTTTCCTTACTAATTTTTCAGATCCATCCTCATTAATTTTACTGTTGGTACCAGGACTACTATTATTAAATGAGGCTGTATCATGTACAAGTTTATTAGTATCTTCATCTGCAACATCTGACCTGTTTGAAAATTTTTGAAATTAAATTGTGCTGGTATAATGGAAAATTTTTAAGTTCATTTTCATCGTCAACAAATATTACCTTGATTATTAACCATTGCAGTTGTTGTTTCAGAGGTTATCTAGCACCAGAGTATGCAATACGAGGGCAAGTGACACGGAAAGCAGATATTTACAGTTTTGGCGTACTCCTTGTGGAAATAGTTAGTGGGAGGTGTAACACAAATATGCGATTGCCTGCCGAAGAGCAATATCTTCTAGAACGGGTATGAATTTTACTAATTACAGCTATTGTCTGAATTTTAAACTAAAACATTGATTTGGTGTTTTGAGTAAATGACAGCGACCAGGACATCCTGGTTGTGGGGCATTTTTTCCTACAAATTTTTTTCTGAAGTTCTGATGGAATCTGTGGTAGAATCCTGGAACAGATGAAAATGGAGAACATAATTAGTTCACAATTACAGGCCATGGCATATGCTTATTTTTAACTATCAGAAATCAGTGTTGGTTTTAAAAAATGATGATGATGTTAATTCTTCAAAAATGGAGAACATAATTAGTTCACAATTACAGGCCATGGCATATGCTTATTTTTAACTATTGGAAATCAGTGTTGTTTCTTGTGAAATTCAGTTGGTCTTACAAGAACTACTTCTACTTTCAATGCCTTAGTTTTAGTAATTGGTTTGAAAACCTAACATCATCTGTTATATTCTCCTTAAAGATGATAGCACTGCCTACTGGAGAGAACAAATAGAGTGAGAATATTTATGACAAACAAGGATGTATATTTAGCTTGCTTAGGACACTTTTTTTTAACAAGAATAAACTTTCTTGTTCTTTAAATACACTGTGGTGTGTCACAATCAGCGCCTGTAAATTTGTTCGTGCAGTCACTATATACTAAATGACAAGACATTTTTCAGTGTTTTTGGCTGTGGAATTACTCATGGAATTGAGTCCATTTAAGAAACTGTTTGGCTTTTCTCACTAGTCTAAAGTTAACCAGGAGTCTTCAGAAAAATTTGAATATTGGGAGGGTATTGATCGTGTACATAACAAGGCATATGTTATGGGGTGAATCCCACTCTAGATAAATCCTACAAAATAATGAAAAAGCATATTTGAGAATTTTCATGCAAAACTGTGTTCGTATTGAGATGGATTATTTTCTAAACACTGCAAGCATACAAGATTATGCATTGTTCATGACATGCTGATTCTCCTCCTGCAGACATGGGATTTATATGAGCGAAGGGAGTTAGTACTACTGGTAGATACTTCGTTGAATGGCGATTTTGATGCTGAGGAGGCTTGTAGATTCCTAAAGATTGGTCTTCTCTGCACTCAAGACACTCCAAAGCTCCGGCCATCCATGTCAACTGTGGTCAAGATGCTAATGGGTGAGAAAGACATAGATGATGATAAAATAACAAAGCCAGGATTAATTTCCGATTTCATGGATCTCAAAGTAAGAGGTCCACCTAAAACTAAGTTGGAAGCACAGACTTCATCAACTTATAATAGCTCAGACAATCCAGACAACTCAAATTGGTCATCTGGAGCCACAAGTGCTGCTACGATGACATTTACAGTATCATATGATAGGAGCACTTGAACATTAATTCGGTTAAAAAAAATCATAGTAATTTGTTTCTTCATTTTAGGGTTTTGAGGCTTTGTTGTCCCATGTAAATTTTGCAATCTTGTATTCATTTGTTATTTTAAAAATTACACTGGGTATTTTCTTGTAAATGGAGAAGTTTTCTGGATGTTGATCTCTCTGCAAACACATTAATAACTGTAAAATAATTGGCTATCATGACCAAATATTAGGCGAGAGAATTATTTCCAAAGTGAAAAATGATATTTTTATTGTCTGCTGAAATTTGGTGGGTATCCTGTTTGAGAATGTCAGATATATCATATCAAATAGCGATCCTGTTTGAGAATTAGCCCGATATATAATAGCAGATCTTTTAATATAAGGGTAAATTTCAATTCATCCCCTTAGATAGAATGATAATTTTTAGCTTATCTTTCAAAAGTGTAAAAATTTTCATTTACTTCTATTTTCGTTGAGAACATAAGGGCAAATGAGGTTGGGTTGATGTTTTTTTTTAAAATTTTTATTAAGGTATTCTTAACAGTAAATGGGAATGAATTGATGTTTTTACATTTTAGAGGATAAATTAAAATTTGTTATTCCGAATTTGGGTATATTGAAGTTTACTATTAATTTTAATTAATTAAATGATATCAATTATTGAAATTTTACGTCAAAATATGGAGTTAAAAGTTTAACCTGTGAGTTTGGATAAATATTTATTTAATCTTTATAATTTTATGTTAATTATTCAATTAATTTTTATATTTTTAAAATTTATCTAAAAGATCAGTATTTTAAAAAAGAGGGTAAATGTCATCGTATCCTCTTAATAAATTGATATACTTTTATTTATTAGGAATCCCTAAGTTGCAGCTGCTGTAACTTACAGCAGCTGTAAAACAATATGAACAGTACCCATGTGTGGCACTGTTCATATTATTTTTGCAGCTGCTGTAAGTTACAGCAGCTGCAACTTAGTAAAAGCCTTATTTATTATCTAAAAGTACAAAAACTTCCACTTGCCCCTTAAAATATCATTTTCTCTCCGTTAATTTTAACTACCGAAAGGGTAAAATTATATTTATATATTCTCTTAACAGTCAACTCACAGATAAGAAGTCAAAAATGTAAGTTAATTTATATGAAATCTAAATGTTTCAACAAATTTCAACAAACATTCAAACATTTCAATAAAATTCACTTTGCACCCAAATTAATAGTTTGTTTTTTAAATTAGTTAATTTTTGTAACTACAAAAGCATAAACAATTACTTCTTTTTAAAATAAGAAAAATAAATTTCTTTCTCACTTTTTTCTTTTATTTTTTTATTTTATGGTTAATTTCTTTATTTTATTTGGTTCATTTCCCTTTTTTTTAATTTCTTGATTTTTTTTATCCATCTTGTCCACGCATCATCTTCTCCACGCAACATAAAATCACAACATCTACAGCTGCGCAATTAATGAGATTGTGGACAAAACTGTCACAAGCATGTGGGATGAGATATGTTTAGATCTTATTCAAGTTCCCGTCGAAATCGTCACAAGAGTTCGAATAAAAAATGCAAAGAAGTGCTTAATAAGTTGATTTATGCAACTTGAGCTCAATTAAATTAGTGGAGGCCCTTTAAAAGAATCGTACATGATAAATATATGATTCAGGCCCTTAAAGTTTCCAAATAAACACTTCCATGAAATAGGAAGTTAGCCTGTACATTATGGTGGGAAAATACATTATTTTCCTTTTCGGATATTTTCCCATTTGGAAAATATATTAATTTCCTTTTTGGATACTTTCTCATTTCTTGAAGAGGCTAGTGGAGAAACAAATCAGTTATTTTTGTTTTAATTGCTGAGTTTTCATTTTAATTGATATAAGGCATTTAAGCCAATTATGATTCTGATTTGATTTAGATTCTTTACTATTTGTTTAAATTATTATTCTAATTTGATTTATATTCTTTCTTATTTGTTTAAATTAGGATTCTAATTTGATTTAGATTCTTCCCTATTCACTTAGATTATGATTATGATTTGATTCAGATTCTTTCCTTATTTGCTTTAGATTAGGATGTCGATTTGATTTCAATTTAGGATTTATTTTCAAAACTTGTTGTAATCAACCCTATATAATGTACTCGCATCCAAATAAACGGAGACATATCTGTTTTGATGCAATTGGTGAGAGTTAATTCTCTTTGGTTCTTTAACAAATTCTTTGAACTTATCGAATTTTCGTAGTATTCAAACTCTTAACATATCAATCAAATCCTCTATAACTATTGCGGTGTCCTCACATATCAAGGTTCGTGTTTTTATTAAGTATCGAGTTGCGGTTCCATTCAATTCTAGGTTTAGATTCAATTTTGGAAACTAAATTGATTAGAGTCACGTCAGTTCTTGACGGGGTTCGTATCAGCAATGGTGCCACACCACTGTTCCAAATCTTCATCCATCTTCTCATTTAAACAAACCCTAGTTTCTTCCCAAATTCACCATTAAACCCTAAAACCAGACTAATCATTGAAATCATCAAAATCCATTTTCTTGGATCATCGTATGCTTGGCATATGGCCGCGCGCGGCTATGGGCTTACTTGGAATGGCTGCTAGTGGCCATGGGCTTCCTTGGAATGGCCACACGTGGCCATGGGTTTTGCTTGGCATAGCTACGTGCGGCCATGGTCCTGGAATGGCGGCACGCGGCCATGGGCTTGCCTGGAATGTCCACACGTGGCCATTGGTTTGCTTGGCATGGCCACGCACGGCCATGGGTTTGATGGGCAATAGGCATGGATTCTGCTAGGCTGATTTGGATTTAAAAGTGGTTATGGAGTTGTAAAGTGTGTGAAAGAGGAAAGAAAAAGAAATGAACGAAGAAGAAGATGAACAGAAAATGGAATGAAGAAGATGAAGGAGAAAGAAGAAGAGAGAGAAAAAATTTTTGAGATTTTTATTTCAAAATTTATAAACTTCATTTAAATTTGAGAATCTTCATGGATTGAAAATGAGATTTTCTTTGTAATTGTGTGTAGAAGGAGGTTTTCGGATGGTTTTTGGTTGGGGTTAATTTCTTTATTATTGAGATTTTATTTTATTTTTTAAAAAAAGTGATTAGAGGGTGTTTTTGTTAATGATGCACATAAAGTTTGAGTTAGTTTTATTTTAAAAATAGTAGGGACATAAAAGATATATCTCCTCTATACAGGTATAATAGTAAGATAACTATTCTATAACTAATAGAGTATTATCGTATTTTAGTAAGTTAACATTGGTCAATGATTAAATTTAACAGATTTTAAGGAGTAAGTTGAACTTTTTATGTTTTTAAAGATAAATTGAAGTATGTTAGTAGTTAGAACGAAACTTAAGCTTTTAAAGAATAATACATTTTAAAATACTATTTACTTGAGAATATTAGACAACAAAACTACAATAATACATTTTAAAATACTATTTACTTGAGAATATTAGACAACAAAACTACAATATTTGGGCCAGCTTTCCTAGTATCAATGCCATCAGTTGTGAAATCATTGATCATATGGAAAGTGAGACAATGAATTTGATAAATGTCAAAACACGTTATATTTTTTTATAATATTGATGGACTTAGGCAAGAAGTAATTAAGTCACTACAAAAAAAGAGACTTGTGGTGACAATTATAGTTTTTGATTTGAAGACCTACAATGACATACTCTTGATTTATTTTATTTATATCATGCAATTATGACATAATTGTGATATAGATTTCATCTATCAAGAACTTTAATCGTGATGCATTTTTCAGCTCCCAAGAATCAACTGCTGATGTTTGGTTTTGACTGTAATTTTTAAAATTATTTACTAGTAGCGTTTTCAAATTAGTAGCGTTTTTGGGGAGTTGACTTTTGAGGAAGATGGGTGTGGGTATGTGGAAGGGTTTCTTTAATTTGTTTGAGGCCAGATTTGTATTGACATCTAGAATAAAGATCAACAAATTTATACCATCCTTAAGAAAGAGTTGATTCTTGATAAACTAGATTCGGGTTCTTTCTAAAGGGTTATTTTGTGAATTCAATTGGTTTTTAATTGAATCTATTGTTGCTTTTAGCAGCAACGATATGTTTTTGGAAGGCCTTACACAAGAGCTTGAAGAATGCAAGAACCATAAGTGGAAGCCGTAGTATTTGTTTCTTTTTATGCTAATAGCTAGCCTATCTTTTGGTCATTACATGCTTAGTTGTTAGTTTAGCAACTTGAGCAAGGTGTTACTTTAATTCTTTGGGAAATAATGAAGGAAACTACGAGCATAAGAATTCATATCTTTTTGTTGATATAGCAGTTCACTTACTTTTGTTCTTATGAAACACTAGCTTAAGGATATCAAAATAACCTGAAATTTTAATATGTTATAGAATCTATGTTCTACAAAGTTTCATCCCAATATATTTGGTTTAGTTTAATCCTGTGAGAACCTATTGTAGAGTTGTCCAAATGGCTTGAAAATTTTATATGGAAAGGAGACATGCACTGAGGCTGAGTTAGATGAAGTCCATATTGAGTGGGTGAACCATGTTTCTGGAGTAATTTTTGCTAGGTGAGGTAAGCCTTATGTCACGGGATGAGTTTGATGCGCTGCAACTCATGCGGCACGTAGGCAACTTTCAAGCACAAAGTGGTTAAGTAAGCCTTTGAGAGTTTTTCAACCTAGCTAAGCGAAAATGCTTAAAGGAAAACTAGTGAGAAGAAAGCAATATGACCAATAAAGAGATTTTATTACTCAAGAGAGTTTTTACAAAAGAGAGCTTTACACTTTACTTATTGGTGGGTGATGAATAAAATGCTAAGTGTGATGCCCTATTTATAGATGAGGGTTTTCCATTCTGGAAGCTCATTTACAATTGAGCAAGTTGGCAAGTTGCACAAATGACTTATCTACAAGGGTGTAGAGAATTCTAGAAGATGGGCCAAGGCTTGGGCCAATCTAGCAAGCCTTGGTGGATCTTGACCCGTTGAGTTTTGATGACTTGGCTCTCGGGCTTGAGATGCGGGCTTCACCATGGGCCGGCAAGTGTGTGTGAGGCAGCCTAGCGCTAAACGCACTCCACTGCTGTATACATCTTGCCGTTGGGCGGATTTTTGCGGAGTGTGGCTGAGCGGGCACTAAATTAACCTTCATTCGCGGTTCGTGTGAGCAGCCGGTGACACTTAGCTATTATTCTATTACTGTGAGTTTTTGATGATGGAAATTTACCAAACTTTGTGCATTGAATACAAACTTTGTTAGCTATCATTTTGTTGGCTAGTATTCTAATCTATGTGTGCTGTCATGGACTTAGAATTTGCTGAAGTTATTTTTTACTTCTGCAGTTACCTAGCTTGTTACATTAGCAGTGCTGGAATCCAATGAAGTTGGTGGATATTATTGTCGGAATTGGCTTCTCTTTCGTTGGAATCTGACGATGTAAATTTGTATATTTTGCTTGTTTTCATATTGGTATTTGTTGTATGCTCATCAAACCTGCTGGAATGGTTTGTGTTGATGGAATTTGATGAAGGAAATGAACTGGTTATAGTTCATTAGTTTGATCAGTGTTTAGTCTTGCACTACTAGAATTTGGCATGTACGTTGTTGCATAAGTCTTCTATTTGTATTGGACCTATCACTTTGTTATATATTAGTGTCATATTTTGATAATTAATTATGACTGCTAACAATCATTAATAATTATTTTGTGTTATCCATTTCATTTTCTTTGTTAGTGATTTTATAATGTCCATATTCATTTTAAGAATCTAATTTTAATTTGTTGATTTTTAAATTTTAAATATTAAAATAAATTATAGGCTTTCATTAAAATGATAATCATTTCATGATAGAAAAAACAGGTTACTTTAAATGACGGCTACTTAAATGTACATATTCAATTAATTAAATTTCGAGCCCAGATTAGCAGTCAATTTACCTATTAACATATGTGATTTTTAAAAATCAATTGTAAAAAAAATTCAATTAATTATCATTTTTGTTTCATAAATTTAAAATTTCCCGCCAAAATTTTAAAGAAGCACAAAATTCAAAAAAATGGAGCTAAATGCAAAATTGTTCTTCTTCCCTCCATAGACAACTATGACGGATGTGTGACTAGTAATGTCGATCACAGGCCTATGATAGGTATTGTTCTATCATCTTTTCTTAACGTTGGCTACAATGATAGTAAGGACAATTGTCATCCACCAATTAAGATGACAGTTTTTGCCTGTCATGGTAAGTCTTTTTTCTTATAGTATATATAAATTAACATCCCTTGATACATACAAATAGGATGTCACCACATCTAAGAGATGTATATCATGCCTCTCTAACATAGCAAAACTAGTTCAAATGATTGTTCAAAAACAACATGTTTGGCTAAAGAGGTGAATTCTACATGGATTGCTTCTTCTCATTTAGGCCAATCATTTCTCAGTCTACATTCATAAATAGATTACGGTTGAATATTATCATTTATAAAATCAATAGTTACTATAAACACAAAATTACTTTTGGTGACTATTTTTTCTGATTCCGAACTTTTTGTGTGAGCAAATTTGTGGACGTTTCTTCATTCCCAATCACATGCCTTGGCTTACACATGAGATATTTGTCACTGTAGGGAACAAGTCTCATCAAGGACCTTTTACTCTGAAGGAGCATTCTCACTTTTAGCTTGATCATTCACAATAACTACTCGTGACTTTTTTATATTTATTTTCCATATAATATTATCCTTTGAACCAATTGGTCTATTATGCTTCAAGCATGCCATAGAAAATTTATGAACTATCCTTTTATCAAAATATTTAGTAGGAACAACTACTTAGCTAGGTACATTTGCAACTGATATATATAACTTGGTTACTTGGATGCATCTGGCAAGTGATTTGCAGTTTGCTATATAAGTGAATTATCCTTTACACTTTATTTTTATAAAAGTGTGTATGGGAATTTAGATGAGATAATTTTATCATTTGCCATAAAAGCTCAAGCCTATAATATTGTGGTGGCTTTTTCTCTCTTTTAACTGAGGAAATTTTTTCTCATCAAAATAATAATCCATAAAATTTGAGGTAAACAAATCACCAGTAATAAGTTCAAGATATCTAATGATAGATGGTGTCGAAACCCAAATAAATTCTCAAATATTGTTGAGGTCCCATTTTAGTTCGCTGGGGAGGCGCAACAGGCACTTGTATAGCACAAGTGTGCAAATGGAATATATTTAGTTGATGTCCTAGTACCAATTACAATGGGGAATGCTGGTGGTAGGCAGTATGCCTCAAATGGATGACTATAACATGTAAAATAACATGTGTATATGCAGAAGTAGGTAATTAAATACATAATAATGAAGTCCTAACAATTACCTAAAGATGTTTGATGAAGGATTCTGTCAATACACTTTGAATATGAACATGTGGTACTGGGTGCTCTACATCAATCTTGACTGACATGCAGTAGTCATCAAAAGCTTTAGAAGTGAACTTATTAGGATTTCATAGTCGTATAGTCTTCATTGGATAATTTGAATACTGCACACATAACCTAACAATTTTTACAACAAATCTAGCAAATGCAACATTACGTGTAATTAATAAACAAACATGTGACCATCGCATTGATATATCAGTCAAGACCATAAATTAATGAAATGGACCACGAGGTAGGTTAATAGGTTCACATGATCTTCCTAAATTGTTTATAAGAATGATAGAGATTCAAGACCAATCTTAAAAGGAGATGTTCTGACTACTAATTTACCTTGCGAACAATTGCGAACAAGTGGTGCAACTATTCTTAAAGGATAAAATAATCTTCAAGTTCTTCAAGGGGTATCTATGATAATTTTCAATAATTTTACTCATCATGGTTGATCTTGAGTGACCAACATGGTCATGCTAAAGCATAAAGCTTTTATATCAAAAAATTTCTGGTTCATGATTGCATAGCTCTCAATAATTTTTATCATCGTATAATATATGCTAGATGAGAGAGGAGAAAGCTTTTCAAATGTATGATTTTAGTTTGAGAAACTAGAATTAATTACAAAGATATTTTGTATTATTCTTATTTACTATCTCTATATGGAATTTATTATTATGAGTATCTTTGAAGCTCAAAAGATTTCTTCGAGGTTTCGGTGAATATAAAGTGTTACGCATACGTAATTCTGTTCTATTTGCTAATATAAGCATGATTGTTTCAGAGCCCTCAATCAACTCTAAAGGACCCATATTATATTCGCCTTTTCTTTAATCAATGTTATATTTATGGAATATTTCTTATTACAAAAGATAATATGTGTAGTTGCATGGTCAGCTAAACATAATTCTCTATTAAGCAATCCTTCTTGCAAATCCACAATCCTTCACAAAAGAAAAATGTTTATTAAGCATCATTGTATTATAATCCAAGGACAAAACAAATATAGCTTATAAAATGTACATATTAATGTTAATTGGCATGGATATCTTCATCACAAATTAAGTCACTTGGCTTCTTGTTATGATCTTTGAAGAAATTTGGGACATTGAGACTTGTATCATCATTGATTCAATATTCTTTTCTTTCTTTAAAAATACTTGATACAAATCAACAAGATGCTCGGGTGCATGGCAAAATCACTAGAAATGGCCTGTAGCTCTACATTTATCGTAGGTGCTTTCTTGAATATTATCTTGGGCAAATTTTCCTTCATTATTCTTTCAATTTGAATGATATATATTATAACCATCATAAGGTTGATAACTGCGACCATGACCACATTTATAAACACAACCATAACCATGACCATGGCTCTAATTTTGATCACGTCTTTGATTGCTACTGCGATTGCGAAACACCATTTGATTCAGAAGAGGCATTCGTTTTATGAAATAGTTTTGTATCGGTTGGATGAGTTTGATGAATTTTTATTAGCAGCTCATTGTTTTTCTCAACAAAAAGAAGGCATGAAATTAGGACAAAATATTTCTTGTATTCACAAAAGCTCAATATTATTGTTGCAGAACCATGTTCAAAGCATGGAATGTTGATAATGTTCTCTCTAACATAACTTGATTGGTGATATTTTCTCTAAATATCTTCAACTATATTGTAATTCTATGAAGCGCAAAATTATAGTCATGAACTGACTTGCAATCTTAGAGTCGAAGCTATTTCTATTTGCTTCAAGCATCTGGAAGCAAAATTGACTTTATGTGGCCATATCTCTCATGCAAGTCGTTCCAAAGGACATATGGGTCCTTCACTGTAAGATATTTTATCCTTAATGATTGATGGATATTATGATGAAGAGAGATCATAGACTTGGCTTGTTCTTGAGTAGACGCATTAATGCCAGGCTTGAATGTGTTGCTGAGGCCCATGGCATCATGTTCAATATTTGCATCAAGAGTCCATGACAAGTAATTTTCACCAGGAATATCAAGGCCTTCAAATTCCAGCTTCGTTAAATTTGATATCTTTAAGGGCTTCAAGATTTTTAAATTATGGCTTCAAATACTTTAGCTTCGATCTTGATAATGTAGGGCTTCAATTTAAATTTATGCTTCAATTTTTAGTTTACGCTTCGGTCTATACGCTTTAGTCTTGATTTATGCTTTAGTTGTCTGCTTCAGTCTTATGTGCTTTGGTCTTTACTTGTAACATTAGTAATATAAAATAAACAATAAAATAAATGAGTAGATAAATTAAGAGAGGGAAAGATGTCTCTTTTACAAGAGCGATCTCCTGCTGATAACATATTATAATATTGATGGACTTCGATAGGAAATAATTGATAATTTAAGTAAATAATATAAATGATCTAGAGATGAAGGGGCTGTATGAGATATCCCAAGCTGACAGCCTTTATTGCTTGATTATTCAGTATATGCAAGTGGCATGCAAATGCTTTATTTACAGCCCAATCTAGCGGTGTGTGATGAGTGTGCAGGAGGCGTGAGCTATTTATCAGGCGGTATGTGACATGTCTTGTGATTGCACTTATTTAGGTAGTTTGCTGGATAGCTCAATATTTACATTTTCGTTTTAACAACAACGTAGATTAACAACCATAAAATTTATTGAATGTCCTAGATGATAAATGATGCAATAATCAATAGATTTGGTATGGTGAAAGGAAGGCGGAGTGGATCAAATAATCTAAAATACACTTGGTTTCAATTTAAAGACATTCTTTAAGTAGGTTGAAACAATTAAAGTGTAAAGTACGTTGCTTTATTATATGCAACTAAACATAATGTGTTTATTATTTTTTTTTTAAGTGTTGAAATAGAATAGACTCAATTAAAGTCTAAATAAATATGATTCTAACAAAGTCTAAGAAAAGATTGACTAAAAGTCTTAACTTAGATTGTTAGGTTTTTAAGTTCCTAGGATCCCGAGATAAATTCCTTGAGTTCTTAGAACAAATCACCTAAGATAAACCTCTTATATTAAGAAACATCTCTTAGTTTTTAGGGTTACTAGGTTCTTATAATCCTTAGACAAATCACCTCGGATAAGCTTCATAGGGATCTTAAGACAAACCTTATAAGGATCTTATGACAGACATCATAGGATAAGCCTTAAAGGTTTCAAGGTTCATATAACAAACCATCTAGGATAAACCTTAGAGGTTTCAAAGTTATTTGGATTCTAAAATCCTAGGACAAGCCACTTAGGACAAATCTCCTAAATTTCAAGTTGCCTAGGATCCCAATATCTAAGATAAACCGCCTAAAAAAAATCTTCTAGATTCCCTGATGAACGACCTATAATAAACTTCCAAGGTTCTAATGTTCATAAAATCTTGACACTATAAAAAAAAAATGATCTTTTGCGGGGACTTTTGGCAGTTGAAATTCATATCCCCACAAATGAATCATACTTTGTGGCTGTTTTGCAAGGTTTACTAAATTAGCTGCAAATTTATTTGCTTTTTACTGCCATTTAAACTTCTGCAGATAAAAATTTCTAATTAGCTATTAATGATTTAATTAGTCTATTATAAATTATTTTTTAAATGTGAAATAAAAATAAATAAAAAGTTAAAACAACTTACCATTTACTCTCTCTCTCTCTCTCCACGCCTCTCTCTTGCTTAGCCTCACTCTCAACTAGCTCTTCACTCTTAGCCTTGCTCTCTGGCTCAATTTCTCACTCTCCCTCTCTGCCTTTCAGTTTTCAGATAAGCTCTATTGTCGGCCCATGCTCATCTGAAATTTAATTTGGAAATCTATTTTTATTTTAATTTTGCTTTGATTTGATTTGATTTTCAGTTTCGATTTTGATTTTTCATTTTGTATTTCAATTTCATCTTTGTCTATGCCATTGCAATTTTGTTCTTCTCATTTTATTTTTTGTATTGTCGCTTTGAAGTGATAATAAAAGCTGAAATTATACTGATTTGAAAACACATAAATATACTATTGCTAAGTTTATACCATTCCCTCATACCAGTCATAACTCTTTTGGATGACAAAAATAATAAGAAATGACATAATAACCAAAAGTGAAATGTCTATAGATATCTATAAAAATCGTGAAAATAGTTGTCATCAACTTAGCATGAAAGAGTATTAGTCACGTATGCCTCGTATGCTAAACTAATTTTCCTATGAGAGATAAATGAAAATGTGGTACCAAATAATGTACCGATGATTCAGATCCAGTAGATCTCACTCATCTTAAAGCCTCTTGTACTCCCCTTAGAATTCCTTCTCATCTTCTTAAGCTTCCCGGGGATCCTGTACTGTCAAAATCTGGATACTGCTTGCTTTGGAGCGGCAAAATATTAATTTTGTACTGAATAAAAATTAAGTGACGATTGATGGTTAATAAATAAAAATAATAAAAAAGGTAAATATACTCATATACTATAACCAAAAGACAAGTGACACGAGATTGAATTTACTTATATATTATAAGCATAAGACACATGGTACAAGATCCTCGTAATAGCTCATAGCTGAAATTATGGGATTGTTTGACTAAATTCAAAGGGAGTTTGCTCAACTAGTTGTTGGATAGTGGGCTTTATGACAATCTTGAAAGAGTAGTGCAAAATACATTTACTGTTTCTTACTCTTCGAAACCCATGCATAGATCGTGTGTTTTCTCTGCATATTATCTTTCTCTGAATTTATGAACAAGTCATTTATTTATTTCTTCTATATTTGACTCTTCAATCTTCATCTATCCAATTGCTCTTTCGAAATCATCTTTATTTCTTTTCCTTTCTTTACAGATTCATTACTCTCGTATTACCTTTTTTTAAGAAAATTAATTGTTATCGTACTTAAAATCTAATTTTAAACAAAACTATAAATATGTTTATTTTAAATAAACGATTAGCATTATAGGATTTATTATCCAGAAAATTTGGTTGTGGGGAGGGTATAGAGATAAACAAGACTGCATGAGAATTTCATTTTGTTTTAGGTGTGAGAAATTTATGGAAAAAAAAGAAAAGGATAGTCGATGGGGGCTTAAGAAAAAAGGATATTTTGGTATTAAAATAATTTTACTTTCAAAAAAGGTTTTATAAATAATTTTATAGGGTGGTAGAAGCTCTATTCATCTTGAAATGGTTTGATTTTTTATCATGCATGCGAACAGCCCATGTATCTTTGGATTGAGGCTGAAAGTACCCTAATGGCGTTCCAAGAGGCAAGAGCTGATGGCTGTTTGCGGTAGGTGGCTGATTCGAGTAATGTTTTGTCATGCTGGCAGCCTCCTCCGGCCGTGATTATTATTTTGAATTTGGATATGTTTATGGGGATCAGGATTTTTTTTTTTTTTTTTATCTAGGCTCTCTTGAGTTTTTAATAATCTTATATTATATGTCATTCAATAATAATGTACGGATATAATTTAATTTTTTTATAATTATGAGATGGGAATATCACCACCAATTTTTTTTCTTTTCATTACAATTTATAATCAAACCCTTCAGTAAGTCATTTATTCCATACAAACTTTAAATAAATAAATAAATATAAAATTACATTGTGTGCGCGTGCGTGTATATATATATCTTCTGGGTGAAAACCAAATTCAGTGCGTTTCTATATATATATATACCTCCTGGGAGAAAACCAAATTCAAAATCTAGTTACATTCAATTAATTTCTTCTTCTTCCACTTCTCTATCTTGCGTCAATTCTTTTCAATGATAATCCGAAAATATTCACAAACCACTCATGTTTTTTTGTGAATGACATGTTCCCAGGAGCCATTGCAAATATCATCCCACAAGCATACCTATCGCAACTATTTTCCATCCGAATGCAAATAAAGAACCAGAGCCTTGATCTTTTTCCTCCGACGACTCATTATTCTCACATTTTTCGGACAAAGGTTGCCCACACAATCCCGGAATCCCATCAAATGAACTACTGTGAAATGTAACAAATTGTTTTGTTTGCGGCATGTGTCCTGTGAGATTATTATGAGAGACATTAAGAAATGCAAGAAATGGGAGCTCAGCTAGCTGCTGAGGAATTTCTCCTGAAAGCATGTTGTTAGACAAATCCAATAACTCTAGCTCCGTCAAGTTGCCTAGGGATGCTGGAACGTCTCCTCGGAGATTATTATTGGAAAGGTTGAGACAATGAAGCCCTTTCAAATTTCAGATCAATGCTGGGATTTCTTCTTCAAACTATTGTTGGATAGAATAATGCCTGTGAGAATATTTGAGATCTTCCAATATTTCATCTCCATGCCTTTGTTACTCATTGTCAATGAGTTACAAATGTTGCCGTAATACGTAAAATCATACAATTCACTTGGCAACAGTCCATATTCCATATACCTCCGCTCACTTGCATTGACAACTTTCATGGCATTCCAACAGTGAATGTATTTTGATGGAGTTCACCAAAAAAATTCATTAGTAGAAAGATCCAGAATCCGCAGCTTCCGAAACTCGAAGCTTGTTTCAGGTTTCTTCTATGACACCAAGGAATTTGTTGGATTGCAAGATGAGAACCTCTAATTCTGGAAGAGTTCCCAACCAAGAGGGAAAGGCATCAGTGCTTCGGTTTTTTCCAAGATCAAGAAAATCCAACATTGTGCAATTGGACAATTATCTTGGAACTTTTCCTTCAAGCTGATTGTAGCTTAAATCAATCATCTTCAAATTTGTTCCACTGCCGAAGGTTAGAGGAATGCTCCCATCAAATTTGTTGTTTTGCAATTTTAACAACAAATGTTGAGGGCTAAAGTTGCCCAGACACTGTGGAAGCTTGCCGCTTAAGTTATTGTGAGACAATTCAAGAAAGTAAAGATTACTCAGATTGCATATTAAAGGTCGAATTTCACCATTAGCTTATTGTTTGATACTAAATAGGAAGAGATGTACATTGGAGAAAGTGGAAGTGATCCTTGCAGCTAATTGGACCTAAGGTCTAGAGTGTTAAGACGAGGCCATGTTGGGATTTGACCGGTTATCTTGTTAGAAGAGAGGTCAAGCCACATCAATTCATCTTGGAATTCCGCAAGAAATTTGGGAACTTGCCAAGGCTACATGAACCCACGCCAAGAGGGATAAATTTCTTAGGAAAGAAACTAATTTTAACAGTACTTTCTGTAAGCACAGTAAA
Source organism: Murraya paniculata (assembly GCA_030449075.1). Classification (NCBI taxonomy): domain Eukaryota; kingdom Viridiplantae; phylum Streptophyta; class Magnoliopsida; order Sapindales; family Rutaceae; genus Murraya; species Murraya paniculata. Next base: position 700,465 of record JAEVFN010000059.1, on the reverse strand, counting down.
ATTGTTTGAAGAAAGAACTAACATAGACAAGCTTTTAAGATTATGAAGAAACATACCTAGCTTCACTGTACCATTAAAATTGTTTGAATAAAGTCAATCCATCGGAGAGTCTTAATTTCAAAGATTGTGACAATGAGACCTTGGAGCTTGTTGAGCGAAAGCTGTAGAACACGCAGCTAGGTTAGGTTTCTAATTTGAGATCGGATCGGACCTATTAATTTATTAGATTTCAAGTGCAAAACTGCTAACTGGTTCAGGTTCATGAGCCAAAGCGGGATCGGTCCTGTCATATGGTGTTTTTAGCCATCCAAGACAATGACAAGGAATATTCATAACCTGAAAAATTGTTAAAAGAAAGCTCCAAAAAACTCAAATCGGAAAGATTACATAGTGAAGAAGGTATCTGACCAAAGAAAGAGCCCCCAGAGAGATTCAGCTTTTTCAAGGAAGCAGGATTTCCAGTGGAAATGGGGAACTCACATGAAAAATTGTTGAGAGCAGTCCAGATGAATGAAGTCGGTAAGGTTAGAAAGAGGGAATTTTTCCTAAAAAGCTGCATTGACTAACATCCAAGTAAGTATGGGGACTCGTCTTTTCAAATTCTGGCAAATGTATTGTGAGGTTTTGACTGTAGGCCTGTCTCGAATTGAGTTCAGACAATTGTAACTTTTAAGTATTTAGTAAATACTAGTTGTTATAGTTTGGAAGTTAAGCTAATTTAATTATATACTTGTATAAAGAAAAATCTATGATATTTTTATTATTTTTATCAAAATTATTATTTTAAAAAAATTAAATTTACTACATAATATTACCTTTCATTTCATAATTATAGTTTTTTCACAATAGTTGTAGTTTAAAAGTTATAATATCTCAATCCTTAACAAGGCCTGTACCTCACAGAAAGATAATGAAGGTTGGGAAGTTGAAAAATCTTTGCTGGAAATCTACCTTCAATCTTCAGTCTCTAAGAGATAAGTACGTTAAAGTGGATAGCTTTGTCATGATATCAGGTAGCGGCGAAGAATTGTCCACGCTTCTAAGATCAAGAATTTTCAGATGGGTTAATCCCTCAGCTAGACTTCTAAGATCCGGATTTTGGAGACGCAAATGAATTTTTTGATGGATCAAGGGGCATCAAGTTGGAAATCTCTAGGATCTCAAATGTTACATGACCTGAAAAGGCAGAGAAAGAGAGGTTTAGATGGAATAACATTGATAAAAGATGATTCCAGAAGGGATTTCAGAGTCATTGAAGCCATTATCCGCGAGGCTAAGCCACTCAAGATGGACAAGCTTGAAGAGGCTGCTACTAGTGAGGTCAAGTCTGATCACATGACCATCTCATTGCACTTAACACCATCCTATGAGCAGCAGTCACTATTTTCTTCTTCTGATTTCCAGAAGGAGACCTTGGGATGAGCATAAGGATCAGAAGAAACATATTCGGAAATGGTAAAACTTTCCTTGAACTTTGAGAAGGCAGATCGCTCATCATCATGGGAAAGTGGCTGCCTAGAAGTAGTAATAAAGTCAGCAAGTGTAAGATGAAATATTAACAAGAGATTAAAAACTAAACGCTTAATTGGGTTACCCACCCCATTATCATCCCCACTGCCTGCTAAAATGTTGGAATACCGAGAAAAAGTTACCCAACATGCAAATATATACCAAATAACTGGCTATATATTTAGGATCTATCATCCTAAGGGAGGAGATGAGTCCTTATGTGAAGTACAGACATTCCCATCATATAATTTTCAGAGAGACTATTTGTAATGCTTCCAAAAATGACCAACTTGGGTTAGAAACAATAAAAGATTTGCAAGTATAGACATCGAAGTTAAACTTTCTACTGTATCATCGACACATATATAATTTCGTTCCCGTCTGTTCTATCTACTAACAACATACATGTTATTTTGTTTCTTATCACATTCAGGCAACTTGAGAACTTTCGGGATTAGAAAATAGATACCATTTGCATATTAACCAATTCTAATTTTCTTCTGTAATCTTTGTTAACTTAAATGGAATTAAAAGAAAAAAATCAAAACTGCTTAGATTGTTAGATATATGTTCTTAATTTTAATTTGTTCTCTCTCCTTAATAATAGTTAATTGCCGTAACAGTCCACTTTACTAGTGAATGCAAGACTACGATAAGTCGGGAAATTTTGGATTTTCCTAACAAAAGACTGGGTTTCCTTATGCTATTCTTCTGAATAAAATTATTGCTAGCGATTAGTTATTTAAGATTAACAAATAAAAATATTAAAAAAAAAGTGGTGTTATTCTAAGTTAAAAATTTGACTTAAATTTTGTACCCAAATTCTCATCCATCGATCTTTAGTATTCCAATGTGATTGGAAATCGAAACATTAAAACGTTACTTTTTAACCTTAAATTTATGTCAAAATTTTCAGTCAAAGATTTAAGTTAAAATAGTTTGCCTTATAAGAATGAAAAATATAAGAGTAATTAATTTTGGAAAAATAGCATAGTTAATAACTATTTTGAGGCATAATTTTTAGTAAGATTGAATTCATGTAAGTGAAAGTTCACCAATGATTTGGATATTTTTACTTCAAAATAATATATTTATATGCTTAAAATGATGCTCGGGTAAATGAAATAATGTCGTTCAAAATAGACCTGTGACTCAAAATAAACCTATGGAGTTGAAAAAATTAAAGAAAATGCACTTATCCTACATGGGAAGAAAAACTAAGATATGAGTGATTTATACACAATTACTGACGTGTAGTTGGGTTAGAATATAAGCATAAAGGCTCTCTCAACCCGATTTAGCTGCTTGACTGCTCTACTAATTATTAATAGACATACAATCCCAGCCCGACTCAGCTGCTTGACGCCTCTACTAATTAATAGTCAGAGCTCCCGTCTCCGACGCAATTGAATAAACGACCGACTACTTAGGGCGCGGGGCCTTATGATTATGATAGAAATTATTTTTGTCAAAGATGAAACATTGAAGGATGGATGAGTTTGAGAGCTTAAGCATGCATCCATCAAAACTTCGAAGATCTTAATCCAAATTGTTTAAATTATTAAATCCACTCAAGATCAAATGCAACTAGTCATTGACGCGAACATTTCTGTAAGCTAGAGGACTAAGGTAATTGCTGTATCTGGAAATTGCTGACTTTAATTAGTGCCGGTATCTCACGGTTATACGTGTAATAATAACACCATTTCAGTGATGCCAATGTGACGAACCTCAGAATTCTCACACTTAACCACATGGATAAGCTCACACTAACCGGTCAATTTGGGATCGGATTCGAGATTTTCCTTGGTGGTATCGGCAAGGAATTGGAATGGAATAACATTGATTCATATAGATACCAAAGAAAAAGGGTGGGATTTCAAGCCCCAACAGAAGCAATAATCAAGGATAGATTTTTTTCCAATAGTTGTTGGAGTAGATTTTTGAGTTATTACTTGACAGATTTCTAGAGTGCACTATAAATGTATGTGTTTAGACTTTCAGTATATTTTAGATCATAATGTATCTATAGATGTAACAATGAAACAATTAGGAAAAAAAATGGAAAAAAGTTTAATGTATGTGAGGGTATCTGATCCCCCAAACAGAGATGGCCAACGGGCTAAATGGCACGTGACACAGTATGGGCACGGCACGTATCTATATGGTACAGCACAACATTAGCACGTTTCGGTGGGGTTGCGGTATGGCACAACACGCATGTGAGCTGAGTCGGGCTTAGAATTTTAGACACCCGGGCCTTAAAAGCACGGCACGATTAGAGATTGGCTAAAGCATAACACGTAAAAAGGCTTGCAATAAACATATTTCACTTTTTAATGAAAATAAACTTAAAATTTAAAATTTTACAAATAACTTGAAATTGAATCTTTTAATTTATTTTATTAGTGTAAGTTTGTTAAATTAATTTAGTTCTTAGTTTTAAAAAAAATAATCTAATTGATTTATATTTATAATTTATTAAATGAATAATTGATATCATGATTTTAATAAATAAAATTATAAATATCATGATTTTATAAATACGTATTAATATTATTATGGACTATGATCTATGACTCTATGTAAGTCCAAGTTAACAATTAAGTTAACTCTTAAAAAAAATTTATTATTATTGTTGATGTTATTGTTGTTGTTAAGTATTAAAAAAAAATTATAATACTGTAAGGTCTAACTTAGTAATCAATATTATATTCTCTTATTATTATTGGTTTATTATTATTGAATGTGGACTTGAGTTTTGAATTTTTGATTCTTTTGAATTTGACTAAAGGCACATGGACCCAACGGATTCAGAAAAAGTACAGCGTGCCCTCTTAAAAAAATTTAAAAAAATAAAAAAGCTTATCGTGTTTTTTTTTTCTTAGGCATTGCAGCCTAAGCAAAAAAAAATTAGGCACAACACGGTACGGTATGAAGCACATGGTGGACACGGTACAATACAAGCATGAGCACGCATGAACCTTTTTTTATGTTGACCCGGCCCGTTGGCCATCTCTACCCCCAAATAGCTTCGGATCATCATTCTTGTTCCAAACTCAATTTAATCAGACTAATATAATAAATTCTCATATCTAAAGCATGCATAATTAATTGTTAGAACCACATCTAATGCTTGCATTAGCCAAAGGTGTACTAATCTTTTTTGAGAGTGTTGGGCAGGTAGTTTTGCCTCATGCTTCTCCTAACAATGTTGCTGGTGTGGTGAATAGGGAATTACCTCCTGAGGGATGGTTCAAACTTAATGTTGATTTAGATGTTGCTGCTACTAGGGGTTTATTTGGTCTTGGCACCGCGGTGCGTAGCCATGAGGGTAAAAAGGTGATCGTACCAGGATTCTACAAATGCAGTTATGTGGATGATGTTGATTTTGGCGAGGCTGAGGTCTTTCGCTTTGGCTTAAGACTCAAATAGTAAGATTGGTTTATCTCCCCTATTAGTAGAGTTTTATTCACTACGTGTTGTTAACTTAAATTTGGGTCATGCTTACACTTGTACGTAGTTATTTTGGTTTATAATTGACATTCAATGCTTACTTATGCTAAAACAAGATTTTTGAATTTCTCGTGTCTCAAGGGTTTGTAATCAAGCAGCAGATGCTTTAGTGAAATTTATTTTTAGTGTTCAAATTCATTTATGTGGATAGAAGATTATCCATCTCATTTAGCTTGTAATCTTTGAGATTTTATGATCCGTTAATGATAGTTTCCCTTTTTAAAATTATAGTTTAAAAATAAATATAATTATTCAATAATTAATTAGCAACAAAAATATATCAATATAAACTAAAGTCAGAAATATCTTTGTCAGATTAAGGTGACATTTGTTTTTTGTCTAAATATCTGAAAATAAGTACTAAATTATTTGTTTCTTCAACTTAAGAAACTAAAAACATGTATTTTTACGTTTGTCTAAATATCTGGAATACTTGGGCCAGGCTTTCCTAATGTCAAGGCCCATCAGTTGGGAAAACCTTGGTCCAATGGGAAATGGAGCAATCAATTCGATACAATGTCAAAATAATTTATATTTATATTTTTTATTTAAGGTCAACATAAATTGATAACAAGAAAATTTATTGAATGTCCTAGATGACGCGTGGTGACATAAATACTCATTCTCTCCAATAGATTTTTTTTGTGGGGTGAAAGGAAGGTGGAGTAGATCAAATAATCTTAAATACACTTGGTTGGAATGTTGCATTTTAAAGGCATTCTTCAAGTAGGTAGATACAATTAAAGTATAAATTATATTACTTTATTATATGCAACTAAACATAAATATATTTAAGTACCCGTCTTTGAATTTTACAAAAATAACAACCAAGAGCCTTGTACCTGATTTCTTTTAGAAATAATATTTATTTTAATTTTTTTAAACTAAGTAAAATGAATTTTAGACATGATCGTGTCTTGATAAATATCACATAAAGTATTACATTAAAGATAATTAAATTAGGAGTTACACAAGGATAAATCTAAATGTGTGAATTTAAACACCATATTTATTTTTTAATTGAATATCTCAATATTAACGTTATGATGTTGTGTGTTTTTTAAAATAAAAACATCTAAACACTAATACTTTTATATTTATAACTTCGTAATTTTTGTTCGAAACACATGTATCTCAATATAAAATTTGTAGGGGAAAAAAAGAATGAAATAACCCATTTGTGAGACCTGAACTCAGGCTCTCAAAAAACACCATTAGGTCACAAGTCGGTTGGGATTAGGCAGCCATTTTAGGCTATTACTTTAGTAAAGAATTAAAAAAATCAACTTAGAACATTATTTTATTAATTTATTAGGTAACCAATGCCTGCCAAGTAATTGAAACAAGTCTTCCAAACTACTGTGAAAACGGCAACACCACATAACTCTACAAAAGGAGAGAGTTAAAAAAGGCCAGGGGTCCCCACGGGTATACTAATAAGGCAAGTCCAATTATCCAAAACCCTAATGCACAAAATTAAAATTAAATGAGTCAAAAAAAACACAAAAACTCACTCACTCTGTCTCATTCTCTTTCATCTGCAACAACAGCATTACAACAAGTCGTCACTCCTGTCTCTTTAGGCAAACTTTTTTTAACACTTTTTTACTCGCTTTTTCACGGGCTCCTTAAACCCCCCCCCCTCTTTCTCTCCCCTTCATAAACATAGCAAATATAAAATTAAAAGAAAAAAACTAGGGTTTCTTTTACTGTCGCTCTTCCTTCTCCTTTGTCCTTGTAATCAAACAAAAATCGATCTGTTTGTTTGTTTGTTTGTTCTAATTTCTTCACGAATTAAAAATCCATCTGTTTGATCTAATGGATGGTTTCTAGTTTTAGATTCAGTGGGTCTAAAGAGAAGACATTAGTGTGGGAAAGAAAAGGAGGATATTTTATTTTTATTCTCTTTTCTATTTTTCTCGTGAAAGATTTTTGCTTTTCTGAAAACGTACAAGTGAAGCAATTTCGTGTTGAACGTGACTCTATTTAGTGCGCTTCACTGCTCTCAGCAGTTCAACACATGGGAGCACTTTTACTAGCAAGGCGCCTGTGAAAATCCTTGGACATTTTGGTAATTTTCAACTCAGATCAAGCTCAGACTTCCACTTAATCACACTAATGGGTAGTTTTAGCATTCATGATTTGAAATCGATTTTGCTGAATAATCCTGACCTTTTTCGGATTCATATTGATGGTTATCGATAGAAACCTGTTTGTCGGATTTAACGTTTGTAGTTTGTAGTTTGTAGCTGGCTAGTAATAGATACTAGATTTACCGTTGGTGAGAGATGGAGGATATAGGGCTGGTGAAGCAAGGGTGGAAATGGCTGCAGTCCCAGAAACACGTGTTCTCGCGAGCCCAAACGGGGTTGGGGTGCTTTCGGGACAAAATGTGGGTGTTGATAGAGCGGCATTGGCCTATGGTGTGCTCTGGATGCGCCAAATCATGGGCGCTTTTGTTGTTGTTGTTGATTCGTTGGAAAGACTGCCTTGTAAGGGGTGTACAATCAATGATCAAACTGGGTTCGTCTTCTTTGTTCGTTATAATGTGGAGCTGCTTTCTTAGTCTCACTTCTATGTCTTGCTTGCTTTATGTGCTCCTCTCTATGGTATGTATTCACATTTGTTTTTTTTTCTTTTCCTTAGTTTTCATGAATAGTAATTTTTGAAAATATGTTTGAATATACCACTTATGGGTTTGATTATGGGCCGTGAGTGTTATTGGTCCGGTGAAGTAATGTTAATTGGTTAGGTCGATTTGTAAGAAACATATTTTTAGAGACAGAAAAAGTAAACAATTGAATGTGATTAGCAATATTTGATCTTACATAAGTAAGAGATGTTTCTGTAATTATTATTATGATGGTTTGATCTCACAAGTTAAAAACTATTGTTAAGCCTTGAGCGGAAAAAAAGTGGTAGCAGTTCTTTAAGTGGGTCATTATAGGGCTTGTAACCACTTACTTTTTTATGTTCTTTTTTTAGTAGTTTCATTTTGTTATGTTTTTCCTTTTGGCTTTATGGATAGTCTTGAGAGGATATATATTGGCTTGTGTGCCAATAAATAAGGTTGTGGGTTTTGATATCCTGATGTTATATCAGGAATTGTTGTTCAAAAGTTGAGTACCCAAATTTATATGGGTTGGAAAATCTGGTTAAGCCACATATAGTCACTGTCAGTTAGGTATTCACTGCACCCTTCTTTATTTGTTGAGACCTGCTAGCTCAATCCAACGAGGTCCTTGACTCTATTCTAGGAGATTAGCTTTTAGATGTGGAGAATTAATAATTTATTCTTATTTACTGTTTTTTATCCTCTAAGCATTTTGCTTGAGAGTATGAAGCTTAAAAAGAAGCAGAAACCTGGGAATTTAAAGCTCAAATGTATTTTTTTATTTGAATTCTTGATTTCAAAAGCAATTTTTTTTTTTAATATATGTAGTTTTTACTTCATATTGAACCTCCTTATATTTAGTAGTTTTTAAACAAAACCCCCATCTTAGGCTCAAAGTCACAATACTGAGTCTTCTATCGCCTCTCTCTTACTTGAAAACTTCTTATATAAGTCTGCTTTTTTCACCTTTCAGCTTTACCATTTTCATGCATATAATTTCTGGACCATTTGTCTATTGGGGAAAAAAAAATTCTGGACCATTTGAATTCATTTCCTTTGATAAAAGGTTGGTTTGAAACTAAAGTGAAATATGTTGATCCTACAACTTATGGTCACTAATATTTTGATACCACAACTAATGGTCACCTCTAATGACTCAGGGAGCTGCTGGAGCTGCTGTTCAGTACTTGGGATACACTCCTGGGCTTTTCATTGTAGGCCTGTTTGCTATTCTGGTTTTATGGATGTTTGCTAACTTTTGGATAACAGGAACATTGTTTATAGTTGGAGGTATGGCTTGGTCTCTGGCCCTGGACTTTGTAATTTTAAGGTGAACAAGATGTGTCGTGCTCTCATCACTGTCTTTTTGTGCCTAATAATATTGTTTACTTGCATTTCATGATAATGTTTTTAACTACTGCATTTTCTATATAACATGTTAAATAGGTGCGTACTGCATAAACACTTGGTTTTCTTCAATAATATTTGCATTTATTTGTAAAATTGGGTATTTCACTAAATTGGCCAGGTATCGGAACAATATTTTTCTTCCAATCACTTGCTTTATTTCTATCCCTTCTTCCATGAGCAATATTTTAACTAGGCTTTGATTTTAGATTCATAGGTCCTTACATGCCGATCAACATAGCTAAAACCTTCAGTTTGTAAGAGTGATAAAGAAAATATACGAAGACTCAATAACATTTTGTTACAATTTAAACTTTGTGCAGAGAAAGCATTATAAGCTGAGCCTTTTGATTTGGGTATGATGTGTCTGCACTCATGTATGGGCATGAGCAGAGGCTTTGTCCCCTAATGAAGATTATGCATTAGTTTGCTGCTATTATCAACAGACTGATATTTGAGAGCAGTAGTTATCATAAATGTTATGTCTGGCGAAATTAAATTTTCATTTACTTGTCTGGAAAATTGAAGTTTATTCATGTGGCTACTCCTTTTTTCTTGTGCCCAATTTCCCTAGATTTTATGAACTTTTCTCTTTCCTATGTAAATGCAGGCTATCTATTTTCCCTAAGTCATGCACGGCTGGTGGTATTAATGGCAACATTTTATTCTGTTTATTGTGTTAAAGTTCGGGTTGGATGGTTTGGTGTCTTCCTTTCGATAAACCTTGCATTTCTCTCCAATGATTTGTTGAATTATTTGCTTCAATTATGTGACAATGTGAGTGAAAACTCACACATTGAAGAGCAGAAAGAATCAGAAACAGTGACTGAAGATGGGTTCTCTGGAGGGTGTGAATACTCTATTCCTACTGATGAACCTGAAAGGGTGCATTCATTCAAATCTTCCAGCAAGTCAGCTGCTACATCTTCTGTTATTAATCTTCAAAAGGAGTGTTCTAGTAGCAAGGCTGTTAAGGAAGAAACTAGCTCAAATGATGAGATGAAAAGGATACTAAATTGTATGGATCATTATGAAACATTGGGGTTTCCTCGCCACAAAAAATTTGATGCCGCTGTTTTGAAAAAGGAATACCGTAAGAAGGTATACTTGACAGAGGCATATTCATTTATCTTTCTTTAAAAAAATTGCTTGTTCTGATCTCTGTTTCTTATTTTGAACTTCAATTTAGCTTATTGTTCTTGGAGTAGGTTTCTGGGGAAAGCTGTTTCTTTTAAAAGAATTGAAGTAGGCTATGACTATAAGTCTAGCTACCTTTTAAAAGTTTATTTATTTATTTCTACTTATTGTTATCCTGGAAGAGTTGAAATACTTTCTAATGTTTAGTATTAATATAAGTGGGATTCAAATACTAAATCACTTCGTCAAACTGGCTCTGACATGTTAACAAAATTGACCAAAAAATTTAAGCTCTGACAAAATTGAATAACTATCATCCGTAATTATTTAGAATTTATTTGTTGGCATTAAATCTGTCCTTATTGTGAGAAACCCTCATTTAATGTATTTGTGCATTGATTTCAATCAATTTTACTATTTGCAGGCCATGCTTGTCCATCCTGATAAAAATATGGGAAGTCCTTTAGCTAGTGAATCATTTAAGAAACTCCAATGTGCTTATGAGGTATTCAACTATTGTATTTGCAATTTTTCGGTTTATATCTCATCTGTATTATATGAAATCTTACTTATGTGGCATGTGGTGCCGTGGTTCTGGTTCTTTCTGCTACTCACAATGGGGTTTAAATTAGCAGGTTCTTTCTGACTTGACAAAGAAGAGAGATTATGATGAGCAATTAAGAAAGGAAGAATCGAGGACCAGGAGTGTCTGTCAGAAGTCTTATGGTGCTTCACGGCAGGTAATCCTTTGCATTTTTTATATAAAATCTATATTTGTGTTTTTTCAATTATTTTCAAACTCCAGAGTATTTTTGTTTAAAATTTATCTCTGCATGGAATTCATGGAAGAGAAAAATTAAAAGAACATTTGTGTTTAAAATCAACTAGAAATTTGTGCTATTCTGGTCTTCAAACCACAGAATTGCTTTGGGTTTCAAAATTTTAGTTTCGGCACTTATCTTTATCGGAGGTCTGGGTTTTCAGGAAAAATCACATACTTTTTTGTTTCTGCTCCCTGATTTCACATATCTATCAGGATAAGATTGATTTATTAATTGGAGTTTTGGTGATTAGTGGAAATTAATAATGGACAGCTAGGGCAAGATTGCAATCTGCTCCTTGTTGCACATGCCACAGAATGTTTAGTGGCAAATTTACACATATCCAGCATGTATAAATTTGATCTCTTTTGGGCCAATTCACATTGCTGAGTCAATTCTCTGATTATGAATCATAAAAAAATTTAGAAAGATTTCTTAAACTTAATCTTACTTGAAGCAGGATAATACAGATTATTGTCCTGAGGAGTCAAGGCGCATCCAGTGCACCAAGTGTGGCAATTCACATATATGGGTCTGCACCAATCGGAGTAAATCCAAGGCAAGATGGTGTCAGGTCAGTCTTTCTTGCTTGCTCAGTATTTGCTTCCAGTTTTTTCTGTTGTGATTTTTGGCATATCTTAGTAGTGCTTTTGGCTTCAGGATTGCTGTCAATATCACCAAGCGAAAGATGGGGATGGATGGGTTGAATACAGAGGCTCGTTGATCTTTGACAGGCCGCAAAAGGTACATTCCTTGTAAGAAAATATGAAATTGCTTGATTTGCAATTATTACATTCCTTGTAAGAAAATATGAAATTGCTTGATTTGCAATTATTATCTGACTCAAATAGTGGAAATAAGAGAAGCTTTGGTCATACTGGAAGATTAAATTTTGTTAAATGAGTGAAGCCTAGTTTTTAAATTCTGTCTGTAAAATATATGATCACACCTAGGTAACAGTGGCTGGGTTAGCAGCATAATTAGGTGCAGCCATCATTAAAAAGCTATTTGTTACCTGTTAGAAAGCATCTTGTCTGCAAGCTGTTTAGTGTAACCACCTTTAAGACCATATGCAGGGCCGGGGCTTTCTGATTTGGCTAGTGGATTTGTAACTATTGTTTTAGTTACTTTTGAGATTCAATAAAATGGATGCACGATGCATCACATTCTTTTATACTATTTCTTGGATCCTGTGAGTGATCCTTAGGAATCCATATGTGAAGCTAGGTTTTTTATCTGCCTACTTTTCTTTATGCTACCTGTTGTGAGTGTGTGAACAACCTAATACTTGTCAATTACTTTAAATAGTTTTCATGAAAATTCGATTTGCACTGTACTTGTTGCAAGCTCAATTTATTAGATGAAACAGTTTGCTTAGCCACCAGCTCCTTTTGGCAGTATTGAGACCCTAAATTATTATCTTTCATCTTTGCATTATTGTATAGCTTCTGTAATTCATTATGGTGACTTAAGATGAATTATAGTTTCTAGCTTTCGTGGAGTTGGGGTTGGGTGAAGGTTTGAGAAAGTTTTCTTGAAGACAAAGGAGAATTCAAAAGTGAAGCAGATGTCAACAAAAACCAAAAGCTCTCCTTCTGTGAACAAACCCGAAAACTCTACATACCTCCGAAAAAGGGGAAAAAATGCACTTATACCAATTTTTATTTCTATATAAAGTATATATGTCAAAACATGACAGAATTAGAAAAGAAAAGCCCAAAACTAAAAAGTTATCCATTAGCATATCCCAATCAAGCTGAATGAAAACTCGTTGAGGGAGTTTTGAAAAAAATGAAAAAAGAATGAGTCTTTTGGTCATGTATTGTTTCCAGATTACTCACGCCAGTTTGTATCAAGCATTTCTCTTTTGTGTCTTATTGGCAAGTTGTTTCAGAAACATAGAAGAAAAAGAATTAATTTTAGTGCACATTAGGATGATATTTGTTGTTGTGCAAAGTGTATGCCTTTGAAACTATTTATCTCCATTATATGTGGTTTTGTTTCTTTGTCTTCAAAGTCCAACATTTTGCATGGGTTCTCTTCAGTTTTGTACTTTAGCTTATATGGGAAACTGTGTAAGGTTAACTGCTTACCACTCATCAGAAATTAGTAACGTTCCGAGGTTCTCAAGAGTGTACTGAGTATTCCTCGCTTTTTGTCCATTATGCTTGATATTGTTATTCTCATCCCTTTCTTTATCTTGGTCTGCTTTCTAACAGTAATTATCGTGAATTGTTGTGTAAAATTCTTGTTCCATGTTCATATGTTTTGTTTGTATTATCATGTTTAGCTACTTGATATCCTGACTTTCAGGTTGAGATACCTCGAGCTTTTGTTTGTGCTGAAAGCAAAATCTTTGATGTGTCAGAATGGGCTATTTGCCAGGTTAGTGGTTTATTAGAATATGTTTAGTAACCTTGTTTTTCCTTTTTGATTTCTAGGCGATAATGCTTAAGTTATGTGTAAGTTCTATTTTACCAACAAAAACAAGGTAAAAAATGAAAAAAGGCAATGAAGTCATGGACATGGCAGGAACTTGAATCTAATTTGGTTGATTCAGGATGCCTGAGCATAGATAGGAATCACGCTGGTGAGCTAGTTGTCATTCCGATTAAACTCAATTTTAAGCTTTCATCTTCTACCTTTTTTTTTTTTATTGTTTGTGTCCTGATGTGACTTATTTTAATGGCAAAGTGCGGATGCACCAGATTGGTTTGATAGGAAGAGAAGAGGAGCATGATGAGTTATTTTTTATCATGCTTTTATGTCAAAGAATCTAATTTTCTATGCATCTGCTAAAGGAAAGGATCTTAATGCCTGTTGTCTTACCAAATTGTTATTTTGCTAAAAGAAAAAAGAATAGTAAAATGTAAAAAGGCTATTGGAAATGCCAAATCATGCCACACCACTTCATATGGCACTTTGATAATGTGATAAACTTGTTTGAATTTGGAAGTTTGGTCCTTTGTGTCATAGAAATTGGAAACTAAAACCTCAGTATCTTTAAACACTGTTGGCAGCTGTTATTCCCTGCAGCATTTTATGATTTCCCTGTCTTGAACTTGCTCTTGGACTGAAAATGATCATTGAAATGAAAAATGTACCTAAATTCATCTGTTAACACTTGACCTGAAGCATTCCTTGCAGGGCATGGCCTGTAGGCCTAACACACATCGACCAAGCTTCCATGTAAACATGGTTGGTTTAGAAAAGACACAACGATCCTATTCAAGTAGATTTCCTTGGGATTTGGATGCTGAGATGATGGATGACGATGAAGAAGAATTTGAGTTGTGGCTTCAGCAGGCTTTAGCCTCTGGGCTCTTTTGTGAAACATCCAAACGCAGAAAGAGCTGGAGTCCATTCAAGTTGCATCAAAAGAAAGGGAAGAAGCAATGGCGAAGATCTTCAACCTAAGTGATTTGCTTGAAGGGTGTCTGAAAGTTTCGTTGTCTCTGACGAGAGTAAAAGGGGTCTTCTATTGGAAGAATCCTGGTAATGGAGAAAAACGGGGGATGAGGTTTTCCCCATCAAAAGAGTTTGTTTCACCAACCAAAATTGTTGGATGAACGAGGCAAAGCCAATGAGAGATGGTGAGGAGTGTTATCAAGCAATTAAGTTTCAACAAATTATGGCAGTTTCATGTGCAATCCTTGCTGCCCTGATTGCATTTCTGACCTACTTCCCTTCAAGCAATCTGTGTTTTTTGTGTTGGGGTTGGGGTTGGGGTAGGGGTGTTGTGGACGGGTGGGAAGCCCTTCTATTGACCTGTCATATGAATGCACTCAATATTATGTTGGGTGCGACCTTCAACTATTTCAACCTTAAATCTTTGTACATATTGTGTCAATAATTTTCTTTGAACGTCTTTTCTGTTAAGTAAATATCACTTTGCAATTTCCAAATGTATTTACTATTCTCTTCTCTTCCCATAATTCTCTTATTTTCGTCATGATTTAGCGAATGCTGATGAAATTCACTTCTTGAATCACTCTCCAAATTTGCTTATAATGACTTTAAAATGCTACTCTGTCGACTACTTTGGTTCAAAGACTTTCCTATATGACAGCTTCTTGTGAAATCCTTTCCTAATTATTTCTTCCTCATTTGATGGTGCACTAATAATTCGTCCATTTTGGTTTGTCAATATTGTTAGATTGAAGAAAAAATTTTTGGTTAGGAATGTGTTAGTGGTGCGGTGTTGGGGAGCAGATGGCTCACGGCTCAATACTTATTAATGGAATAGTAGTTACAAGGTATGGGTCAGCACCATACAAAGGTAGCGAGCAGGCAATTAATGGATTAGTTTCAGCATGTAGTTCAGGCTCAAGTAACAGTAAAGGTGCTTTTGCGGAAACTGGGATAAGGGACAGCAGAAAAGGCGAGGGGGTGACTGATTAATGATCCTATTTAGCCCATTTTTAGTGGAATCGTTCTATGCGGAGGAAAAAGGAGCTCTCACAAGGGGTTGAATTTTTGTAATTTCATAACACTAGCGGTCTTAATTGCAAACATGGTAAATTGATATCGGTTTAATGTTATTTTCTTGTCTGTATCTTATCAGCTCTCTGTCTCTTTGGCATTTACCTTATCTTTTACGTCACTTTTCTTCAATTTCTTTTTGTATTTCATTCTCAGGCTTTAGTTTTTGTTGTTTTGAAATCAACGACACTTGCGTTTTTCTCTGTTTTTGTTGTTTTTCTCTGTTGTTGCCAAGAGAGAACACGCGAATTATTAGCCCAAGAATTGAGATTTTAATTTTTACGAACGTAAATGTGTATTGCATGTGATATTGTCATTGTTGTTGATCATGATTCATGAGGGTACACGATAAATAAATTTAACCTACTAATTTAACGCAAGGGCGGTTCCAACTAAATTATAAATTTATTAGTATATGTATTTCTTCAAATATCAGCGCATTTTAAAAAGGGTTGATGATAGATACCTTAAGTGTTTTGTCTTAAATTTCATTTTAAATACTGTACTATTTATTGAGCGGATGGTAATTTTTTATTATATTCAAGTGAATTGATCGTATTATCTCATCAATTAATTGATTAATGCTACATTATTTTGAGATAAAAAATTTAGATTGTATAGCACTGCTACTTAAAAAAATTGATGGATGAACAATGGAGGGAGAGTTGATGAGATTGACCTTACATGGCATTTTCAATGGTCTAATCGCACTTTTGGCCTACTTTTCTTCCATCAGGGAAAAGAAAAAAAAAATCTATTGACCTTACTCGATTTTGTACTTAATATTTATTGTATCTTATATTGGGTTGGTTCAAATTGATCTTCAACAATATCGACCTTCAAATCTTTGAACATTTCAACCATTAAATAATTTCCTTTGAACATCTTACCTGAGCAGTAAACATTACTGTGTGTGATTCTAAATGTATTGAATTATTCTTCTCGTTTAATTAATTCCTCCATTTTCATTTGTCAGGAATGTTATACTGCAGAGAGGCTTAAGGAATTGAATTGTGTTATTCATGTGTTGTTGGGAAGTAACTGATTCTTTATGTTTTTCTTTTGTGGGATTATTAATGGAATTGTTTAAAAGGTGTGGGTTAGTACCATCCAAAGGTAGGTGAATGCAATTAATAGATTAATTTCAGCTTTTGTGGTTCTGATTCAAGGAAAAGATCAGAATTTTCTCTGATCTAAAATTCCGATCTCCTCCTAAATAAAAATACATGTGGATGATTGTTAGTTAATAAATAAAAAAATAAAAAAATTAAGCATAAAATCTTTAAAAACTCATGAAAGCTTAGATTAAGAGATAATCTCGATCCAAGGAAA
This sequence comes from Murraya paniculata, assembly GCA_030449075.1. Lineage (NCBI taxonomy): Eukaryota > Viridiplantae > Streptophyta > Magnoliopsida > Sapindales > Rutaceae > Murraya > Murraya paniculata. Next base: position 683,647 of record JAEVFN010000059.1, on the reverse strand, counting down.
AAAACTTTACTTGTGAGCTGGTTTTATTAATAAAGTTGGAGTTACAAATTTCAAATCTTATGAACTATAAAATATTTTTTCTCTCGTAAGTATGAGTTGGGATATAGATATTTTTTTAGATATTAATAAAAGTAATTTTTTAAATTAACTTTAATAATTTTTTAAAATTTCAATGGTATAAATTTAAATTTTTAATAAACTTGGTAGTATAAAATATGTACATCAGAAGGTATGGTAGATATTATTCAATTGATGTGTGAAAATAAAACTAGTACGACGTCACGTATGTTGCAAGCTTTGGAAACAGTGGGTGCATGGCGCATCATATGTTGTTGTTCATCCAATCCCAACGAAATTTCGTCATGCATAAAATTTATTTAAAAGTCAATTTCTATTTAAGTAACAACATGTGACGTGCTGTGAGTTAGGCACCTTCTTTACGGGAGCCTTTATTTTATTTGCATTTTTCTTTTCTCACCTTTCCATTAGATTATTTTTAGTTAATAATCTAATAATTTTACCATCTAACGATGTTTATTTAATGACCTAAATATCAAAGCATGAAAATTTAATTTTTTTTTGCTAATTTTGTTTTCCATTTTTAAGCTCTTTTAAGCTCACAAAACTCTTAAAGTTACAGTAAATTGATTTCATTAAATTCTAAAATCTTATATGAGTTGTGTTCTTGTAGTACATTCGAAATTTGGAATATGTGATTTGTATATGTTATGTGTATTAAAAGGAGGTTTAGCATAAAAATTTTTTCTTAAGTATTTGAATTTTTTAAAATTTTACTTGCTATCCATATTTGAGTTAAAAATTTTCATAATTCTTAAGTGCCTGGAATTTGTGGTGTGACAATCTAGACGGTCGAATATAGTATCTAAGTAAGTACAATAGAGACAGTTAAAAAAATAAAATTAATAATAAAATGATGCAAAAATTTAATAGTTTAATTCTTTAAAATAAAAAAAAAAATATTAGAGGGCAGCTGCTAAGTTATATATACAGTTAAAAGTAATTTTTCATAACCCGCTAATTTTGGATTATCAAAATTAACGAGACCCGGACAACAGTTAAATAAAATGGCCCAAAAAGAAATTTGACCAACTCGAGCTCCCATTGGCCCAAGCACGTCACTTACAACAAACTCGATCTTACATTAATATTTATGTCCCAATTATCCACTCTGTCCACTCGCGCCAGAGGTGCATCTTCAACACTCGCACTCAAAATATAACACGTGTCTAAAATCTCCAATCTCATTGGTGGATGGGTTCCGCATGTTCACTGCGAGTAGTAATAGCCAAAAAATCATATTAATTTCCTTAACCGTTAACGAAGTAACAATGAAAGGCGCGTAGGTTGAATCTGTCTGCTTTCTTGACGAGTTTGACAATCATTTCAGAAGCCAAAAAATCAAAACCCCATTGCAGCGTCTTTGAAAATTTTGAGGGTTTTGAAATTGGAAAAATCCTTTAAAAGTCAAAAACCCCATTTGTTAAAGATTTTTCAAAAATCTGAGGAAAATGGCGAAGGATAAGAAGAGGAATGATGAAATCAGTAAAGAAAAGAAGAAGAAGGGGTCGGGAAGGGGATTATGGTCAGTGTGGGCTGTGATCGCGGTGTTATTTGCGACGGCGGCCGTGACGACGAGGACCGGGTCAAAGATAGCTCTCTTCACCAACAATCGAACGTCGTGTCACTGTTCTTCTTCTTCTCAGGTGCCCCTTTTCGTTCTCAATTCACTTTCAGTGGTCAAATATCTTTGCCATTGAGTCAGTTACACGCTTTAGCTGATGTGCTTTTGCAGTTATAAAGACGACGTGGAGTGGTCATTGCACTTTAATTGGTGCTTTAGTTTGTGCAAGTTCAAGAGAAATATTTGGGCTGGAATTTTGGTGATTTTGTATTGGTTATTTGAAATTCAATTGTGATTGGTTTTTTTCTGTGCAGGATTCTGCGAAGTATACGGGCATGATTGAGGACTGTTGTTGCGATTACGAGACAGTAGACAGTGTTAATGGGGAGGTTTTACATCCTCTATTACAACAACTTGTTACAACCCCATTTTTCCGATATTTCAAGGTCTGCTTAAAATGCTTGATTAAGCTTATTTTATATGCTTTTCCCTATGTTAAATGCACAAAGTGATTATCATTGAACTGTGCTTTTGGATTACTGTGGAAGCATGGTCCGCTGGGAGAGGAGTTAAGGCCTTTCATTTATATCAGCATTCACGTTGTTTAAAACATTCTGAAAATGTAGTTCAAGTTTGATAGTAGCATTCTTCTGCAACCGCACAAAACAACCAACTCTTATGCTCTAAAATATGAACTTTGTACCTGCCTTATTTACCATGTTTACTGTTCCTTGACTTTGTTTTTAAATACCCTTTTCAAAATTTAGTATAAGAGGCACTCTATTATGCTATTAGTTTAAAGGATTTTTCAAAAAGAAACGCCTTATGAGATGAGTTTAGCTTCTTATTAGATTAGTTTTTGTTGTTTCAACCAGGAAACTAAGGTATCTGCTATCTTTCACCAGCGTTGCTAGTCATAAGCCAGTCTAGCAATTGCTTCCTATATGGTGCTGTTGTCATTTTATGTTTTTTGATGATATTATATATATATCTTTTTGGGGGATCCTTCTGTTCTAGGGAAGCCCATAGCTTCGGTGTGATGTTCTCTCTGTCTGGGTAGAAGAATTACACAATGATACTTCAAAATGTAACAATTGTGTCTTTTACATCGTGGTTCAAAAACAATATTGCTCTTTGCGATGGATACAGTTGTGTTTTACTCTTTAGTCCTTTCAGGCCCTGATGTACCATTTTCCTTTGTAGGTTAAGCTGTGGTGTGACTGCCCCTTCTGGCCAGATGATGGTATGTGCCGGTTGCGTGATTGTAGTGTCTGTGAATGTCCAGAAAACGAATTCCCAGAGCCCTTTAAAAAGCCATTCCATATCCTTCTATCAGATGATCTAATGTGTCAAGAGGGAAAGCCACAGGCAACCGTTGACCGCACACTGGACAAGAGAGCTTTTAGAGGCTGGATAGAGACAGATAACCCATGGACAAATGACGATGAGACTGATAATGGTACTGCTACTTTTTATTTCATATTTCGTATTTTTCATGTATTTAGTTTAAAGATTAGACATGTTGCATCCTGGAATTCACAATTGGTTCAGGTGCTTTTTCTCTGGGGTGAGGGAAAAAACCATCGCTCTCAGAACTGAACCGAACTGGTTTATAATTTTTGAAATATTAATTCAGTTCAGCTCGATTTGACAAAAAACCAAACCAAACTAAACCATGTCCACCCCTAGTGGTGGGAGACCATTGCTAATCAGGGATAGGAAAGGAAATTAGGATCATTTAGAAACTGTGGATACAGTTACCTTATGTTTGGTATCTTCATGGGATCTATTACGGATGTGGTTTGGCTTGAATTCATGATTTTTGCACATATCAAAAGAACTTCTTATTCAGTATGGCCACAATTCACCAGTTCTATTTTAGAGATGCACGCTGTCTGTGTTGACAATGGGGTGATATTTGCAGAGAACTGTGTGGGGATTGATGAAAAACTGTTGAATTTGCAGGTGAGATGACATATGTAAATCTTTTACTAAATCCTGAGCGTTACACTGGCTACACTGGTCCATCGGCTAGGAGGATATGGGATGCTGTTTATTCAGAAAATTGTCCAAAATGTGAGTTGATCTCTATTTGCTAGATCTTCGTGGACAAATGGACTTTCTTGAACATTATAGCCATGAAATAAATTTCTGATGCAGTGAATTGAGAAACTGTTGTGAGTTGTGACTAATTTTTACTGTTTATTATAACTTCTGTGTTAATTGTTAACTTCCATATATATATATATATATATATATATATGTTTGTCTGAATATACTTATTACTTGATAATCCACCCCAACATTGTTATCCCTCATACCATCCCATGCCACCAGTTTCATTGTATTTTTCAATTTTATCTCCGTTATTGTCACCCCCTGCATGATGCTGTTCTTGATGATTCCTCTCCATTGCTTACACCACTTGTTTGCTGCTGTAGTTGCCACCTCCATGATCTTGTGCATGGGTGTGTATCTGAGAAATCATGGATGTGATTTTGTAAAAATCTTTTACAGGTTTTTTTTTTTTTTGGGTTTTGGGGTCTTTTTCCTGGTGGTAGAGAAAAAGGAGGAAAGAGCAAAGAAAAAATAAGGGCTGATTGCTTGGTACCTATTTATTCTAGAGAAGGAAAAAATGCTTTCAACTTTTTGCAGGCTCAGGCAAACCTTATATTTGTTAACTACTTATTTAGTTATTTTGCTAAACTTTTGTGATTCAAAACTATCAACTAAAATAAATGTCTACCAGGAAGCTGAAATTCTTGTTTTTTTATACAAGGTGTGGCTTCTTACCAAACTTCGTTCGAAGCTTGAAACCTTATATATTAAAAAGGCTGCAATTTTGTTGTCTTGAATTTGTTAACTACTGCTTATATTAATGTGGTGTGTTGACATGAGTGTGAAGCAATTCGATGGTTTGAGGTCTCATTATCAATATCCTAATTCATATTGTTAAAATAATTTGATGAAAACAATTTTGACTCTGTGATGATGGCTAGGCCTAATATTTTTCACATTAGTCAAGTGTTTAAAATCTTTGTACCCAGGAATATACATATATATATTCTTTGGTCATTGTGGTGATCTTAACGTAGGCTTCTGTTAATTACTGCTTAGACTTAATGCTCTTCTTTGTCTTTGTTTTCTTTTCTTCGATAAATGGTTCGTGGTAATATCACAGGATTTAATCTTTCATGCAGATTCATCAGGGGAAATATGTCAGGAGAAAAAGGTTTTGTACAAACTAATATCTGGTCTTCACTCCTCAATATCCATTCACATAGCTGCTGATTATCTTCTTGATGAAAGTACAAGTCTGGTAAGCTTTCTGCATTATACCATTTTACCCTTTATTAGAATCGCCGGTTTTCAATATTTATTTTAATATGCTATGAGAGATTTAGAAGTCATCGCTTGAGAGTAAAAAGGCTATATTTTAGGTGTTTGCCAGCATTATACATTCATTTAATATATGAAGGCAAAAAAATGATCTATGTATTAAAATATTGAAATAAAGAGAAAACAAAATTGATAGATGGTCTACTTATATCTCATTAGATGGTTTAGTATTGATAACCGGATGAAATGTTTATCATTGCCAAAATAGAAACCATAATTTTTTTTTTTTTAATAAATTGATTTGGATCTGACACTTTTTTTTGGGGGGGTGGGGGGATTTCAGTGGGGTGAAAATCCAGAATTGATGTATGATCGTGTTTTAAGATATCAGGATCGTGTAAGAAACTTGTACTTCACATTCCTCTTCGTTCTGCGTGCAGTGACTAAAGTGAGTATGTCTTGTGTTCATTTGTTCTGAATATTTGGGTCTTCTATGTTGTCTTATGTTAAAACTCTGTTTTCTATTTTTCCTGAATTGCTTAATAGGCTACAGATTACTTGGAGCAGGCTGAATATGATACTGGTAATCATGCAGATGACCTGAAAACAGTGTCTTTAATGAAGCAGCTACTTTACAATCCCAAACTCCAAGCTGCATGCCCTCTGCCATTTGATGAAGCTAAGTTGTGGCAAGGTCAAAGTGGGCCTGAACTGAAGCAGCAGATTCAAAAGCAATTCAGGAATATCAGGTTTCTCTCAGAGCTTGAACTAATAGTGTTTTAAATTAACAAGCTCCTTCATTAAAATTGAAATGCCTTCACTTATATTCATCTGTTGTCATGATGCCAGAAATTGAATTTTCATACATTTTATACTCAGAAAAATTATTCACTTGGTAAAACAAATATAGCAGCCATGCTTATATTCAGTATTGAAGCTGAAAGAGCGTTGTTCATTACCTAGTTCCTTGTGAATTTTCTACCTGTTGACTTGGTTTATTCCCCTATCATGCTTATTGCAGTGCGTTGATGGATTGTGTCGGCTGTGAAAAATGTAGACTTTGGGGAAAACTTCAGGTTCTTGGCCTTGGTACCGCATTGAAGATCCTGTTTTCTGTCGAGGGTCAAAATCACGCAGCACAATCTGTGAGTTGGTTTACCTTATAAAATGAACTAAGTACATCAGCTTGCAATTGCAGATCATAAAGTTTACCTTTGTGCCTGAACACTGAAATTGAATTCACATCTCTCTTTTTCTCCTTCTGTCTAATCTGTTCCTGGTTCAGCAGCTGCAGTTGCAACGTAATGAAGTAATTGCTCTTGTAAATCTGCTCAATCGACTCTCAGAATCGGTCAAAATTGTGCATGAAATGGGCCCTTCAATCGAGAAGATCATGGAAAAGAAGATATCTGATCCTTCTGCACTTGAATTTAGCAAATGGAGAAGAATGTGGGAGTCGATGCTTGCACTTTGGTAAGCATATTGGGGTACCCTGCATGTTGAAATTATCCTTTTAGTTGTATAACTCTTGGGTTCATTATAGAGAGATGAAGCTGATAAATCATGTATGCTGAAATGGTGTTAGCAGGTCAGGAGAGTTAAAATTATAACAATTCTTCATCAAGGGCCGTCATACAATTTTGGAAGGTAATTTAAGATCAGATACATAGTGACTGTTAAAGAGCTGCAGATCAGGGTATTGGAAAAATACAGTTTTGGGATATAAGTGATCAAGCATACATAGTTAAGATTCTTAAGTGTAATATTCAAAATACAATTGTATTTTGGATCCAAAGGTCAAAATTCCATGTAAAAGGCACCGAGTATATTGAAAAGATTTTCATGTTAAATGACACATCCTTTTCTTGAGCATGAGCTAATCTTACATGGATAGTGAGGTATTTTTTTTTGCAATAGATTGAGAATGTTAAAATTTGTAAATTTTGAATTTAATGATGTATTTATAGACCAAAAAGTTCCCATTTCAAAGTAAATTTTTTTCACCAAGGTAATAGTGGAATGAGTACAGTCGGCCAATTATTGTATCTGTTCGCTAATTTTGTGACAAAATAAATCTAATAATCAAAGAAAATTAGAATTAAAACAGGGAGAATGGGGCGGGGATGGGGATTGTACCTAATCCCATACTTCCTCCCAAAATTAATTTTTTTTATTTTTCTTCCTTGATCCCCAGCCAAACGAATAATGGGGAGAACCCTAGAGGACGCCTGTCCTTGTGGGGATTTCCACCATTCTTACTCTCCTCCCATCTTGATTTACTTATACAAACACTCCTCCATCATTTTTTCTTATACAGACACTGACAAATAGGGTTTTGGCAAATGATTGAGGCAAACCTTTCCTACACCAGGTGTATACAATGTACAACATACAATATATAAGTAACTTTTGGGATTGATAGAGTAAGAGTCACTAACGCAACTAACAGCCCCACACCTTACAAAACAAGGATAGACTCAAATACACCAAATCGTGAACTTTCCAAACACAAGGAACCACTTACAACAATATTATTGACTTTGACTAAACTTACTGCAAACGATTAGGTCTGACCATGACTGTTTGTACATTAACATTAACACTCCCCTTAACGTAGAAATCTTACAACTCCCAAATTATCTCTGAAATTAAGGAACTTCTCCAAAGACAGAGGCTTTGTAAGTATATCAGCTAGCTACTCATCAGTACTGCAATAGAACATCTTAATGCTTCCATTTTCCACCAACCCTCTAATGAAGTGATGCCTTGTCTCTATGTGTCTTGTGCAGCTATGCAATATAGAATTTTTACTCATTGCAGTTGTGGACTAATTATCATAATAAATAATTGTTGCCTCTTTTTGATGTTGCTTCATGTCTTCTAGAATTCTCCTTAACCAAACTGCTTGACACGCTACTGAAGTTACTACCATATACTCAGCTTCCGACGATGACAATGCAATAGATGGTTGCTTTTTAGAGCACCAAGAGATAACACCTGAGGTTGAAAGTATAGCGTGTAATGCTTTTATGATCATCAATTGAGCCTGCCTAATCACTATTTGAAAAACCACATAACTAAAAATCTACAAGATTAGTGTACCAAATGCCATATAAGCTAGTCGCCTTCAAGTATTGTAGCACTCTTTTAGCAGCCCCATAATGAACTTTACTTGGACTCTACATGAACCTTGACAAAAGACATGTAGCATGCATAATATTGGGCCAGCTATTTGTCAACTTCAATAAGCTTCCAATCAAATTTTGATAAACCCGAGCATCAATCTTTTCTTCCCCATCATTCAAGCTGAAATTTTGATTGGTATTCATAGGGGTTTTTACTGGCTTATACTCTTTCATGTTAAATTTCTCAAATAAATCATTTACATATTTTTCTTGAGAAATAAAAATCCCATCATACTACTTCACCTGCAGCCCAAGAAAATAACTCATCAAGCCAAGATCAGTCTTCTCAAATTCATTAATCATGCTAGATTTGAATTCTTCCATTAGTCCAATACTATTACCAGTATAGATGAGATCATCAACATAAAGTCATACAATAAGAATCTCATCCATACCGTTTGTTTTGACATACAAGTACGTTCATTTTCACTTCTCTAGAAACCATGTTGGTTGAAATACCAATTAATTCGATCGTACCACGCACGTGGCACTTGTTTCAAACCATAAAGTGCTTTCTTCAACCGGTATACCATATTTTCTTCCCCTAAAACTTCATAGCCTTGAGGCTGTTGCACATTAACTTCTTCTTCTAAAATACCATTAAAAAAACTAATATAACATCAAATTGATATGCATTCCACTTGTGATGAGCAGAAATAGCCAAAACAGTTTGAATTGTATCAAATCTAGCAACTCAAGCAAAAGTTTCGTCGAAATCGATACCTTCTCACTACATGTATCCCTTGGCAACCAACCACGCTGTTGTGCAAATTTTGTTGTACTCGCAAGTGCATGAATCTATTGCAGTATAGATTTATGGTGACGAGTGTCGATCCCACGAGGAGGTAGATTTAATCGTGTGTATGGTTAATCTTCTGAGTTTGTATGTGGATTGGTAGGATGTGATTTTTTAGGCATGATTTAAATTAAAAAGATAGCTTGAACAAATTAAAAATGAAACAATATAAAATAAGTGCTTGAGTCTTTAGATTCACACTCAACATTTCACCATGGGCTTAGTATTCCTTTATAAATTTCAATTAATCTATAAGGGGGTATTTCCACTCTTCATAGGTCTATCTCTAATAAATAGGGTATCAAGTGCTCATTGTGTCAGGTGAAATAATCTTATATTAAATGAGTATCAAGTACACATTGTGCCAGGTGAAAATAATTCGACTGTCGACAATGTAACAAGACTATTCACTAAATAACTATAATTTATTCTCTGTCAACACTGAGTCAAGATGGACCACTAATACTAGATGAGAGGTTTTTCTCTAATTAATAAAGTGTAAAGTGCTCATCGTGCCAAACAACAATAATCTTGTACTAGGGAGCCGGTATACGAGAGCAAAATCTAAACAAGATTATTATTATCTATTAACAACAAGTCAAAACAACCTAAATAAATCAGAGCAAAATAAAGCAAACTTACCAAATTAAGCCCATGAATCATGTTAAGGCTTCACCTTCAACCTAAGCTTGAAAATAAATTAGCTACTCATTTTTTAACTAGGGGTAAAATAGAAATTTTATTAAAATACGTAGAAAATACAATATAGAGAGGGACTTACAGAAATCAAAGCTCAAAAATGAATTCAGGGATATCAAATTAGGGGGGGTAGCCCCCTATTTATAGATACATGAGTAAATAATAGCAATCAGATAAAATCAATTTGGACGCTCAGGATTGCGTCACGTGGCAAGCTTTGATTGGATTGAACATTTCGTGTTTGTGCATGTATTGTACACACGTTTTTCGGTCCACTAATATAATGCCACGTCGTCAGTCAACAAAAAGTCAACCATTTGGTTCAATAATGTATCGCCACGTCATCAGTCAATGCCACATCATTCGGTCAAAGCTGCGTCATTATTTTTCGGTCGAATAGGATGATTCCACATCATCAGTCAACACCATGTCAGTCGGTCAAAGCCGCGTTAGGTGGGCCCCACTAAGATTCTAGAATTACGAACTGTTCACATGTACGGTTCTGTTCACATATACGGTACTGTTTACATATACGGTTTTGGCCTTGATGTCATTTCCTAAAGTTTTCAGCTATTCTAAGCCCAAAAATGTCATCCGTTTTGCTGTCCGACCTCTCGTTCATCATGAAATATACAAAATACCCCTAAAATACATAAAGTACTTAAATTATAATAAGACACACAATTAAAGTTTAAAGAACATAAAAATAGAAATGTTAGTGAACTTTGAGCACAGAATTACAATTATATCCTATATAAATATGTATTTTCCAGCACTCAACACACGCCTTATATTTTTAGATTGAACCATCTTATCTATATTTAATCTTATAGATCCATTTCAACAACTTCTAACAACTTCCTTTCCCTTCAGTAAATCAACAAGCTCCCATGTGTGATCTCTTTCTAGAGCTTTAATTTCATCATTCATGGCTTGGAACCATTCTTTGCATTCTACGGCATCTTGAAACAAAGTTGGCTCACTAATTTGAGAAAAATTGCATCTTTTAGGTTGCTCATAAATCTCCATCAATGACTTCACTTTCCCAGGCGGCGATTCGGGAGAGGAAGGTGGAGAATTTGGTGGTGTCAGTGGGCTGCCTCTTGGAGTTAAATGTCTTACATCATCGCTAGGTGAGTCTTCATTCTCTAGTAGCTCATCTTTAATAATTACACTTGGACATTGCTGCAACTCTTTCCAATTCCAAACACTTGAGTTACTCCAAACAACATCACGACTAATAGTTAATTGCTTGGTAAGAGGATTATAAAATTGATACCCTTTGGTCTCAATGCTATAGCCCACAAATATGCATTTCACACTATTATCTTCAACTTTATGTCGCTTTTGAGAAGGAACATAAACATAGGCAATACAACCAAAAACCTTGAAATAAGTTACTTTTGGCTTCCACTCATGCCAAACTTGAAAAGGAGTTTTGTAAACAGCATATGTGGAACTCCGATTCAGAATGTAGGCTGCAGTG